>NW_015148994.1:385551-447973 GCF_001465965.1 Polistes dominula | reverse complement strand
ATTGAATTTAAAAAATATGATTAGTATTAGGTCGAGTCATAAATAATTTCCGTTTTTTATGAGACAAAGAATGGTGTTTCTGCTACTGATAAGTGCAAGACACCTTTCATCGAGTTTTTTTTTTTTTGGCACTCTTTGCAATTGTTCAACGTATCTATTGGATTTTGTTCCAATATTACCTTTAAAAGGTTCATCCAAGTCGGAAATACGTCCTACACTTGGTTCATCTTTTAAGATCGTATCTCCAGAACGGAATTTTACAAACCAATTTCTAACTGCCCTATCAATTATCAGTCCTACACTGTATACACTGCATATTTTTTCAGTTGCCACTTTAGTGCTATTGCCTTGTTTCAATTCTTAAAGCATTACATGTTGAATATGCACTTTTTACTATCCCATTTCAATGGTTAAGAAAAATTGTTAAATGTAACATTGACTACATAAAAAAGTTGATAGAAGACTAACTGAATCCCTCATCTATACAGTGATATCGAAAATCCGTTTGTTTCAGTGATTTATAGTAGATAAATACGAAAAATAGATTCTACGTAGCTACATCGGAAGTTACTTATGACTCGACCTAATATTAATAAAATATTAGTATGAACGTATTAGATATTAGATATTAAATTGAATAAAGCTCTATTTACAAATATTTTCAATCTTACAATTAGTCATAGAAATAATGTTTAATTGTAGATTTAGTTATATTAATATTGAAAATTTGTTAGGTGATCTACCTTCGTATATAACTCGATTCCAGTGGGATATGGCTAAATATCCGATAAAACAATCACTAAGAAATATTGCGGATATAATTAGCAAACAAGTGGGTCAAATAGATGCCGATCTTAAAACTAAATCAACAACTTATAATAATTTAAAGGGAAGCTTACAAAATCTTGAGAAAAAACAAACGTAAGTTTTCTTGTTTTCTTTTCTTTCTTGCTTTCTTTTACTTTTCTCACTGATTTTATTCATTTGTAAATTTTTTATAGTTTTGTTTTTTTCTTTTTACAATTTATAAAATAGATCTTTATATATAGTAATAATAACGATAATAATAATAAGTACTCTAAATGAAAATGTAGAAAAGAATAATAATAATAATAATAAAGAAAATTCTTGTACAGTGGAAGTTTGTTAACAAGAAATCTAGCGGATTTAGTTAAAAAGGAGCATTTTATTTTAGACAGCGAATATTTATCAACGTTACTTGTCATCGTACCAAAGTATGTATTATTTTATTTACTATATATCTATATATATATATATACATAAAACTAATGTATCATATTTATTTAATATATGTTTAATTAATACGTGTTTAAGGTCTAACTATCATGATTGGTACAGTGGGTATGAAAAATTAACTAACATGATTGTACCTCGTAGTACACAACTTATAGTTGAAGATTCTGAATATGGATTGTTTACAATAACATTGTTTAAAAAAGTTATTGAAGAATTTAAATTGCATGCACGTGAAAAGAAGTTTATCGTACGGGACTTTACATATAATGAAGAAGAATTAGCTGCAGGTATATTTCAATGTTACAAAACAAAAAAGATAAACAATCTTTCGTTTTATTGTAACAAATATATATATATAACACACAGGTAAAAACGAAATAACAAAATTGGTAACTGATAAGAAAAAACAATTTGGATCGTTGGTACGTTGGTTGAAAGTAAACTTTAGCGAATGTTTCTGCGCTTGGATTCACGTTAAAGCTTTACGTGTATTCGTAGAATCCGTTCTTAGGTAAAATTACATATTTTAATTCAAGGAAAAATACATCTTAAACAATTATTTGTATATATTGTTTTTTTTTTGTTTTTTTCCCCCCCATTAGGTATGGTTTACCTGTTAATTTTCAAGCAATTTTATTGCATCCTCATAAAAAATCCATGAAACGATTGCGCGACGTTTTAAATCAACTTTACGCTCATTTGGATTCTTCCGCTACAGCATCAGGACAAAATCAAGATGTAAGGATACTCTAGTATTTATTTATAATATCAAATTGAATAGATGATGATTATTATTATTATTATTATTGTAAATTATTGTTGTAGAGTATGGATATACCTGGATTAGGATTTGGACAAAGCGATTATTTTCCTTACGTGTATTATAAGATCAATGTGGATATGGTTGACAATAAGGTGTAATAATTCACACTCTTTAAAAAAAAAAAAAAAAAAAGAAGAAAGGTTCTTCCCTTTATATTTCAATTACTCATTTTATTTTTCTTCGGGCAATTATTGTTATTCATAAATGCATACAAAAAGAAAACATTAATTTATCTTTAGTTAAAAGATATTATAAAATTTAATTTTGTTTGCATTTATAGAAACGCCAATTGCATTCTTATGCTTGGTTACCAATATTAATAATTATTGTAACAATTCTATTCCAGACAACAAAAAATGTTAATTGTATAATAATTATTCATCAGAAAATCACTATTTTTCTAGCGACTCGAAAAGATTTGAAAATGCACATATTATGTAATATGAACTTTGAAACAAATTATCGCATATATAACAAATTTGTATAAGAAATGTTAAACGTTAGTGTGTACATATATATAATACTATATTGTTTAGAAATATTAATTGTCATTTAATAGAGATTCTTTTATTTTTATTTTTTTCTCTCCTACTTTGCCAAAGATTGGATTTACACAACTTGTTGCAATAGTAAATGGAATAAAATGACCGTTTAATCAAATTATATTCGTTACATCGTATTGCGATAATATTTGATTGATTTTTTCTTTTTATCTGTCAACGACGAAACGCATAATGTTATACATAAATAACAATTTCTATACGATATTAACAACAGGTACAGAAAATAATATTATTTATTATAATAATACAATGAGTGTGTTGCTGCGCATCACTTTTATTTGTATTCTCCTTTTTTTTTTTATTTTTTTTTTATTTTTTTTTTCAATTTTGCCTGTAGAATCAAACACGAGACACACACACACACGATCCTTAATTCACTCAGGAAAAGTAGGCATTAGAATATATTTATGCATATTATTATTTATGCGTTATTTCGTTCTACTTTTTAAAGTGATCAATACTTCATATATATATATATAATCACTTTAAATGCCAATAATAATAATAATAGTAATAATGTAATTGTTAAATATGTATGCATTATACACAGATGAGCGTGTTAATTAAAATGTACACGCATATAATAATAATATGAAGAAATAAAAAAAAGAAGCTGTGTGCTTTAATTAAAAAGGCCTGGATTTTGGGCAATACTTGAAAATTTATATTTTTGTTGTTGTTGTTGTCGTCGTCGTCGTCGTCGTCGTCTTCGTCGTCGTCTGAAACGACAATCAAAAATATACAAATATTGTTCGTATGTAATTATTATAAATGCTTTAAAAAAAAAAAAAAAAAACAAAAAAAAAAGAACAAAGTGTTTTGGTACATATTTATTAAGAATTAACGTTGCACAATATTACTGTAAGTATAATAATGCAACACAACTGTGGCATTTTTGCTGTTATCACTTAGAAAAAATTCTAATATCGTATTTAAATAAAATAACAAAAAAAAACCAGAACAATACAAAATATGCAGATATAAAATAATAAATATGTTTAAACAACAACACACAATACAGTATTAAATATTGCTTCTTAAATAGCTTGAAAAAAATATTATATAGCAATGTATTAAAGATGAAGGAATATATATATATATATATGAATATAGATATCTAGTATATTTTTGCGAAAAAAAAAAAAAAATATATATATATATATATATATATATTCAACATTTGATTTATTATCATCCTAATGTTATTATTCGGTTTACAATATTTGATTTATTAGGAAATGATCTGGGTTGATCAAAACAAGGAACACACATATTTTACAATTTTATATTACACATCAAATTTATTTTATATATATGTGACAACAGTTGTAAAAAATGTAAATGTAAAAAATTATAACAGAAAATTTTCATTTTCATTTAAATATTATTCGTCTGATATAAATTTAAAAATAATATTACTATTAAGATTTGCCACTCTCTCTTTCTGTGTATGTATAGAGACGCAAAATGCAATGTTTTAGTTTAAACAATGACAATACTTGAATAAGATTAAAATGTAAAGAGAAAAGATAAATCTTGCTATAAATATATTTGAGTAAGTTACTTAATGTTTATTAATAATATCAAATTAAATGTTGTATTATAATAAATAGAAAATTTCATTTTAAACGTTAGAAGAGAGTATTTACTGAAGATTTAAAAACAAACAAATGGAATGTGTTCTATGATTATTGGATCAAATACAAATAAATAGAAAATCTATTATTATATTTCAAACAAATTCAACATATTTAAACAAATTTTATATACAATCTTCTTCTTCTTCTTCTTCTTCTTTTATTTAACTTATTTTTCAAAAATTTTATCCACAATTAATTGACGTTTTCTTATCGTCAAACATTATTCGTTACGTTACTACTTTTAATCAATTCCTGAAATGAATGAATTTTATTATTAGAACAAATCGTGTATTTAATTCGAGTCCATTCGGTTTGATTCAACATCTTTTCAAAATAATATTTTACCTTCAAATTATTAATATTTTCATCCCAATTTTCTTCAGATATTAATTCAACAGCTCGTATAAGCAGATCTGTTATTCTATTAACATTTTGTTTGAATAATGCTAAAACATCAGCTGCATGTACACATTTCTCACATTCTTTCCAACTATCATAATCAGTTGCCATTGCTATAGCTCCATATAATAATCCTGCTTCTTTTGCTAGACAGACCTAAGTTAATAAAAAAAAAAATAAATAAATAAATACTTAATTAAGAGAAGAATGTGAGCAAGTGAATTTAGAATCAAACATACTTCCGGATAAGTAGTCATGTTAATTAAATGTCCACCCCAAAGACGGAATGCATTACTTTCAGCTTTGGAAGAAAAACGTGGACCTTCTATTGTAACTACCGTTGCACCGTTTCTTACATCAAAGCCAAGATCATTCCCAGCCTGTAATAAAATCGTGGAAACGTCCGGATCAAATGCTGGTTCCATTGGTACATGACAAACACCTGCAAGTTTTATATGTTAATAAAAAATAATTCAAAATTATATATAACTAAATCTTTGAATATAAAATAATCACATAGCACACCTGGATATTTATTAGAAGTACCATCAAAGAAAGTACCCTCTCGCTTAGTCGTTCTATCCACAAAACTATCAGGTACAACTAATTGTCCTCTACCAATTGATTCCGTTAATGAACCGCAAGCAGTCGATGCAAGAATGTGTGTACATCCAGCAAGTTTTAAAGCTTGAATATTTGCACGATAATTAATATTAGTCGGAGTTATAGAATGACCCGGTCCATGCCTATATTAACAAATTCAATTTGTTTATAATATTATATAATAATTAAAAATGTGAAGATAAATTTACCTTGACAATAATATCACGTTTACTCCAGAAATAGTTCCATGATAAAGATTACTCGATGGTATTCCAAATTCATTAATTGCATCTTCACGTGTAGTTTCAGATTTGTAACTAAATATTTGTTTCTTTGGATCACTGAGTCCTGATCCTCCAATAATACCTACCTGTAAAAATACAAAATAATATACTTAATAAAAAAAAAAAAAGAAATAATATGTATAATTATGAAAACAGAAAAAGAAAAATAGAACAAAATGGATGAAAAAAAATAATAATAAGTCATTTAATAAATTCTTACCTTAATTGGAATTTTCGACATTTTACAATAAGAAAAGTATTATTTATTTTGTGATAAGACCCTCTTCGAGAATATATATATATATAAGGTTAATTAAGAAAATAAACTTATTTCTTTTTTTGGAGGTTATGAAATTAACTGATAATTGTTTCACTGAAAAACAGAGTTATAAATTTTATTTATACTATTTACATTATGTTTACCGTTGTATAATGGTCTTACCTGAAAAAACAGAGAAACAGCAATAAAAGTTAATTTTCACCTCTCCTCTGTTCAGTCTATCTAATTTCTTATTATAATTTTAATTTATAGTAAGTATAAAGAGTATCGAAAACGCGTTTAACTTTAATTAAAGAGGATATTTTCTCTTTACATATATTTATATATACAGTAGTGTGTGTGATCAACAAATCTACAAGAAATAAATGATAAGAAATTGAAATTACTATAATGCATAAGAAATTGTACTTTACGAAACAATTGTTATAACATAAATTAATGTTTGTTTAAAAATTCAAATAATAAAATAAAACTATCGAACCTTTAATTTTCCAATAAAATCTCGATCATCAAAATCGATTCAAAGTAATCCCTGATATGACTCGCAACGTAATTATAGTTACATTATATTCTCGACCGTTACGTTCAACTTCGGACTTAATTGATATAGTTCCCGTATAGGGAGAAAAGGCGCTAGTGTATATCGTCGGTACGCTAGACGATATATGGTGGCGCCCCCAGAAATTCGTAGTAGAAAGAAGAAACTTCTAATCACAATCCCCCACTACTGATTTTTCATCATGTACGTGGAGATGGAATGTTTATAGATAAATAAATAAAATCAAGTTAAATTTTGACATATGGAATTGACAAAAATTACTTTCTTTTAAAATAACAATTTTTTTTTTTTGATTCTTATATTTTGTCCTCAGCTTACAGTAACTAATAATACATGTGTGCTGCTTATGCAAAAATAATAATTTTTAATTAATAATTTTGATAAAACATTTTGAAATAAAAAAAAAAAAAGCAAAAAATTATAATTACATAAACAAATGAATAACAAGAATTCTCAGAATAATATGTTAGATTTAAAAAAAAAAAAAGAAGATTCTTTTGAAAAAAAAAAAAAAAAATAAATGTTAGATAAATATGTATATATGTATAAAAAAAAGAAAATGCGCGCGCACACACACACACACACAACACGCATCGTATTTTGTAAATAGACATTATTTTCCAAGAATATCTATTTTGTAACGTTGTAAAAAATGTTCTTATATAATACGAAACAGTATTTTAATCATATCCTTAATCCAGCTTCTTCTTCCAAACGTTTAACGACCTTTTTATAATCTTCCTCTAAAATGCCATACAATTTATCGAGTATTTTTATACGTTGTTCCGTCGGAGGTAATGCAATATTGGAACGTTTGTTTAAACTTTTCAAAGCTAACTCTAATTTTTTAACATCATTTTGTTCGCGTTTGTAGGGAACATTCAGTCTTTTTTTCACAATTAATCTATAATCACGATATTCTTGTTCATTGGAAGTATCTGTTATTAATAAACGTAATATCTCGTAAACTCTGCGTGTTTGTTTCTGAAAATAAAAAATATCATTTATTAACAATATATAAAAGAAGATATGATAATAAGAATTATTTTATAATATACCTTATTAATCTTATATTGTTCTCTAGCTTCAGTAACCATATTCTTGCTAAAACCTTGAAGTAAATTTTTTCGTGAAAAACTAGGTAATTTATGACAATTAATTGCGTCTACATAATCCCTTATTCGTTGAAAATCAATAGAAGGATCTTCCACTAAAAAAAAAAAAAAAAAAAAAGATAAAAAGATAAGGAATTATTAAACTATTATTAATTAAATAATTCAATTAAATTAAGAATTTAATTATATAAATTAAAATACCTGTTATATCTTTGACGTTACTTTTAGAAATATATTGAGTATAAATACCACGTAGTAAATGAGTACCAAGACCCAAATTTTGGAACAAAGGTAAAATTAATACCTGTGCAATACGTGGTCTAGTATGATTTGGATATGCATAATATTGATAAACAGTAGCAAAACCAATTGTTCCATATTGAGTATTTCCAGATACTGTTTTATATTTTTCAAACCTATTTTATATATCACAATTAATTATTTTTTAGTTCATTAAATAAATTATTGTCTTTAATAATATATTGAATGAATGCTTACATATTAAAATAATCCCATTGATCATCATCAATATCTATAAAATTAGCAGCATCAATATACCACAAAACAAATGTTTGTAGACGTTCGTGATATTCTTTAAAACCTTTACACGACATATCCGCTTTATAAATTTCGAATTGTCTTGCATTACCTCTATCTAAAATTCAAAATAAAATACATATATAATCAAATATTTTCACATTTAACAATAATATATTAAAGTGCAATAAAAAAATAAAACAACAAATGAAAATATGTTTTAAAGTAATGCGAAATTGAAAAGAAAAGAAAAGTTGAACGACAATTACCATTTACCGAAAAGGAATAAATTAATTCTCCGTATGGTCTAAATGTTTTATCCTTTTTAAGAGATTCAACAAAGGTATCTAAATTACTATGAATTTTAGGTGCTAGTTTACACGCAATTTTTGGCAATACTTCATCAGCTTCGACGTCATAAGTAAGTTTATTTACTTTTTCCGAATACGTCATGCCTAAATAAGTTTCTAACGAACCAGCTGAGTAATAAAGTTTCACTTTTAAGTCTTGATAACCAAATATCGTCTCGCTATTAAAGAAAACAAATATAATTTTATCATTATAATTTTAAATGTAATTATTTTGAAAATAGTTTGTGTTATAAGACAATAAGGTAGATATAAGTATATAAATATATAGATATATATATATATATAAACCTGTCTCCGAATACTTGGTGAGACATTTCTGGTTTAAATGAAGTTTTATCATCTTCCAAATCATCAACATTACGTATTAATTTAAATTCCAAACATTCATTGCTGTCGACTACTAAATGACTTAAATGCCCTCCGTTTGAATCTTCCATGTTACTGAAATAAAAAATAGAAAGAAACTGTAAATGTAACTTTTACATATTCATATATTAAAAATATTCAAATTGTATCATGCAATATTATTTTATAATTTGCTTATTATCTTATTTAATCGAAATATTATAATTAATCAAATCTTAATTTTTTAAAATCTTTGTTTACAGGTTATAATTTCAGGAACAATGAAAAATATCTTAAAACACAAATGTCACGTAGAAACAATGAATCACTGCGAGAATTTTTAAACATGTAAAACAAAAGAAATTTATTGAAGTAATATTTAATAACGATATTTTCAAATTTAAATCACAAATATAACAAATACTATTCAACTACGATCCAACCCTTCTATTGTTATTCAAAAATTAACGACTTCAAGTACTGATATTTACCACTCGAATTTTAACGATTTTCCTTCGATTTAAATATAAGATATTTTGTTCTCAATATAATTTATGTTGTAATTATTATAATAATAATTATTATTATAATTATTATTATTACTTAAATATAACGAAACAATTATAAAATGACTTCGCGCCAAAAGTGAAAAGACTTATCCCCTTTGTCTACTATCTTTTCTATAAACATCAATTTTTTAAAATAAACTAGTATTTAAGTATTACCAACATTAAATACAAGTATTAAGTATTACCAACATTAAATACAAGTTGGTCACACTTAAAGTTCCATTTTTAAATAAATTAACTAAATTCATTTATTGTTTAATTATTAATGATATTTTTAATAATATCTTCTCATAATTATGTAATTAAATTAATTAATATTATTGTCATAGTTTATAATTATAATTATTTTTTATTCATATCATTTGAATAATATAAATGTAAGTTTTAACATCTATAGTATTCTTGATTTATGGTTATAAAGGAACAAAAATAACTGATAGTTATTTAATTTTTGTACACTCAAGTTGATTCTTAAAGTTGTTAATACTTGTTACTATATATACAAATATATAAAGCAGTTACACGTAAAAACCCAAATATACAATAAATATTTATGAAAGGTTGAATTTCTTGGTTATGTTAATAAATTTAAAATGTTTTCAAACAATCGTAAATGTGAAAAAGATATCAACGTATTATTAGATGAACCTCTAACAAGTAATTCATGTACGAAGCTTATTACAGAACTTTTGAAATATGTATTGTATCAAAAACAACAAATACCATTCACATATGATTCTTTGGTACACTTACAAAGAAAAAATAAAAAAATGGACAGAAATATATCATACATCAAAACTTTATCTAATTCTTTAACTAATGTGACTGATAATTTATCTTCTGAACTACTTGTTAAGAGTATCAAAGTTAAAGAAGTTATAATCATTATTGGACCAACAATATTATCACCAAAGTTGCAAATTACATTAGAATTACCATCGATAATGCTTGATAGTGTGGATCATTTACAATGTGAACATTCTTCGCAGAAACCTCTTTTGAATCTGATGAGGTAAATTTTATTATTTAATTAACTTTACTGTTACTTTATTTGTGTAGTTTTGATTATCAGAAAGTACAACTTTAATCTTTATTTTTCTATTTTTTGTTTTAGATCGATGCTGGAATGTACAGAATTTCAAGATGCTATGACTTTGCCTTTGGGACCTACGAACACCTTCGTTATGTTACAAAAAAGTGATAGCAATAGTATATCTAATTTCTTTTTACCTCAACCGCATTATATACCCTCGATACAAACATCGCAGAGTTTTAGAATCAAGTTGATAAATAATAATAAATTTAATATAAATTGTAATTGTACAAATTTAGTTCAAGTATATCGTGAACTTGGTAAATCTTATGAAAATGATTCTATAATTCAATGTGAGGAACAGTCAAATGAACAGACTGTACAAGCACCATTTAAATGGTATCAATCTAGAGAAATAATTAAAGGATTCAAATATGTTAGATAACTTTTAATTATAATAGGAATGAAAAGTACATTTTTTATAGAAGATTAATTTTATATTTTTTATCATATATTCGATTTTATATTCTCCTTCTCGTTCATATCAGTCAGGCAAAATACATTTCATCTAATTAATTTTACTTTTATCTTTAATTATTTCTTATAATAAAACATTTTACATTGTAAAAAATCTCACTGAACAATTATTAACAATATTTTCATAAATATTTCTTTTTTATTTCTCATTTTATTTTTGTCGACGAGCTAACATATTAAATGATATTACATATATGTTGACTACTGTTTGTATTAATATTCAGTATTATAAAAAAAATCTTTATATAAAATAATAGTAAAGTAAAAAAATATAAAAGTAAATGTTTGATGTATAAATTTATATTTACTGTTTATACAAATAATATTTTATAAATTTAGTTAGAGAAACCTTTTTTTTTTTTATATATTTAAAAGAATCCTCACGTTTTACATTTTTTATAAGATTTATAATATTTTCCCAATAAAATGAATAAACATGCAACTCTCTTTTATGCAAAGTTTGATAGAACTGCGATAAGAATATAAGTAAACAAAAATTCTGAATCCACACTAGATACATAAAGGTAACAGAAATATCTTCTAAACATAATTACATAAATAATATAAAAATATCATATTTTAAAATAAAGGATATGCAGTGTATTTTTTTTAAGTATATTTATGTATTTTATAAACGCATATCAATCCTTTTTCTTTTTTTCATTTTCAGATGATTCTATTTTTATGTTACCTTTATTAATATCTGAAGATGATGTATCTATGTTGTCTGGAAGTTCATAAATTCTAATTTTTAAAATTCTAAAATCTACAACTAATAGAATACGTATTAATAATAAAATTAAACCAGCAATCCAACTCCATGCCATTGTCCACGTCAAAATCTAATATAAATATTATTTTCAATATTCGATTAATATATTTCATTTAAATGTAAGTCTTACCTTTATCGTAAAAAATAGATTACATGCATTGTATCCATGAACATTGTATACTTCCACATAACTTTGTAAAACATTGCAGATCCTATATATATATAAAATATTGTTTTTATTAATTATATTTAAATCCATTGTGTGAGATTACCTTAAGCAACACTTACATTTGATCAGATACTAATTCAGAGTTTTTTGTTAATTCTACAAAAACTTTATACATGTCAAATTTAAAGGTTTTAAATCCTATTTCCAAATCATGTGCTACATAAATGGTAACTATTGCAAATATTAAATTAAAAAACAATGCAGGAGGGATAAGCCTCCATGGAGAAGGAATTCTAATTAGAAAAGAATAAAAATTAATAAAATAAATTAGAAATATAAATGTACAGATGATGCACCTATATAAAGATAAAAATACTTACATTTTGTAACTGTATCCACCTTTACCATGAACAGAAAACAATGCGATCCCTACAATACCCAATATACAAGAAAATAAGCTTATAATATAATAACATTCGCAATGCTTTTCATAATCATATTTAACGATAACATAATTTAACCAATTTTTATAATCTGGCTCAATGTTTTTAACTACAGTTTCACGTTCTAGGCAATCATTATTAGAATCAATTACTATTACATTAGATATGCTGTAGGTGTGTGCCCAAAGAGGACAATTTCCTCCAAAAATATTCTCCTTTAAATAATTCAAATAAGATTAATAGAGATATACAATTTTAATAATGTAAAAACAATTTAATATATTCAGATATATACCCAAAATATATAGAATAAAATTGCAGAACAATATCCTGATATTGTAGTTAAAAAATAAAAAAATATTTGAAAGGCTTTCCATAAAAGAGAAATTTGATTTGAATCACGCTCAATTAATTCTTCGTATTCTTCCAATAATTGCATTTCTGATAAATCTTTAAATAACATAAAAATAAATGACAAGATGACATATGTCAATAATAAATGATCTTATTTCGATTTTAAGAAAATTTAATTTTTTATCCTATAAAAAATGAATATGAATTTTAGCGCCACTTTTTGAGTATGCAAAATTCACGCGTTCTTATTGGTTAATGATCTATCAATGGAACTAGTGCGCGCATAGATGAATCCATATTTGATTTGTTAAAAAATACGCGGTAAATATTGCATATTATAATTTATTAAGTTTATATCCGATATGTAAACAGAATAAAATTAAATATTACGATAAAAAAAATATAATTTAAAAATGGTTTAATTACGATTATGTAATACTATAATAGATATTGTTTATTTTTTAAAATTTGATTATTGAATAATTGTGATTATTAATATAATAATATTATTAAATATTTTGTATAAACTTTTAAATATTTACTAAATGAATATTCTCGTTTAATATAATAAGTTTGCAATAATTTTATAATATAAATCCAAATTGGCATAGATTGATTGTTGGAATTGAACTAAGAAACGGAGGAACGCGCGGATTGCGAACCGCCACAGTGTTGTCGATGGGAAGAGTACACGAAGGCGAGAATTTCTTGTTTTTTTACATTGAAAGATCGAAAATGATGAGAAAAATCATGGTGTTGGGACGTTACAAAGTATTATCGAACGAATAAGGCCAATTAACTGAATAACGTGAATATTAAGTGGGTGAAGTGAAACACATGTGTCGGCCGAAACGTGTTTTCCATTATAAAGTGCCGTGTGTCTCCCGTGTTTGGTCGAGGACAATTTCTCGTTTAGAAAGCCAAGTTTAATTTTAGTAAGAATCGTAAGAAGATCGTTAATATCTTCGAATTTAAGGATATATCGTTGCAATGTGGTTATTATCGTAAAGGAAATAGGGCTCGTTAGAAAAGGCGGCAGTGCGTGGGTGGGTGGGAATCTGGCGGCTGCCACTTATATATTACCAGATTCCTTTTCAAATTTAGCACTAAACTTTATTGGATTACCGATGATTAACATTATCCTACTTGAATAATATCTTGATGATTTTTTCTATGGGATATATGTTCCTTATACAATTTGCTACAAATTAGAAAAGAGAAAAAAAAAACAACAACACACACATATACACACATAGATTTCTGATTGATTGAATACTAGAGGAATGCTGCTTTCATAATCACTTCTTGTCAGGCACTGTCTTACGCATAAGTTTGCTTGTCTGAAAAAATAAATCTACCTGTCAACCATTGATATATCTTCCACGATGAACATTTTATGTAATAATAATAATATCTGATCTACGACAATGTTCAACAAGAAATACACATTTTCCAAAATAATATTTCACTCGATGATCATATTGTAAAAAACATTTGTATTATATCACCGATGTTGATTGACAGATGTTCCTTGAAATACATGTTTAAGAAACATGTTTCTGGCAAATGATATGACCAAAATACTTTAGCAAGATTGATCTACATCTCTGCTGGCACACAAAACTAATTCCATTAAGAAAAGGAAGAGAATATCTTGCATAGATTAGAAAATTTTCTAATAAATGTTGTCCAGAGGTTAAGGTATGGGAGCTCAAGTGGAGGAAAATGGATACCGGTAAAGTATCAGCATGCGTGAAAAGTCAGCAGAATGTCATGCTCACACAGGTCACGTGAGGGGCACGACAGAGATGTGCTCGCGTGATCCTCCAACATTGCACCCAACCCTTGCCAATACTAATGGTAAAAATACAAGTCCCCAACCAACACAGCATAGCGAACAACGTACCGATAATAATATTTTACCAACACCTGGAGGAAGGTTGAAATTTTTTAAAGATGGAAAGTTTATATTGGAGCTGTCGCATCGTCGAGATGGAGAACGAACTACATGGTATCCTGTTCCAAAAAAGACATTCTGGCCACCGGCAAGCACTCTACCCAATAGACAAGAGAGTAGCACTTCTCTTAGCGGTATGCTTTCAAAGAAATTTAATCTTTCTTTATATAAATATAAATAAATATGATAATGAATTAAAAATATTACATATTTGCAGTTTCTGATGATAATTCTTCGATTCAATCGAGCCCTTGGCAAAGAGACCATTGCTGGAAGCAAGCTAATCCCAGACGCAGGATATCTACAGAGTTCAATTTTTATTACCATAGAAATCCAAAAAGCCGCCTATGCGCGTATCCACGTTTGGTAGCACGCAAACGTCGTCGTCCACACGATCCTACATCCTTAATGCTTATTCCTGAATCCTCAGTATCTCATATTAAATCATTTCGTAAAGTGAACGATACATCATCTGGGAAAGCTTTAAGTTTGATAGTTGAGAAATTAGCACGTCTTCTTGATCCTAATGTTGTTTCACCTCGCAAGCGTATTTTAAGGGAATTGGAAAGAGTTTCATTGGAGGATCAAGCATCTAAAAGGCGTGCTACTCCTCAACCTGTTAATATAACCAGTACTTCTACGCCTTCTCCAAAGCAGTTATCTTCATACAGTATAACTAGTATCTTAGGAGAAGATAAACCAAATCCTGAGCCAGGATTTTTAAGAAATTTATTGAAACCAGATGACAGGCAACCTGTGAAATACTCATCGAGTAACTCTTATCCAAGAGTGCGAATGGACCCTTATATTGGATCTACCAATGCAACTGTACATCATTCGCTCTATGGTGTTCCAATGTTGCCTCCTGGACCATATAGAGCTCCATTATGGATGCAATATCAGCCACCAATTCATTATCCACCCCCTTTGCCATTATTTGTCCCACCACCACCTCATCCTTCATCTCCACCTGTACATCATTACAAAGACTACAGAGAACAAACGCTTACTCCTCCTTCAGGTAGATTTGTTTTTCAATATTCTTTATTAATTATTAATTGAACATATATTTACAAAAAAATAATTGTATATTCGTTATACTTTAGATATGCCTCTAAATCTATCAAAACATGCTGGTTGAATCTCAGGATCCCATAAATTGGTGCCTTATCAATGGACAATTCTATGAAAACACTGCCCCTGCAACAAAAACGCGATATATTAGTATTTTTTTATCCATAAACAATAATATCATAGTAAGTAGGGATGTGCAACCAGAAGGATAACATCTGGATATGTTATACTTGTATATACAAATGCATAAGCAGTCAACATTGGCATATAGATATTTTAGATTATTACCTAATTATATAACGAGTAGTATTTTTTATTAAATTTAAAAAAGAAAAGATACTATTGGTTCTATGTATAAAAATATTTAGAAATTTTTTATGTGAATTGATGTCATCAATGTTTTTTTTTTTTTAAATTAAAGAGAATTTAAAGTGAACTTTTGGACGTATAAATGATACGATATATATGAGCATAGAGACAATTTAATATTAAGAAAAAAAAAATTCTATTCTTGCTCATCTTTTTTTATATTCGATGATAAAGTACATGATTTTCATGTCATGTAGAAAGAAAAGTATGCTCTCACCTTGTGCATATGCATTATTTTGTTGTTCTTATTAATGTTATTATTACCTTTATTATTATTTTATTATTATTATTTTATTAATATTATTATTATTATTAAAAGGTACGATTATCCATCGTAAAAAAGATAGAATTATGTACAGAACAGATTATTGCCTATATAGTTAGCATATTAATAATTCTCACAAATAATAGTATATAATACATCTATTAAGTTAGGATAATCGCGTATTACAACCGTATACATTTATTTATACGTTGACAAGACAAGATCACTTTATAGAGAAAAAAAAAAAAAAGGAAAAGACCATAGGGTGTGCCTTACGTAACTATCGAAATTTCATGAAATTAAATTATAAACATTTATGAAACAGTGTATTATTATTTTCATTATTACATTATAAAGCACTTATCTTATTTCTATCATTACTATTATTATTATTTTATTATTATTATTATAACTACAACTACAACTATTACTATTATTGCTAAAATTACTAGACTATTACAATTGCAACTGCTAGTGCTATTATTATTAATATTATTATTATTATTATTATTATTATTATTTTTATTATTATTATTTTTATTATTATTATTATGTATATGTACATATGAATATAATCCTGTGTTACGTATTCGCATCAAATCGACACGTTCGTCATTCTATTTATTGTTAGTCAGGTGCATTACCAAACATTTTCACATTAAAACAAAAAAGAAAGAAAGAAAAGAAAAGAAAAAAGAAGAAGGCAATCTCGTATAAGCTTAGCGTCTTAGCGAGTAATTTTAATTATCTTTTTACATAATACTTTTTAACAATACAAGAGAAGAATACTAAGAAGAGGAAAGAAAGAAGTATGTGACTGCGCGTAAGGAAGTGTATAGAAAGACTAATTTCATAAATATAAATATTTCATAAATTAATTAAAAGTGAGTTTTTATTTAATATATGATTATATTATGATTAATATATGATTAATTTATGATATATTACATTTAATTTATATTAAATTGTATGTACAATAAAAAAGAAGATAATACATTAAATGTTATGTGCATAATTAACGATTAATTATCGATAAATTTTAAATCTCGCGCTTAAATTTAGCGAACGTTTAATTGGTACATTTTGGCATGGTGTTACTAGTTTTTAAATTTTTTACCAAAAGTAAAACAACCAATGAACAAACGAAAGAACAAATAAGTGGCGCTTGAGTTGGTGGTAATTTATAAAACGTCAAATTCTCTAGCAATGATTCGACCAATGATTGTGCTTTGTAGTGTTCATAACAGCGTTCTAAGTTTGCGTACGTTAGTTAGGCCATAGTGTCGTTGTGATCTCGAAAAGGACATCTTACGAGTGTCGATTGAATTTCGATTCAATCATCCGATCTTTAATTTTTGTTTTTATTAAAATAAAAATATTATTTAAATAAGAATAAATTAAAAAGTATAGTGGTGTAAAATAATTAATAAAGTAAAAGAATTCAAGTCTAGCGAGTAGAAAAAAATAGTTTATTACAGTATTGGTAAGGGTGGTAGCAGTGATGCTGGTGGTGGGAGAAAAGATCGTACAGCCTGCTCGCGCTCGCGGCAGAATGAAAATGGCGTTGTTCATTTGTGAACGAAGTAACGGACATTGACTATGTAACGCACTTATTTTTTTTCTCTTTTCGCTAATATTCGTATCCTCGTCATATTGTTGTATATTCGCCGCCTTTCGTGTTCTTATATTTAAATCGTTGTAATTACGTTATAAATAGGTGAAGAACGAACTAAATATACGAGAAATCAAATCGAATAGATACGAGTTATATTCAAGAAATTAGATATAGACGATACACGTATATATTATATATATATATGATATATAAGTCGCATATATATATATATATATATGTATATATATGTAATACATTGAAAGAAGAAGGAAAAAGGAGGGAGATAGAGTAAAGAGAGTTGAAACTGTGCGCGCGTGCGGCGTTGTTTCCTTTGCTCAGTTCTTCCGCGTGCGTCGTCGTCGTCGTCGTCATCATCATCATCACCACCGTCATCTTCATCACCGTCGTCGTCGCCGTTGCTGCCGTCGTCGCCGTCATCGTCATTTACTAGAGGTGGAGGTGGAAAAGGGGCAAGAGTAAAAGAAGATCAAGAGGAGAAGAGAAGAGAAGGAAGAAGAAGAGGTTGAAGAAGTGGGGGAAGAGGTGGCGAAGAGGAGAAGGGAGGAAGAGTAGAGTAGTCTCCTGGTCGCTTTCGGACTCGTCGCGTCGAGAGTGGCAGTGCTGTAGTGAGCCAGCTGCTGGTAAAGAAGCGCGCGGTACTCGTGTAATGTGAGAGATAAAGATAGAGATAGAGACACATACACAGAAAAAGAAAAGGGACGAAGGGGGACAAAGGGAGAGAGAGAAAGAGAGAGGGAGAGAGAGAGAGAGAGACAAATACAGAACCTCTACATAAGACTGGAAAGAAGAAAAATAAGAAAAAAAGAATAATAAGTAGCGTGCGCGAGAGAGAAGAAAGAGACAACAAACACGATGAAGTGACACCGCGACGTGATTAAATTTTCGTGGACTGGTGGAAAATAAGTGATTCTGGGGGGCCGATAAATTCGCGTCATTGAAGGACGAGTTCGTGCCGATGCCGGCCGAATACCGAGAGAACCACGAGAACGCCAATTTTCCTGTTGGGGCTGGACAGGACGCCAGCAACATGACGGCCAACATGTACCGAGTGGGAGGTAAAGTATTACAACCAAAGATACTCCCCCCAACAAAAAATACCATAGAAAGAAAGTATAATAAACATATACCTTCGTTCTTGCCTCCCCCTTTCATAAAAAATAATAGAAAAAAGATATTATATTTGGAAGGTACGTTAACGCGAAACCTCTACTCTACCATAGAGCTGGAGCACCAAACAACGCGGCTTTAATTAACCTAGGACAAATTAATGTTTGCAAATGGCATCGCTATGGCGTCCCCATTTTACCCCATTTTCTCCCCGCGCGCGTGAGACCCCTCTTCTTTTCTCTCTTCGTCTTCCCCCCTCTTCCCCTTCTCCCGTTCTCTCCCCCTGTAGCCCCTCTTCTCTCTTTCTCCCCCCCCCGCATCTCCCTCTTTGCCTCTTCCTCCTCCTCGCCCTCTTGCTACCGCTTCCCCGCTACCGTGCAGCGTCCTGTACGTCTACGTCTGCTTTTCTCTTTTCCTCCCTACCGTTACCCTCCCGCTACCCTCCCGCTATTCCAACCCCCCTTTTCCTCCTCTTCTTCCCCGCACTCAGCCACTCATTCCCCCCTTTTCTCCTCCCCCTCGCTCTCTCTCTTTCTCTCTCTCTCCCCATATTTTACCTATCTCCCTACCACCCCATACCGGACCCACTATTGCTCCTTCCTTCGGGTCATGCTAATTTCTTGCACGATGAATCCCGTTGATTGAAATCATTTCTTTGTATATATATATATATATATATATATATTTTTAATTATATACATATATGTATATATATATGTAAAGTATTTTTACATAAAAAAATTCTTTTCTATTTTCTTGGAGAAACGCGTTGGGTAGACTTTGAGTATTTGAAATGGTGGAATTGTGTGATGGTTCGTTCTCTTTCTGTTTACCCGCCAATCTTTTCTAACTATTTCAGACCATCACCATCAATATGACGAATATTTCATTATAGTTTGTGTTTTGTTTAATTAAAGAGAGTATAGATTTAAAGATTTTTATGATGAATCAGTGGGAGATTTTTGAAAGTAAAAATATTTGGTAATTCTTGGAAATATTTGAGAAATTTAAAACTTCAATAAGCAATTGTCTATAAATATGTAAAAGAAGATCTACAAATTGAATGGTTTATTTGAATTTTGGAAAATATTAGAAAGAGAGAGAGAGAGAAGGGTCCTCTTACTTATATTTTAATATGTGTGCGTACAGATACAAAGTTCAAAATCGTCTGAATCATTGTAGGACATTTTTCAGGATTGCAATTCTTTATTTCTATCTTATCTTTTTATTGAAAAAAATGAAAAGAATATTTCTAGGAAACTTTGGTCATTGTAACTTTCTATTTTTGTTTGTATGTTTGTTTGGTCAGAAGAATAGAAATGTTGTTTAGTTTCTTTCAAGATAACAAATAATTTTGAAATGATTTTATTGAAAAATTAGTAACAATACTTATACTAGTTAAAAATATTTTTGTATATATTTAGGAACATTAATATTTCTATTATTACTTACTATTATTTATAATTAATATATTTTATTATATCTAAGTATTTCTAATTATATGAAATTATATTTAATATTGAATTAACAAATGTATTGATATTATTTCAGATTATGTATATTTTGAAACATCTTCCACTTCTCCTTACCAAATAAGAAGGATAGAAGAGTTAAATAAGGTAAAATCAAATTTAATCAATAATTTCATTTAAATTCATCATCTCATATGTACGTTGGTCATTTAAATATTATCTGATATTTACTTTGATTATTTAATAAAACAATACACTCTTATGATATATCATATATTAACATATTATTATATTTTTTTCAGACTCCAAATGGAAACGTTGAAGCAAAAGTCATGTGTTTTTTTAGGCGGAGGGATTTACCCTCTACTTTAATAGTATTAGCAGATAAACATCAGTGTGAGTACAAATCCATGGGTTTCTATAAATTTCTATTTGATTAAAAATAAGTAATATAAATCAAAATGTATAAAACATT
Organism: Polistes dominula; assembly: GCF_001465965.1. The sequence goes on along the minus strand of NW_015148994.1, from coordinate 426,965 downwards.
TTGATTATTTGTTCAGAGTTAAATGATAATTATGATGAGGAGGAAGAAGATGAAGAAGAAGGAGGATTTATTTATCTTTCGAACATTCTTTATATTTTAAAAGTAATGACGGATAAAATATATGTTGTTAAATCTACCTAAGATTCTACGTTTTTAACAAATGAAAAAATACATTAGTATGATTAGTACATTAACGAGTACGTATGGTAAATGTATATGCATATTTATATAAAAACATATTCATTATTTTTATACAAATAATATTCAATTTAAAATATAAATTTAGCTCGCGCACCTGTAGCGATTAGAAACAAGCTAGACAAGACTGCAACCATGTTATATAAAATAAGGCTTAAAAAACTAAACTTTAAACAAATACATAGATACTATATATATATACATATACTTATATCTATATACATGCAAATATACATAAACATACGTGCTCGTAAATACATTTGTCAATGATAAAGCGACAGAATACGATAGAAATGGAAGAGGTACGTGTATGCATGTGTCGTCTACGCGCGCTCTTTCCTATATACATACATTCAAATATATATATACATATTATATATATGTATATATACATATTATATATATATATAAATATATATGTATATATACATGTGGGTACGTGTATGTGAGAGTGTGTGAGTCTCCGAAACTCTCTCGATTTTTCCTTTGCAGTGGCAAAGATAATGAGACGTGGGGATTGAGGGGGCAGCTGGGGGGTAAGGGTGGGAATGTATAATAAGTAAAGTTGGGGGGTGGCAGTGGGGTGGAATGGGGGTTGTATCGATCTGCTGGGGGTGGCAGTCGGAGGTTGGGGGAGGAGGAGGTGGAGGTGGCTAAGGGGGGAACGGGGGAGAAAGAGGAGGGGGCGGTACACCCGCCAAGGCCCCCATTCCACCTCCACCTTTCCTCCCGCCAGCCTCAACTAAATGAATGACTGACGCAGGGGTTGGTTGGGTACGTGTTATGTGTGTTCTCTCTCTTTCTCTTTCTCTTTCTCTCTTTCTCTCTCTCTTTTGCACGTACACATATACACATACTTACAAATACATCCAACTCGCCACTACTCTCTTTGGACACTGCAATACATACGTATACACGTATCACGAATGGAAAAGGACGAAGGTATACACACACACATATATACATTTATACTTATACACACACACACACAGGCGAGTGTGCGAGCCTGGGCAAAACTGGTGGCGGTGGTGGGCCTCCACTAGCCATCTTCGTTTTAAGCATTTGTTCCCTCCTCAGCCTCTCACCATGCCTCCTCTTCCTCTTCATCCACCTTCTCCACCACCTCAACCCCATCTCTACCTCCATCTCCACCCCCTCATCCTCTTCCTCTTCCTCCTCATCCACCACCTCCTCATCCTCCCTTCTTTTATGTCGTGCGCGAGTAAGAATGTGTATGTGAGCATCCGCTCTCTTTCACTCTTACGTGCTTCTACTTGTGTATTGTATCTCTATCCGCCGGTATTTGTTTCAAATCAGACTCTCCCTATTCTACCTCTCGTTCCCCGCATTTCGAGCTGTACAAATTTTCTGAAAAAACCTATCTACAATCTATGCATATTATATATATATATATATATACATATACATATACATATTTTAAACAAATACATATATACTCTAAGAGTATGCAGTATGAATTTCTAACTATCTTTACTACAAATATACATTTTTATTATTGCTGTGTGTATGTTGGTATGTTTACTTCTTTTCTCAGTTTGAAAAATGAATGAAAGATTGTTATAAATATTTGAAATACGTATAGTAAGTTACTAATATATTATATCTATTCTCGTGTGTCTGTTATTAATCAATGAATTTTTACTATTACTGTTTGCAAATTAAGAAAGGGGAAAAGTAGATTTATTTCTATCGTATGTGTTATAATATAAATGTACTATATATAAATATATGGCAATGACAATTGCCATTATTTAAAAATGATATTATTTGGTAGCTCGTAAAAGTAAGTTTTGAGCGTTAATTAAATTAGTAAATAGAAACGTGGATGGGAATTGGCTAATTAAATCAAAATTCTATTTATATATAATGATATATATAAATATATATCAATATATATATATATATATATAAATATTTATCTATACGTAGCAACAAGAAACACGTAGAAGAAATTTATTAGTTTATTTCATGTTTAAAAAGTTTCTAAATAGTATGTAGTTTGTAGACACTAGACTTTTGTTTTTATTTTTGTATTGAGTTTAGTTTTGAAAAAAACAAAACAAAAAAAAACAAAAACAAAATACAATTATAAATAATCAGAAATAGTAGAGTTGGGTTTTGTAATGAAAATTCCAGTGGCAAGTGCGGAGCAGCAAAGGTCAGAATCTCCTGCAAGCACACAGAGTACGAAACTGGAGAATCCAGATTCTACTAAGGAAATCACTAATAAAGATGGGATTGGCCCAAAAGTGATGAACAAAGGGGGCGGGAAAGGGGGCTGGCTGAAGGCCCCGCTATCGGAGGCCCAAGAGCCCCATGGTGAGTGAGCAGTCGATTAGAAAGTGATCACTACAGATGAATCTAATAAAAATATATATCTAATATCAAGATTTTGATATCTTTAAGATTAGAAATTAATAATATATTGTATAGACTTATTTAATAATTTTTTATATTAGAAAAAACTTTATTGTTTTAGTATTCTAGTATTTTGTTTTTAGATAACGATATAGAATATTTTCAATGTTTTGTTCTTGTTACTAGAATTTTAATTAACAAATGTTATTAGAGTATGAATATTATTGAATGATATAATTTTGAAATTAATATATATGTATATATAAGGAAATAAAATAAGTAGTTGTAGATTCATCGGTAAGGGTCACGATTGTGCTCCTTAATTATTTCATTAGTTGTATATAGAAGCCAGTGATGATGTAAGGCTACAAATTCAACGGCGGGATTTTAAAATTCTTTGTAATCTTGGTGTTTGCTGTAAGAAAAAGCTGAAAAATTCACTGTAAGGCCAAAGAGACAACAATTTGGGTTAATCGGAGCTTCTCGTTCGTAGTTTTTACGTAAGAAGTTTTCGGTAACTCATCTATAAATGTAATATTTATAGAAAAACCCGTACATCTTCTATTCATCATGCAAATACTTTCATATTGCATTCAATTTTTAATATAATATCATATATTTGCTAACTAATATATGATATAATATTTTGTTATATATTAAATATATGTTATATATATATTTAATATATTACGTCTAGTATAATAAATATACATATTTGAAATTTATTCATGAAACATTTCGATTTCTTGATGATATGTTTAGCTTCATTTTGATTTATCATTCTTGTCAGCATCATTATCATCATCATCATCATCTTCATCGTCATCAATTCACGAACAAATCCCGCCGTATAGAATGATGATTCTTTAGTAATCTGAGGCTTCTCTACATATTTTGTTCTATTAAAAAACAAAAAACAAAAAAAATTAAAAAAAAAAAAAAGAATACTTTTATTTTTATGCTATGAATGTTATTATCGACTTTTACAATTATTTTTGCACCTTTTTTTGTTGTCCGCTCTTGCTAAGTATCTTTTGGTTTCATTTATTTATACTGCGCATTTTGATTGATTCTGCCATATCCCTGCGTTTCATTTACATTTGATTTAATCGTATGGAAAATATTCATTGTTGATAATAAAAAAAGAAAAAAAGGCATTTTATGTTACAATGAGCAAGTATTAAATATAGTTACAAATTTTTTTTTTTTTATTTACATTGAAAGATATATTCTAATGAAAAATATACATTTTACTGAATTTTATTATGTTTTTTTTTTTTTTCATTTCTTTCTTTCTTTTTTTATTTATTTATTTATTTATTTTTAAGCAAAATATCATTTAAGCTTTTCGTAATATTAGTTTATTTATCATAATATATACAATTGCAATAGTATATTTCTTTCTTTTTAAATACAGGCATGGAAGAAACTGTAGTAGGACCTGGAGGAGTAATGGAACTAAGTACTAAACAACGTCATCAAATGAAGCATAGAGAACTTTTTTTATCTCGACAAGTGGAAACAATGCCTGCCACACATATAAGAGGCAAATGCTGTGTGACTTTATTGAATGAAACAGAATCGTTATTAAGTTATCTAAATAAAGAAGATTCCTTCTTTTACTGCTTAGTTTTTGATCCAGCTCAACGTACTTTATTAGCAGATAAAGGTTATTATTTTAATGATAATATTAAATTGATCATTTGTTTTTTTTTTTTTTTTAAATGTTTACTGTATTTATTCATTTATCATATTAAAATGTTATAGGTGAAATTAGAGTAGGAAGTAGATATCAAGCCGATGGAATAGCACCGGCACCTTTAACACCTACTGAAAGAGAAGCAGATCCTCGCAGATTACAAGAATTAGAGACATTAGTCTGGACGCCACGTCATTCATTGACAGATCGTCAAATTGATCAATTTCTTGTTGTTAGTCGATCTGTTGGTACTTTTGCTAGAGCTCTTGATTGCTCTTCATCAGTCAAACAACCCTCTTTACATATGTCCGCAGCTGCTGCATCCAGAGATATTACTCTAGTAAGTAACATTTGTATGTAATAATAATAATAATAATAATAATAATAATAATAATAATAATAATAATAATAATAATAATAATAATGATAATATTCAAACTATCGGATATATATCTAAATCGTATCATTTTAGTTTCATGCAATGGATACTTTACATCGACACAAGTATAATGTAGCTGAAGCAATGTCATCATTAGTGCCTAGTACCGGTCCGGTATTATGCAGAGATGAAATGGAGGAATGGAGTGCTTCAGAAGCAAATTTGTTTGAAGAAGCTCTTGATAAATATGGAAAGGATTTCTCTGATATACGTCAAGACTTTGTAAGCATACTAATATTTAATTTAATATACAGAAGGATGAGGTTAAAGTCGCGCATCATTGAAGTGTACCCTATTGTTGTACCTAATCATAGAATTTAGTAATCAATCAATGTTTCATATAATGTATTAAGTATAAAAACAATTCTATCATTAAAACCGCATTATTTATTTACATTTATATATTTACAAGTTGTTTACATCTTAGATACGGTGTTCTCAAATCGTTAACTGTTATTTATAAATACTTTGAAATTTGATTATTGAATAATTTGTAATATGCGTTGATGTGCGACTTTTGCCTCATGTTGTATAATAATATCTCTTATTTCAAATATATTTTTAACACAATATATAATTTAATATTTCTCAGTTACCTTGGAAAACATTGAAAAATGTAATTGAATATTATTATATGTGGAAAACGACCGATCGTTATGTACAACAGAAAAGGGTAAAGGCTGTAGAAGCAGAAAGTAAATTAAAACAAGTTTATATACCAAATTATAATAAAACACCAGTACCTTCGTCTACGGCATCTGGAACTACGATTGTTCCTTTGGGAAATGCTAATAATTCTAATGGAAAACCAACTAATATATTAAATGGCAATAGTAACGGCAATATGGCAACTGATAATACTGGTATGCTTATGGTTGGTGTTGGTGGAAAACCATGTGAAAGTTGTCAAGGCATGCAAAGTTCGCAATGGTATGCTTGGGGCCCATCACACATGCAGTGTCGTGTATGCCATTCGTGCTGGATGTATTGGAAAAAATATGGTGGACTAAAGGTATATATATATGTATATTATTGTTTTATTAAAAATATTTTATGTAATTAAGTATATTAAAGATATTTAATGAAATATTCATTCTAGACTCCATCTCGTATGGATGATGTAGATTTAGAACGAAAAAGAGGTGGTGCTGGATCTGACGAAGAAAGTAAAGGAATTGGTGGTGCTCATAGACCGCATCGTTGCAGCATTCCTTCTTGTGGTAAAGAATTTAAACTGAAGGCTCACCTAAGCCGACATTATGCCAGTGCTCATGGTGTTGATTTAAGAAGCGGAGCAAGTGGGGGTGGTGGCAGTGGTTCACCACGGCCTGTTATGAAAACTCGTTCAGCATTTTACTTACGTACACCGGCATTAGCGCGAGCTGCTCGTCGACTTTGCGCTGCGCAGTTGCGTACGCGTCACGCTGCCAGAGCACCTCATCAACCAGTGAATCCGGCTCCATTACGGCACTATTGTTCATCCCCTCAATTAACTTCAAAATCTCCTTCTGAATTGCGCATGTTAGCGCGTGCATCTCGACCCAGACCTCGTCCACGTGTTACTGATATAGCCACGCGTTTAGGTGATCATCCTTCTCCAAGACAACCAGGCGATTGGGATTGGTTAACACTTACGGCACCAGCACAACGTAAACAACCAGATCGTGTTTCGTTTCCTCGTCCTCCTAAAGCACCTGGTATGTTTATATATTTTATTTATATCATTTTTTAATATTATTAACAATTTTTCATTAAGCTATTTATTTATTTCTTATCTTGCAGATGGTAGTCTTTTATATGAAAGAGTACCAAATAAACCAGAAGTAGACAGACTTACATTAACTCCTCCTCAAGTACAGCCTGCTATGCAAGCTCAACAAACTATATTGAAACGCACAAGGCCTCCATTTGATGAAATCAATGGTTCGGATGGTAAGTTATAGTAATACTTAGTGATATTAGAATTTTTTCTTTATGGTTAAAGCCTATTCCCTAGTATTGAATGTTGTCTCTGTTTACTGGCTACTACTCTGATGTGGATTGGGACGAAGGTAAAATACAAATTTAACGAACAGAGAAAGCAAAAATGAACATGAATGTTGGACTGTTCACATGACATTTGAAGATTTTATATGTCTTTATGAATTATCACCGATTATATTCAAAAAAAAACAAGTATTATCAAACTAATTTATTTTAACTTTAACACACATGAAGTTTAAATTTAAAAGAAAAGAAGAGATTTGTTAGACTTTAAACAGTATACAACACAGTTTTTAAGATTTACAATTTTTTGTTGTTGATTAATTTATTAGAGGTATATATTTATTCCAACAGTATGTTTTAGCGATGCTCTTGCGTACATGGATTAAAAACATGAACGAGTTTAAAAAGAAACTTTACAACTGACTAACAGTTTAAAAAGATATCTTGTGTTATTATTTTACAGGTATTTCCCTAAACCCAGGGCTCTCCAGTGGTCCAACACCTCCCAAAAGGGCTCATCATTCTCAACAGTTACATCCAAAACATACTTTGGAACATACTGCTCCTGCAGTTCTTCCATTAGCACCGCCGCTTAATGGAAGACCTGTACCTCCGAATTCTTTATCACTTGGTCCACCAATATCTAGAAGTAATGCTCGCAAACAAGTCATTTCCTGGATGGATGCACCAGATGATGTTTATTTCCGTGCTTCAGACCAGACAAAGTTAGTAATAAGAATATCAAAATATAATTATACAAATTTATTTAAGTTACAATTTTATTCCATGTTTACAGACACTAATAGATAGAATTATTGTTTATAGACGAATTAGAAGAACTTTGTCATCGGTGGAGTTACGAAGAGCAGCTCGTAAACCATGGCGTAGATTACCGGCACCTTTACATGCACCTCATTCTCAAAGAACGGTACGTGGAGATGACATGGTCGTCATACTCGACTGAATCGGTAATGTGAACGTTTAAGCAGCTGATTCTTAATAAGTATCCGCTGTTATTGGGATTATTGTGTCATCGGTATACTTCAGTGCCAGGGTGACGGCTGTTGTTAAGACTGCAGCTATAAAAAGCGTATTATCATTGAGAACAACTTTGAAATTGATAAGAAAATATAATTAACTGAGAGATCTAATGCTTGCTATAGTGGCTGGCATTAGTCGAATCCCGTTAAATAAAACAGCGAGTCGTCGAAAAACTGAAGGCCTCACTTATCCGAACCTGCATGTTGCACTGAACATTACCAATCATAACTTCACATGTAAGGACGAAAGATGAGTAAAATTAATGAAGTTAAATGTTCTTCATTGAACTTTAAAAGAAAAAAAATTAAAATAAAAGTAAAAGTAAAATAAAACAATTAAAAATGGTATAAACAAAAAAAATCGTAAAACTAAAAAAAGGTAAAATAATTGCAAGTAAACAAAAAAAAAATCCAAGTCATTCGAATGAAACATGATTTTCTATTCGTATTAATTATTGTTGTTATTAATAATAATTATTAATAATTGAATGTACATATAAATCATACACCATTCATACAGCATAGCCAGGCAACAACAACAACAACAACAACAAATTAAAAACTTGTCCTGATCCGTTGGACACAACTTCAATGTTGGATAAAAAAAAATTGGCTCATATACACGCGCAATAATGTTGCGTACGTACATTTGTACGCGCATACAGAAACGAATGTGAGAGAGAGAGAAAGGGTCAGAACGTAAGAGAGAAAGAATGCTCACTGTGAATATTTTTATTAAATTTTCAAGTTTGATGACTTCCGTCGCAACAATTAATAAATAAACATAAGCATAAGTGGAAGAATATATTTAGTTTCTTAACCTAGACAATCCATCCTTTTTTATATATCATATATATTTGTATAAAGTTTTACAAAATTTATTATTTTGATGTATTTATAATGTTTGTTATATATCTTCTTTTATATAAATGCATAACGCGCACATGAAGTGCGGTTTTGCATAATCTAATTTAAAGAAAAAGATCATGAATTGGTTTAAATCTTGCATTGTATTTATTTTAAATGAATGATATTTCATTTTTTTCATTCTTTATTTTGATATAAAAATATACATATATGTGTTATAAAAAGAAATAAAAATTAGTCTATGTAAATTTTGTAATTTTTAAATTTGGCGCCTTCGATGGAAGCATGCGCTGACCATGACTAGATTCAGACATAACCTTATTCGTATGCATATGTTAACAACTTCGTGTGATTGCTAAGTTAAGTGTATTTCGTATGTGTAATAAAAGTGTAAGAAGAAAGTATTTTAATAATTTCGAAGAATATAAACAATAGAAGATTATTATTAACAAAAAGACCATTATCATGGATTGGGAGGAAATAGAAAAATTGGCGGCAGACTTTCAAAGTGCACAGCTTAGCAGTAATTTGCAAAAGTATATTTTACATAGTATATTTTATTGTTTTTATTATTACACAATATCTAAATGGCACATTAGTATTCTAATTTTATTATAATTTACAGTTTATATTATTTTATTTTATTTTTTATTTGTTATAAGTAAAAATCAATGTAAATTCTTTAGAAAGAAATTAAACATATGGAACGACAAAATGATACTGATTCAAAGTTATAACATAAAATATGAATAGTAGATATCATTTTTTAAATAAATAATTAATTCAAATGATATTATTTTGTTTGTAGATTAACAGAAAACAATTGTATAGAAATAGTATCAAAACTCATTGAGTCTAAGCGTTTGGATGTAGTATTTACAAATGACAGAAAGGAATATGTTACACGACAATATCTTAAAACGCAGATAATAGATGAGTTAAGTTTTCATGGTGGTAGAATGAATTTAAATGACATAGCACAAATCCTTAATGTCAGTTTAACTCTGATAACAACTTTGGCCAACGAAATTCAGGCAACTGAATCTGGCATTCATGTAGTTTTAGGATATTTAATTAACGAAGAATATTGGGAACAGATGATGAAAGATATCAACGATAAACTTTGGCAACATCATTACATTAAAGTAGTAGATTTAACATTGTTTTATAATTTACCAACTGATTTTATAAGATCTACTATAGAAACTGCATTAACTCGAAAGATTATAATGGATGTAGAGATTACGCAAGACAAACAAATTTATTACACTAATAGATTTATTAAAACAAACAAAGCTAAAATAAGAGGTGCTTTATCTGCTATAACAAAACCTGTTTCATTATCTATTATTTCTAAGGAATGTTCTGTTCCTGATTTTGTTATTTATCGTAAGTACTTGTATGATCGTATATTATATGCAGTTATATCTAATTCTTGTTATTAATATATTATGTAATTTAATGTTAGCCGTGTTGGGTGAACTGCAACAGAAAAAACAAATATCAGGTATCATATCGGGAGATCAAGTCAAAACTGGTATGTTTTTACCACATATTTATGTTAAAAATCAAACTCAATGGATTCATGATTTCTACAAACAAAATGGATATTTAGGTATGCACATTTTACTTATAAAGTATTGTTCAATATTAATTTGTATAATTTGAAATGTGTGTTATTTTTGTTTTTCTTTTTTAGAATATGATGCACTTGTTAGACTTGGMATATCAGATCCGAAACATACTATTAAAAAATATTTTCCTAACGATGATATTATTTTTCTGGCTTCTGTTGCAGTCAACGATATTATTGTTGATCAAATTAAAACCATTGCTAATGATATTATTAATACTAAATCGTTCATAGATGTTCGTGATTATTTGCCTTCTATTCTTAATGAAAAAGATATTGAAATATTTTTAAATAAAATATTGGATAATAGTCCGGTCAAAGTATTCATGGAAACAGTTTTAGTTTCTGATGATTTTCTACAGAATTCTGTACAACTTTTGTATAAAGTTGCTGAAAATAAAGCGCAAATGGTAGTAACCAGTGGTAAATGGTTACAGTTAGTTTGTGAGGATAAAATTAAGTTTAAAAGTGACGACAGTATTGTTAAAAATAACAAAACTCATAAGAAAGAGGAACGACGTAAAAAAGCAACGAGTGGAAAAGCAGGAGGTGGAAATCAAGGAAGAGAAACGAAGACCAAGTCGACGAAGAAAAAATATTTACAACAGAAATTTAATGATGATCTTTCTGACGATGAAAATATATATATTAAGGATAAAAATGTTGATCACGAATTGGTATCGTTAGAAGATATTACAACTGAACTTATGAAAAATCGTGAAATTGCAGCAATAGATGATTTAGCCGATCAATTAGCTTTAATGTTGCATCAAAAAGTAAATGAATATGCGTCATGTGCAGCAGAAAAATTAGCTGAATCTAGTGATGCATTTAATACGGATGAACTTAAAAAGGATTTAATTATTTTATCAACTAATATTAAAATTTTCAATGAAAGTATTAAACTTTTTGAACAAGAATCCCAACGTACTTCATTAACAGAATATTTAATGAAATCATTATGTCGGGATTTTGTAACGAGATTATTTAAATTAGCTAGTATACAAAATAAATTGCAATATCCTGATAATATTGATTTTAATACAATTAAAAAAATACTTGTCGAACTACCTTCAGATATTCAAGTACCATTAAACAACATATACACAGCTGTTACAAAATGCATTATCAAAGATTTCTTGAATTTTATCACTCCTGCATTGCAGGCTTGTTCTGTGATACAAAAGAAACATAACAAAGATATAAATAAACAAATTATTTTTACTCATAAAGAAGCTCTGTTAAAAGAATTAAAAATAACGCAGGATCCAGCATTGGCGTTGAATTTGGTTACGAGTTTAATTTTTACAGCAGCTACGGAAAATATTATACACATGTCTGGAAAACATGTTTCAATGGTTCTATCTTTTCTTTATTCATACGTAATACCCGAAACTTCAGAATTATTAAATAATTATTGTGGTATGTATTTTACAGTAATTAAATAGATATCATCATATGATAACATTAACAATTTTATTTGTATATTTTAATGATAATACATTAATTAATATTACATTTTGATAGAACAATATGTTGAAATATAAATAATTAAGTGAGCACAATATTTTACAGATTTAGTCAAAAGTAGCATATCGTCTTTAGAAAATAATGAAAAAATGGAAGCACAAGAAGCATTAAAAAATCAATTGGAATTAATCAAAATGATTCCTGATAATATTAATACACATATAAAGACGCAAAAATCAGAAGTATAATAATATCCATTTATGAAAGGTACTTATATAATATTTAATTACATATTAAAACATCGGTTCACGATGATTATGTTATAGTTGTTTATATTCTTTGTTATTATCTAATTATATTTTATATACATGTATATTATAAAGTTGCTAAGATTCTAGTAAATCCAACACAAGCAGCAACGACTGTTTGGCCAATCCCCCATACTAATGCATATAATGGTGGCATCTGATGACTTGATGCACGATAAACAAATGCAACAGCAGCGGAGCTTAATACACCTGATGTTAATGGTAGCAATATGCCCATTATAATTATAAGAAGTGGGAAAAATCTGTAAAAGAGAATAATATTTATAAATCTTTATAATTTTATGAATATCATTGTGTGCAATATCTGTTTAAAAATTTTACATACTTTCCATATTTATGTTGTCGTAAAGTAGCGAAACAAATTGTACCGGCTATCATGTGAACAAATATAGAAGAGAATAATGCCCATAGGAATATTTGGTACCACATCTCTGAAAGATTATATAAATTAAAAAATATATGTATATTAAATATGTATTTTAATATATGTACATACCAGCGAAAGAAGTTAATGGCATGTAAAATATATTTCCAGTGTTCATGTTTCTTAAAACTTGATTATAAACTACAGAATTTTCTGTATGTTCAATCATGATACGTTTTTTTGAAGCTTTGTTTTTTGTATTAATTTGTTTTAAATAATTTCTATAATCTAAAAATGCATTTAGGTACCTATAGTTATGAGATATCACATAACCTGCATAGATCTACATATTGTTATATACTTTATTAGAAGGATTATTATTGAAAGGTTATAATGTCACATTTATTATTAACAATGCACTAATTCTATGAATAGTATATTAATATTTTGTATTTATATAGTTTATCGTAACAGTTTAGATTATCTAAAAGATAAAATTGATGATTTTTAACTTTATGTACATTGTGATTGGCTCTTTAACATGACGTATATGTCAAAAGATAGAAATATTTATTTTCAAAAAGAATTTAAATAATTTGCTGTAAAATTGCATTTAAAAACAAAACAAACAAAAAAATAATAAGAATATTTTTAATTCTAATAAATTTAATAGATTTAAAATATAATTAATCATTTGTTTATTATTTTATGATTTGTTTGTTTGTATGTTTGCTAGATGGCAGCATCATCGTTTTGTTATTAGTAGCGCCTCCTGGTAGAATATCAACGAACTTAATCAGCTGTTTGTCTTCCAAGCGTCTAAAAAGTATTTGTCAATAACGTTTATAATTGAATGAGTTTTGATTAATAAAATAAAATAGTGCATCGTATTAATAAATAATACGATGATGGATATGAAGAGTAACGTAAGTTTTTCGTGCCAGAGATGCTTACAACCATTGAGATTAGATTCCAGTTTTAACTATCTAGGAGAACATACTTTGGCTGAACTCTCACGTAGGTAAATTCTATTTTAAACTATTGATTTGTTAAATATTCTTCTTATTCTTTTATATATTCAAAAATAAGACATTATGATTAGTAATAATAATAATGATTAGTAAAATATCTATATGTTATTTTATAAGTATTATTATTATTATTATTTTGTTTATTTTTTTGTAAATACAAAATAATAGTTAACATTATGCGCATACTATATGAACTGTATGGAAAATTACAGAAATTTATAATATTTTATTTAATGTTAGTACCCCTTCAGCAACAAGTCGTTGCAGAATTAGAGCCTGCGAGTGGTAGTTTGGAACATTCAGTACAACCATTCAGATTAACAGAATCAGGAAATGGGAATAATGGCTTCATGCTGGTTGGTGATACCGGTGAATCAGAGAATTTAAGTCACAACTTAAAAGTATATTTAAAAACATTTTTTTCATTTTCTTTTAACCAATTATTAATTAATTGTATAACTAATTATTGATTTGATATTTTACAAAGGTAACAGCGACACTGTATGATATATTAAGCAGTAATAGTTCTGTAGATCATCCACTTTGCGATGAATGTACAGACGGTTTGTTGGGGTTAATAGATGAGCAACTAAAAATGACAGAAGGCGAATGGTCAGACTACAATGAATATTTTAAAAAATTAGAATCCGAACAACAACAATTGGGATACGAAGATATCGAGATGGAAAATTTAATTAAAGAATTACAAGATGCTAAAGCGGAAGAAGAAAGAATGATAAGTGAATTGGAAGCTTTGAGAAAAGAAGAAACAGCTACGAGAAATTCTATTGCTGAACTAGAAAAAGAAACAGCCAGATTGGAAAGTGAGGAACTAAGATATTGGAGAGAATACGCAAGACACAAAAGAGATCTTATGTTAAGCGACGACGAATGTCGAAGGTAATTTTTCTAATAAAAATATAAATATTCATTGAAATATAAATATATTTATATTTGATTTTTGAATTAGTTTGGAGTGTCAATTGGCCTACGCAGCATCTCAACTTGAAAGACTGAAGAAAACAAATGTTTTCAATGCTACATTTCACATTTGGCATTCAGGACATTTTGGAACCATTAATTCATTTCGTTTAGGACGTTTACCTAGTGCACCTGTTGATTGGAGTGAAATCAATGCAGCATGGGGACAAACAACTCTTTTATTAGCATCACTCGCAAGAAAAATGAATTTGACTTTTAAACGTTTTCGTTTAGTACCATTTGGTAATCACAGTTACATCGAAGCATTAGATCAACACAGAGAACTTCCTTTGTATGGAAGCGGAGGTGTCAAATTTTTATGGGATACCAAATTCGATGCAGCTATGGTTGCATTTCTCGATTGTCTGCAACAATTTAAAGAACAAGTTGAAAAGGGAGACAATGGATTTTGTTTACCATACAGAATGGACCGTGGTAAAATAGAAGATTCTGCAACAGGAAACTCATACTCCATCAAGTAATATACATATATATACATACATCATTTTATTTTTATATATATTTCATCATTTATTTTATTATTATAACATTTTATGAGATACATCACAGAATATGATAGCATATAACAATAGCATTTTATTTATAAGAATTTTATTTATAATCATTTGAGTCCCAAGGTTTCTTGGAAACATTTTATTGAAAAACCCAAAGCAATGTTATGTTCTTTTTTTTTTTTTTCTATAAATGCGATTAGCAATAAAGTAAAGTATTCAATGATCAAATGTAATGGGTTTTTATTCTACTTGTGACTCAAACCATTAAGATTTAGAAATTCTTTACTGGAACTTTATTTTATATTTTTAATTATCATTATCCTCACTTCATTTTAGAATTCAATTTAATTCGGAGGAACAATGGACCAAGGCCTTGAAGTTTTTGTTAACTAATTTAAAATGGGGACTCGCTTGGGTCAACTCGCAATTTACAAAAGACGATAACGAACATTGATGTAACAAATTGATCATTGTGTATTTTGTCTATGCAACTATTTCTTATTTGCTTGTGTACATCCGCTCGATTTGTAAATAAAATTGTTCTATAAATTTTTTCTTCCTTCTATTACATATATATATATATATATATATGTATATGTGTGTTATTGGTTTAGAAGGTAAAGATTAATGTCCACGTTTATTACGTAGAAACCAGGATATACCAAAGAGAAAACTGGACGGACTTTGTACTTCTTCTGAAGTAATATAATTTTCTGCCTCTTCGATACTCATTTCCACCAATTCGATTAGTTCATCTTCGCATTCTGCACCACCTCCTTTATAACATGAATTAATAAAATGTCAATTTTTAACGGTAGGTTTAATCATTTTTATATTAATTATTTCATTTGAATAAAATGAAACATACCAGGATGCGTGTGCATTTCATCGGTTACCTCAACATAAAATAGAGTTTGTTTGGTAGCACCAGACCCTACGCCTCTGAAAAAATGACAAATTGTTAATAAAATAGTAACATTAGAATATTTAAACATAAATGCTTTTATTTCATTTATATTAGAGAGCTATTGTTATAATTTCAATGATAATTTAATATTTTTGAATAATTTTTGGTGATTATAAATTTCTCTAATCATCTTTTCTTTTTTTCCTTTTTAAATATATATTTACATTATAATTTATTATTTCCACCTGTAGGTAACGATTTTCATGAAAGCAGATGCAGGTGCTTCGTATCCACATTCTTCTCTCAATTCATCTCTGGCAATTTCAACGAGTGGTTTGTCCTTGTCAACAATACCAGCACAGAGTTCCAGAGTTACACCCAACGAAGGTGGATATTTTTTAAGATCAATTTGATCTATTTTGTCAGGTAAACAAGCGTAATACGCGGCTGGTCGAAATTGTTTAACTAAAATCAGTTTTTTTCTAGTTACATTAAAAACAACAATACCAACACTGTCATGAGATTTAACGACATCCCAAACTTTTTCTTTGCCGTCTTGTTTATAAAAAATTCTAACTGGTTTAACCCACGGCGAATCAATCGGATATTTTCCTATTTTTATCTCCTCAACGTCGAGTATCTTTTTTCTCACAATCTCGTTTCTATTTTTGTGTATTTCATCCATATTTATTTATTTTCTCTCTTTCAATTTATTGCAGAATTTCAATCGAAACTTCTCAACTGTCAAGGACAGTTGATCTTCTGCAGTTGCTAGCGTCGCCTTGGCAAACGACGACAGTATTGTTCCGTCGGTAATGCAGAGAGAGATAGAGAGACAATTATCAACTATCGCGTAAATTTCAAATTAAGGTATTTATCTAATTCATTTATATTGTTTGTTCAAATGTTAGAATTAATTAGAAAAAAATCATGATTATGTTTGACAGTTATTACATTATTACGATCATCATTTTTTGTTCTTTTTTTCTTTCTTATTTTTCTTATCTTTTTTCGAGGTATCCGTAATTTTGAGGGCATCGAGTATCTCTTGTTGTTTAACTTGAGTTTCAACGTGGACAACATCAGGCTTTTTTCGATATCTGTTAACAGCAGCAGGAGGTGAAAATTCAATTTCCATGTCTGACGCAGTAGAACTCGATGCCACTGATTCGTCATCTTTATTTTTAACAATTTTAAATTGCAAAGGTTTCATCGGTTCTTCTAATTTTGGTACATCCATTGTTTCTTGTTTTATTGGATACATCGTAACGTAATATGTACCATCTTTTCTATGAATGTGCAATGTTGGTGGTAACTCTGCTTCTTCATCGTTTTCTTTCTTTGCTTGTAATTTTTTTACCGACGTAAAACTCATACTTCTGTAAGCTTTAGTTCTTCTGGTACGAGATGGTACAGATCTTGGTCTACTTTCACCTACGATAGATCCAGCTTTAGCTTCTGTGAGTAATTCGCTCAAATATTTTCCTATTGCACCAGGTTTCCAACCAATTCGTGGTTTTAAATTGTAAAGAGTACTACTGGTATTCCATAACCAACCCATATTGGCTGGTACTCTCATACGAACATCTATACAATTTTTATGACCATAATGTACACCAGGATAAACATCACCGATCGAATAAACATAACGCATAATACGTTTGCTAACTTTTATTGGTGTTTTAATATTCCTATCACCAGATGCTCCTACAAAATTGGCCTTCGATTTGTGATGTTTTCCTTTGTCACTTGCTTTACTACCTGTCAAAGGTGTTGTAACACTGATAGCATTGACAGATTTTATCTGGGTCGTTGATTTTTTAGTAGAATGTTCAATATTATCGACGGATTCAATTTTACTCGTATTCTTTTTAAGTCTCGATTTACATTTAGGTTCACCGCAAGGACCCAAATCAATTTCCAATGGTGCGGGTGGTGTAGGATCGGTTTCTTTAGACTTGTCAGTCTTATCTTCCCTTTTCTCTTCTTTCTTTTTAGGTTTACTATAAGTTATGGTAGAACCATTATCATGTATCGTTGGTACAGCTTCTCGTACGATTCCTGTACGACCTGGTACAGCTATCGTTAATGGGGTTGGTGTAGTATAAGCCATAGAAATATTATCTGTCTTAGTATCAAATCTATTCGTTACAAAACGTGGATTGCAAGGTGCTGTGCATTGAGGATTCGGTGATGGAATTTGCGAGGCAATAAGTTTTGCTCTCTTTTCTAATTGTGTTTCATCAGTTTCATAATCCTTACTAATATCTCTACCAAAGAAAGGACTTTCTGAAGGATCCATCAAACCCAATCCTTCGAGACCAGGTACTTTACCCAAAGAATCAACAAATTCTTGAGCTTCTTTGAATGCACGTAACAAACAATCGATTCCTGTACATGGTTTTTTGTCACACTCTTTACCACCTTTATTCCAAACAGGTGGTAAATCTTTTCCCGCGCAAGTACAACCAGGTTTTGCTGATTTTAAATGAACCATACCAGATTTACATGATGAAGTTTGCTTAGACGATTCTTCTGGTTTCTTGTAAAGACTCGGTGAACCGGAACACACGCAACCTGGTAATTCATATTCATATCCTCCACCTTCCAAACGATTATTTTCTTTGATAATTTTATTACCGTACCAAGTGAACTCGATGTTATCGTCAATGTCGATAGGCGTACTTGTACCAGGATAATAATCATCTCCACTTCCTCCACCTCCACCTCCTCCTCTTAATCGGTCATTGTTTTTTATCCCCATTTTGTTTCTTCAATTCTGGGTGGTAAATTTATTTTCTGTTTACATACTGTGCTTAATATTTTTGGATTTCTTAATTTCATACAACAAAAATTCTGACAACCAGATCGACATATCAAAGGATGATGAATAAACGTTTGATTTATTGGTTGACAATTGCAAGTTGATTCGTTTGGATAAGTTTGATAAATCAAATCACGGTACTCACGATTGTTCAATTTCTCAGCTGACGTTAAATCTTTGAAAATTGGATCGTTTATCGATAATCCTACCGATGATGATGATATTGATGTCAATTTATCGTTCATCGAATAATTTGGATACGAAAAATTTGTAATTGAACAAGAATTTAGGATAACATTTTTAAATTGCGACGGATTTTATTTAATTTGTTTTATTTTTGTTTTTTTCAACACATACGCCATTTAATTTAGTATGATCAATTATAATTAAATGAAATTTATTGAAAGACGTTTGGTTGTCATGGTAACATTTATTTTATTTTATAGATTAAATACTTGTTATATATTATATATATATAATTAAATTATAGTATTACATATATATATTACATATTTTAATTTTTAATTTCAATTGCGTTATTTATTTATTTATTTATTTAATTAGATTCCATTTTTTTTTTGCACAAATTCCTTTATTTTAATTTTAACGCTTCAATCATTTTCTTTTCTTTCTTTTTTTACTTCCCTTTTTCTTTTTCTTTTGCTGATCGGAAACTTTGACCTCAGGTTTGGAGATTAATTTTTCATGTATAGATTCAGGTAAAGGATAATTAGCTTTGATTAAATTTTCACAAACGTGTGGTGGTATGTTTCGTTCTACGCAAAATTCTCTCATATCGTCTTGTTTTTTAAAAACAAAAAAGTTAGGTCTTAGTTCATATTTCGTAGTTATGAATCGTCCTAAACAAGTGATTTTCAAATTCATATCCAACATTCCCGATGGATTTTCACCAGGATCTTGTAAATGAAAACCACCGTTTATCGAGAATGGTTTAGGCATATTTTCAGGATCGTTAGTTGACATTGATACTTGGTCGCATAAACAACCAGACAATTTTACGGTGGTTTCTGCCAAAGGATAAGTGTCACCAATACAAAATACACCGATTGCAACATTGGCAGTTCGTAATTCTTCAACGAGTTCTTTAGGTCTTCTGATAAATAAACAACTTCTACCAATGGAAAATTTAATAATCCCATTTTCTCTTATAGGAGGAATTTTGATTGATTCAAAATCCTCACGTGTGATTTCAAATATTGGCAAATCAAGTAGTTTGACTTTAATCGTGACAGATTGTTCACCAATTTCTTTAATTTTATCTAATGTCAATTGTACTTTATCGATCAATACTTCGACAAGATAAATTTGTTTTTCTTGACTACCGAAACACGACATAATTTTAAATGAAACTAACCTAATTTATCTTTTAGTTTGGATAATAAAAAGTGCGGACAATTTTTGTCAGGATTTGTGCGAGTTGAAAAAGAGTTTTGGGTTAATAGTGACATTAACAAACGAATTATGATGTTTTTGTTGGACTCTGTGAAACATTTATATTATCCCTTTAAAAAAAAAAAAAAAAAGAAAAAAATAAACACATTTAATGAAAGAGTTGAGAATATTATATAATAAAACGATTTGTCAGGACTTTTTTTTTTGTCTGTTTTTTATTTTCTCTACAAATAATAGATGTAAGAAATTACATAATAGTATTCCTCGAATTTTAGATATATGTTATTTAGTCGTAGATTATTACGTAGCTTTAACATTGACTGTATACTTAAAAACTTATGGCGCGAAACACGATGCCATAAACCGTTATATTGGGACCCCTGTAAGATAGGCGTTTCATTTCGTCGTAGTGTTTTCTGTTTAAGAAATTAATCATTATGTCTGAAGAATTTTCTCATTCTTTTTCTTTCTATCATATTAAATTTACCGTTATATTTAATATGAACATTTAACATCAATTGAAAATGCATCTAATTAAAGGTTATGTTACGTTAAAATACAATATTCAAATACTTTAACCAATTATTTTATTTTAAAATATTATTGGTTCATATTATTGGTTATTATCGACCAATTATAAACGCGTATAGAATACTAAAGTTTTTTCTTATTGGTCGGCGTTCGACATTGCAATTGCATTTCCAATAAAAATACTTCAACGCCATATGCAAATATGGTAACGAGTGATTTAATGAGTAGACATGTTATTCGCATAATTAAAATATTCTTACGAGCGGATAAACAAGGTCAATGTTTTGAAGCAAGGAAAAAGAAAGATGAATAAATGTGTTAGTATTACACACATATATATATATATATATTTCATAGAGATACGAAAGTATATCGAAGAATCTGATTTACAGGAGGAAAAGTTTATAAACTACTGCGTATTGTTTTTGTTTTTTTTTATTAAACAATTCTTTTCTTGTAAATGTAAAAAAGAAAAAAAAACAATCGCGAACACACCTGCGTTTGAATATTTTAATCTTATAAATTATGTTAACCTCTCATGGTAATAAGTAGATCATACTCTGTAAAAAAAAAAAAAAGAATTGTATAAAGTAGAGCCGTATAAAAAATGGCGACTATTTTATACAAAGAATAAAAGTTCAACTAGGTAATTGGTACAATAATGCATTATAATTACAAAATTCATGTAAAATAATTAAAACGTTCCTTGTCAAGGAACATGAATGTTAATTTTAGTATGAATATAATTGTCTCTTGACAAAAATTCGGGTCTGAGGGGGGTTAAACAAAACTGATCAGGGGTTCGAAAAAGTTGATATCCGGCACTGTGAGGTTTAACGTTCGTGAAGGGTTAAATATGCGAAGGAAAAGTCACCTTGAAAACGGACCGTCGTTCTCGTAGTTGGGTCCTGAGAGAGGAGCACCTTCTGTCGGGACCATGCTGGGTCCCGAACACCAACAGCCGAAGTATGCGCTAATTGGTACGGGGTGCAGCAACACACACACATACACACAGAGGTCCTTTATATTGGACATGGTGAAAAGGAGGATGTGGACGACTATAGTTGGAGAAACGAGAAACATATAAAGAATGAGAAAGAGAAAGAAAGATGGAAATAAAGAAAGGAAGGAAAAGGAATGAATGAGAGAAAAAGAGATAGAATGAGAGAAGAAGGATATCGCGAAGAAACACCGTTGTGGGTGCTCATGGTCAGAGGGGGGGGGGACTTCCCCATGGTTGGAAGCTACTCGAAGGATGAGACCAAGTTAAATTCCTTTTGCTGGGCGACACAGAGAAGCGGCTCGTTAAAATGCTTCTGAGAGTTTTGGAACTGGGACTCAACCATGCGTAATTGGCGATTAACGATTAATACCAACCTATCTTTCCACCATATATATATATATATATATATATATATATATATATATATACCTAATACTTTCCTTTTCTGTTTTATTTATTTCAATAATAAATATTAAGTTTTTATAAGTTAGATTCGTAAAAGAAACTACACTTTTTATACTGCGATTTAGAATACTAATTGTGATAGATTTATTTTGTAATTAAACTAATACACTTTTTTTACAGTAGAGAATAATTTGACTCCCGTAGTCATTACTGAGCGGGAGCGATACAAAAAAATTGGTTAGAATGCAAAAAATGCAAAATTTTGACGGTTTTAATCTTAAATTCTATTAATTAGGTAATTTATTACTGTTACACACATGCGCAATGTTCGGAAAGTCGTATAAACAACATTGAATGTAAGAATATTGATAGATGACAACCTATCAGTGTGAAGGTGAATTTCGAATAGGACGGTACTCCGATCATATACTTGGTGTTTTTAAACAACGATACACATTCCTTTCGATTAATTAACAATTATTGAATTGTCCTAATACACTTTTTTTACAGTACCAAGATAATTTGAGCCTCGTAGTCATTACTGCACAGGAATAATAAAATAATTACATTACACTGCAAGAAATGAAACATTGTCAACGTTATAATCCTAAATTTAATTTAATTAACTTCTTTCTCCATATTTCTTTTCTCTTTTATTTATTTCAATTATAAATATGAAATCTTAATAAGAGTTAGATTTGTTAAAAAGAAATTAGACTTTTTTTTTATACTGCAATTTTTATAATATTAATTATGCCAATTTTAATTTGTAATTGTAAAATTGTTGTTATATAATATAAAAGTTGATTGTTGTATTTTTATTTTGTTTTTAACTTGAAACACTTAAATAATATTAATGAATTATTCTTAAAGTAACTGTTTTAATAAATATATATCGTTTATAGATATATCTGCATCCGATTTAATTAATCTCTGAGAAATATTCAACATAATTTAAAATCATTGTTGCATATTTTATTATAATTATACTATGTAACTGTTTGTCCGTGTCTGTATATTCGTGATTTATAACGATGACGATTGTTTCGAATGATAGTTTTTATACTATGAGATATTATTTTTGTCTCATGTTTATGTTTTTCTTTATCTTTCTGAAGGATATTCCTACGTCGTGAGAGAGAATGTGCAATCGTAAGAAGAAGGTATCCTTGTAGATAATGCTTAAGTTTTTACTCGTTAATGTACTTGATAATCTTACAAGAATTCAGGGTCACGTTGTTTCTTTTAAATTACGAATTATGAAAGATTCAAGAGAAATTCAATGAAATTAATTACATTTACAATTGTTTTTATTACTTTTTTATAACTAGATGTAGTATATAATTACAATATACTATATAGTATATATATATATACTATAATATCCCCTTATAAATATATAATTATAAATATTATAATTTATAATATTCTTATAAACAAATTTATATTATATATTATATTATTATATTAATATATTAGCTGTATATTAGTTATATAGTATATCTATATATAATTATATATTATATAACTATAGTATAGTCCTTTGTTTGTTAATATACAATAATATTATAATATTATAAATATATATTAATATACTATTAATTATTATAAATTATATTATAATATTATTTATATTAATATAAAATATAGTCCTTTGTTTGTTAATAACACAAATAATTGAACTTATAATATTATAATTATGACAATCAATCAAACTGTTAATGTTATTTTACATTTCAACAAAGCAATTACATCAAACAACAAAATTTGTTTACCTTCAATAAAAATAGAACAAATTCTAATTGTTTTCAATATTTTGTTTCAGGTGTAGCAGAAAGTAGCAGTCTACAAAACAAGTGTGTCTTCCAAACACGTTGTTCTCATTAACGAATTACAAGAAGATAGGATAGAAGGGTGAGTGTAATCCAATTGGTAAATCTAAAGTTTGAGAAAGGAGCAGCAGGCGCATTCGTCTTTGGGATTTTCGTTGATGATCTAGATCTGGGTAGCACCAGGAAGCCAGGATCGAAGGTAAAATTACCGGTGCCCATGAAGGAAAAGAGGCCTTCTCGTTCGCTTGGCTTGAGAGGTCACAGGTCACTAGCGGTACCTTCTTCTGCTTCTTCTTCTTCTTCTTCTTCTTCTTTACAACAGAGAAAGAAAGTCTCATCCTCTTTCGTCCTACCAGCAACAACTATCACGCTGATATGTATTGCACGCTCCAGTACAAACGTTTCTTGCCAATACGCGTGCACAAACACACGTATATATAAATGCATACCGGGTGAGATATTAAAACAGGCTACCACAGTACTTAAACAACTCGATTATTATATTTTTATATAAAAATTTAATGTCACATTGTTGGTTTTCCAATGAACTTCGAATTTACTAAAATTTTGTCTGATTTCTTTCAACTTTAGGATACAGGATAATTTTTATCGTGATTATTTTTAGTTTTTATTGCTAATTTAGAGGTTATCTTTAGATCTTTATGTACTGTAAGTTCTCAATAGATGGTACAGTATTACAATTCAATTATTTCACGTTTGTTTATTTTTCCTTCAGACTTACATATGACATAACTAAAAAATAACTGAAATAACTTAATAATAATAAATATTATTATATTATTATACACGAATTATTATATAATATCACGTTATAATGATTTTTTCTAAGTTTAAACTCTTTTTTAAAGGATACTAAAAAATGTTTTAACTAAACGAGAAGTGAAAGGTTTTTGTAGAAACTTATTATTTAAATTGTAAAGGAAAAAAACAGGGAAATATTAATATGAAAAAAAGTATTAATGGTAAAATTTAAAATCTTTACACATATATATATATATATATGTTTTAAGTAATGTGTTGTAATATTAGAAGAATTGATACATTTTTGATAGTTTGTTTTATATATTTCACCCGGTATAAGTAGATGTACCACAAGTAAAGTAGAATCTCTTACACTTAGCAAATACATACATAAATACATATATATATATATATATATATATATATATATAGATATAGAAGAAATAGAGTTTACAAGAATAGAACGTGAATTGTATTGAAAGGTTTGAGTGTTCGTGCGAGGAATACCAAAGGATATGGCTGGGGGCGATTACGCGAGTTCTATGACAGTAAGAAACGAAAGAGGGATATTGTGGTGGATGGGGGAGGGCAGGGATGGAAAGAAAGGAGGACGAGAAACAAGAATGAGTGAGAAAGTAAAGGAAGGATATTAGATGGTTGCTATCCCGCAGCGCTAGACGAAATTTGTCAAGTAACTGGTGGATCCTAATTTGTTCTCGTACATGTCTAGAACATGATGGAAACCATAGGTGGTGGCTGACTGACTGGCTGGCTGGTTGGGTTTGTTGATTGTTAAGTTGGATCGATTTTATGTTTAGCCCTTTAACGTTCCTGTTCTTAACGACTTCAGTGTTAGGTCATTGGTCAACTACACGTGGTTACATGAAAACTTGCTGGTTTTATTTCTTTTTGTTACTATTTCTAGGTTATGGGTTTGTTATTTTTTTTTAATTTTGTTTTTGTAGAAAGTATGATAATATATAAACCTATTTGTTCTAGTATTTTTAATACTATGATTACTAGTTGTAGTTTTAAGTCATATTTCGTGTCAAATTCGTACGCTTAGATTTAATAGGTTCTTACAATATTTTCTTTCTTTTTTTTAAGTGAATAATGATTTAATCTTCTTTGTTTCATGTATTTAATACCTAATGCTACTGTGTTAAAGATCGTGTACATATATCATGAAATTGCATTAAAGAAGAAAGGTCATGAAGAAGAAGAAGAAGAAGAAGAAGAAGAAGAAGAAGAAGGGAAAGCTTTCTAGTAATACGATCGTCAGGACTATTGAATTCTCTTTGTTAGTTTTCAAAGGTTATTTTATAAACGGTCACGAGTTGAAATGAAAACAAATGAAACAAAAATTCTACGCGTAGGTTTGACGATTAAAATTCAACTTGTATATTATTTCATATGATTGTAATCAATAATTTAATTGAAATGTACACAAGGTATTTTTTATGTTATTTCATTAAAACTTTTGATATTAATAAAATCAGTTGTATTAATAAAATAATGAATGAAGTGTGAGTATTAAAAAAAAAAACAATTATAATAGTGTTCATGAACAAAGCTTCCTCTTCTTCTTCTTCTGAAACATATGTAAATGTAAATGTACTTATGCGTGTGTGTATATATTAGTAGGTATACTAATTACAAAACCAAGAAGATAGGCTTTGGTGTATTTGATATTTGTATTGAAGAGAAGTTTGAGTAGTGTGTGGTTAATTGTAACCGAAGCGGTGTATGTACTTTGATCCGAAGAGGGCATGCATGTGCATTGGACTGACTCACGGGATGCATCGTGATTGCATTGAGAGAAAGAGAAAGATAGTATTTTCCTTGGGATATAGGGTTATCAGACAGAAGAGAGAAAGAATAAAAAAAAAAAAAGGAGAAATATGATTTCTCTTAGCCTCGAGACAGAAACCGTAACTACATATGGGCTTTAATATACAGCAGATGGCCTGAAACAAAGTAAATTGTCCCGGCACGTTATTAGTACGAGATTGATGCGCGTATCGGAGTCTACTTTAATAGAATTAACTATGGTATATACGTATGATGTTCCGTTATGGGGTAGTATAGAGAAAGGGGGTTCCTTTTTTGCTATTCTTTCTACCACGTCATAACGTCATTTAATATTACTTAACCTATTCCAGACCACTGGAACACAGTTTCCAGGAACCATTTCTTTTTCTTTTTATTATATTGCCAATTTTACTATGCCAAATTTTGTTTTTAGAAAATACTATTATATATTAGTCTATATATTTAATATATATAATTAGTATTTATATTATATGCCTATATATAGCATAGTAATATATAATATACATTTAGTAGAGTATAAATACTATTTAGTATATACTAAATAGTATATGTGTATATATAGAATTTATATAGTATACTAAATAGTAAATTATAATATAGTATAGTATATTTTAGTATAGTATAAATACTATACTCTAAATATCTATTATATATTGCTATTATATTACTATACTATATATTACTTAACTATACTATAAATACTATACATATTTAGTATAGTATAAATACTATTTTAGTATAGTATTTATACTTATTATATTGCTAATTTTACAATTTCAAATTTTGTTTTTAAAAATACTATTTATACCAAAAAATAGTCCTATTTCAAATACTTTATTCAAAATAATTGATAATAGTTTAGTATGATTGCACACATGGTGTGCAAGTGGGTCCTTAAATAGATTAAAATATACATAACAATCGATTATATTATAATATACCTTATTTGGATTATTCCTAATTCTATTTTATTTTTTATGTGTATTTAAATATTTATTTTATTATATATTCTATGTATGAATGTGTATGTGTGTGAATTCTTTGAAAATAATCAAGGACCCAACAAAAGACAAATTTATGGTGCTTATTTGGATATATGCCACAAGTTTAAAAGAATTAATGACTATTCTTTGTCCTTCCATTCTGACGACAGCAGCTCTGCAGTTACACGTGCACAGGTAATTGCGTTAGACTTGACATTTATTTTACGATGGTCTTTAACGACGGTTTAAGATGAACGTAACAATCGTTTTCGTTGGAAGCGTCTAAGGGAATTACTGGTTAAATAAACGACAAGACTCTCTGTATTTTCAAGGTCTTTCTCTCTCTCTCTCTCTCTCTTTTTCTCTCTCTCTTACTTATTCTATTTCTTTTCTTTTTTTTTTTCATAAGAAAGACCAACCAAGAAGTATCGATCATTTTTTGTGACATAAATGCTCAACCTTTGCTTTTCTTTATTTCAATATTTTCTACCGAGCAAAAATATCCTCGTTAAAAATTTTTTTTTAATTTGTTTGTATGCGTGTGTTTTCTTTTTCTTTTTCTTTTCTTTTCTTTTCTTTTTTTATGTATATGTGTACACGTTAAAGAAGAAGAAGAGAAGAAGAAGTAGAAGAAGAAGAAGAAGAAGAAGAAGGATAATCGTTGCAAGATCATTGCCGGTGTACATTTTGCAGTAGTAAAGTGTCGAAGCTAAAACGTTAGAATATTTTAGCAATGAATTCTCAAAGTGTTTAAAAAAAAAAAAAAAGAAAAAAACGTTCGTTGAAATTCAACTGAAAGTGTTTTTAAGAAAGTTACCTGGTAAATTTGATCGTTTATTTCTATTGCTTCTGAGAATTTTCACACGTAGAAACAAACCTTTTTCTTCTTCTTCTTCTTCTTCTTCTTCTTCTTTTTCAAGCTTACCTTTTGTAATTTTTCACGTTATGTTTTTTCCTTCACTTTCACGTTTTACTTCGTAAGAAATTATTGAAAGAAAAAGATAAAAAAAAAAAAAAAAAAGAAAAAAAGAAGAAAGATGAGTGAAAAGAATGAAAGATCAGTGTCAGGTAACAACGATCATTATTTAACATTAGCTAGTAGTAGGACAGAAGTGTTGAACACCAAGGGTTGCGATGATTCTTGACGTTAAATCGAAAAGGACTCATTAAGAAGAGATCAGGCACTGGTAATGTAAAATATATGAGCTATCTAGGATCATTTTTCTCACATTAATGTATGATATCGGGGTATGATGATGACCATGCTTCTTCCTTACTAATCCAACATGGGATTTATATGGACAACAAAAGAAATTTTCAAGATATGAGTTACCAATCCTTATCCATGCTACATCTGGGGTATACTGATATGGGAACTTGTAACAGAGTTTTAAAATATTATTTAATATAAGGTAGAAATGATTTGCTGTTTTTTTTTTTTTACAATATTAAATATTCAAATATATTTATAATATATTTTGGAATATTAAGTTAGTATTTTTATATATAAAAGTTTAGTGTGTGTTACATTTTTGGTTTCCAATGAAGATTGAAACTACTGAACCGATTTTAATGAGATTTCTTTTTATTTTGTGTGATTTATTTCAACTTAGTACTAGTTTAGTACTTAGTACTAGGATTACATAGTTTTTATCGCAATTTTTTTGTATTTTTTATTACTAATTTAAGGATTTATTATATTTAGAAGTTATCTAGGTCTTTAGGTACTGTAAGTTTTCAATAGTTGGTTAATATATTTGATTTAATTTTATTAAATAAGTTATCCTATTTCAAAGGATTAATTAATAATTTTTATGTATATCTTTGTGTTACATTTTTGGTTTCCAATGAAGATTGAAACTACTGAACCGATTTTAATGAGATTTCTTTTTATTTTGTGTGATTTATTTCAACTTAGTACTAGTTTAGTACTTAGTACTAGTACTACATAGTTTTTATCGCAATTATTTTGTATTTTTTATTACTACTTTAAGAATTTATTATATTTAGAGGTTATCTAGGTCTTTAGGTACTATAAGTTTTCAATAGATGGCGATGTATTACAATTCAATTATTTCGCTATATTCAAGTCATATATTTTTTTTCAGATTTACATATGACATAACTTTCTTATTCTCTCTAAAAAGAGAATAAGAAAAATGATAAAAAAAAATTATTAAAAAAAAAAGGAAAATAAAAAGAAACGAAAGTTATAGGAGTGTACGAAATCAGTGATAGTGGGGGTAAGATTTAAACGGGCAAAACAAGTATATTTAGAATGCAGAAACCGGCTTGACGTTAGATAAAGAAAGAAAGTAAGAAAGAAGGAAGGAAGGAAGGAAGGTAGGAAGGAAAGAAAGAAAGAGAGAAAGAGAGATATCGAGAGAAGAAGAAGAAGAAGAAGAAGACGCGTTTTGCACGAAAGGTTCTTCCAGGATCGCACATAACTTTCCCCATGCACGATCCTCCGTCCGGATCTTTATGTGCACTTGTTCTCTCTCTCTCTCTTTCTCTCTCTTTTTAACTTTCATGTAAGATTCTAGAATAACTGACTATACGTGTGTATTATATCTTTC
This sequence comes from Polistes dominula, assembly GCF_001465965.1. Next base: position 396,965 of record NW_015148994.1, on the reverse strand, counting down.
TTTCTATACGTATATATATATATATAAACCTACACACACACACACACACATACGTACGTACACATTCATACATATACGTTTTACACGAATAAAGAAAGTGATGGTGGTAGTAGGAGTAGTAGATTTGAGTTTACGTTAACGTACTCGACTATTAAATCGCATAAGCTATCGGTGGAAAGGTCGTTAGCAGGAACCCCATAAGAGTTGCTGAACCCCAACAGCGGTACGAAGACAACCTGGATGAATCTTCGAGAACCGGGTTAGATGCGACGACGACCCATGTGCACAAACGTACTACCTACCTACCTACCTACCTACCTACCTACCTATCTATCTGACACTAATACAACTATCATCACGTGTATATGTCTTTAACTTTTATCGTAGTAATGGTTAGAAAGAAAATAGGAAGAAATAAAGGAAACTAGATAGTTTGTTGAAGAGAAAACGATATGAGAGAGAGTGAGAGAGAAAGTTCACTTCATCCTCTTCCCTTTCCCTTATCTTCCCCCACTCTTCCAATGAGAATTTAAAAAAAAATATTCACTTTAGAAGAGAATAAGACTGAAAGCAGTTGGTTCTAGGATATATATATATATATATATATATATATGACTAAACTATTATCTTATTTTGAACGTTTCGATGCTAGACAATATTTTCTTTTTATTCTGATTACGTTGAGAAAATATCTTCTTTCTCCATTATGGAAACCATAATGTTTCAACGTATACTGTTGAATCGTTCATGGGTGTCTTCCTCTCTCTCTCTCTCTCTCTCTCTCTCTCTAATGTATGTTACTTTCGGTACTGAAACTTTTCTATGTATTCCTTTAATGTTTTCTAACACGCCTGTTAACTGATATCGTTAATGCGTATTGCAGTGTGTAAGTTACCATTTATCGTGAGTGAACACATTAAAACGTATAATACGTTGGCTATTGTAGATATTTTACATTGTAACAAATTAATGTTCAACTTATCAGATCGTAATCTTATTTGATTTTACAAATTATTTCTTAGTGTTACCATGTATATGTTACTTATGTATATTAATTTGTACGGATTGTTTGATCTCATTCTTCTTAGTTCGATCGTTTTATTATTCAATTTGGTTGTTTTTTTCGTTTACTTCATACATTTCTGTTACACGACTACTACCGTTATGAAACTACTGTTTACGTGCTATAAATAATCATAATTAACTAGTCTAGTATGTTGCTTACGTAAATAATTAGATGCATTTAAATCATGCATGGTTATATATATATATATATATATATATATTCTCGAACGTTTATTTGCATATGATCTTCGATTTTTTTTTTCTTCTTTTATTGATTCTCTAATACGTCTCTTTAAGTTCGAATTTCAAATAATATCCTTGAGTCATTTATTTTTTTTTATTTTTATTTCCTAACTATTATATAGTTAATGATACATTACAAAATACGTTCAATCTAAATATATTATGAGAAAATAGTAGTGGCATTTCTATCAGAACAAAAGTTCAATAGATTTTTAAAACTTATATATACTTTTTTAAATGTAATAATAGTCATTAATGTGGTCAACGTTCTAAGGATAAAAAAAAAAACATACAATTATTTATAATGATCCTTGTACGTTGATCCTGATAGAAATAAAAGCACAAAATGAATAGAATAATTCTAGTAAAGTTGTCTGGAAAGAAAAAGAAGAAGAAGAAGAATAGGAAAGATGAGGATAGAATGAGAATGAAAATGAGAATGAGGATGAGAATGAGGATGAGAATGAGGATAAGGATAAGGATGAGAATGAGGGATTCCGTCAGTAGCGAAGTTATACTCTAGTGGTGCCATGTCACGATTACGTTAGTCTCTCTGGCGTAGAATAAGCGTCCACGAATGGACCTTAGGGTGGGGTCAAGCTTAGGTTGCGCAACTCTTGGTTATATTGCGCTTGGCAGTGGTGCCTTCCAACACGATTGCCACTTTAAGTGCGCCATAATGGCAGTGGGCCCGCCAAGAAGAAGGCGATCTTAAGAAACGACTCACGATGCCTCCCCCTCCCCCTCCTGCTCCTCCTCATTCTCCTCACTAAGGCCCCTCGGTTCTTTCCGTCTCGCCCCCTCCACCACCACTCAACCCCCATTCGTCGTTCCTATGTTAGTTCGTTCCTCTGTTCGTTGGTTCGTTCGTTCGTTTGGTTCGTTCGTTTATTCCATCCCGTCCGTTTCAGTTTTACTTGCTATGTTCTTTCTCTCTCTCTCTCTTTCTCTCGTACTTGCTCTTTCAACTTGGCTTCGGGTCTACTTCGTAAGGCCCCCGCGGATGCGGATCGCCGTTGGGCCTTTCACTGGGGCCCTGCCTGCGGGCTTACAGGTCGCGACCTCGCCGCGGTCCACTCCCTCTTTTCTCTTTTACCTTTACCTCTCTTTCTCTTATATACTTCTTCTTATTCTTCTTCTTCTTCTTCTTCTTCTTCTAGTTTTATTTTTTTTTTTTGACTTCAAACATTTTTACTTCCCTTCTGTTCTTTTTTTCTACTTATTCTTATTATTATTCGTCGTTTTAGGAGTTTGTGTTTTTACCTTAAAGCAAACTATTTTTTCTTTAACTTTTTTAAAAATAATTTCTAATAATCTTTTGACAAATTTATTTTCAATCAATTTACATTATAAAATTTGAATTATTCTTTCATCAATACTTGATGACAATGAAAATGAATCTTGTAACATACAAAATAGTTTGCACACCCACATTAACTGATATGAAGTTGGGTCTTGTTTTGTTTATTTGAGTGTTGATGGTAGTGGGAGAGGTTTAGAAGAAGGGTTACAAAAAGTAGTATCATCCATCCACTTGAAGAATACTGTTTTCACGGTGAAGTCGAGGGGCCCTGGACATTGAAGGATACGGCTCTGATCAAACGATAATTGGATAGATTACGCGGAACCTCCTCCAACCCTGATAGCATCGTCTTTTGTGCGCCCCGTTTTATGTGTTACACAACCGACGATCCACTAACACCCGTATTCGATTACGATATACCTTAACACACTTATATATAAGTAAGAATATTATCAATGTATAGGTGTGTGTATGTACGATGCTTGATTTTCTCTATATTTAATCCGTTTTAATGAAAGGAGTGTGAAGGAAACGTGAGACAGTAATCGAAGTACGTGTTGGACCTGTAATATTCTCACAGTCACCGGATAATAAAAACAAAAAAATACAACAACAAAAATAACGAAAAAAGAAAGCAACTTTTACCATAATCATTCTAGCGATTGTTCATACTGATTTATTTATGATATTGTAGTTGTTGTTGTTGAAATTAATTATTTATTAGATATTGGGTGTAATCATTTATATGATTTAATTGGTATTTATATTTTATATATTATAAGAATATTATAACAATATATTTTATTAATAATTATAATTATCAATTATATATATTTTTATTAATAATTATAATTATTAATTAATTATATTTTTATTAATAATTATAATAAAATATTTTTGAATTAATTGGTATTTATATTTTATATATTATATTATATGAATATTTATAATTCTATTATTTAACTGTTACTTTTTATATTTCATTATCAAATCAAATTTATATTTATATATTATATATAAAAATTATTTATTATTCAGTTAATATTAATTATTAATGAATTAAAATTAATGTTTATAATTATTGATATGTGTTCAATTGTTAGTATAACATCGTTAAGAGAAATAAAGTATATTGTTTTAATTATATGTTACAGTAACGAATGGGTATCAAGTAATATAATAAGAATGATGGTGATAATTATAAGGTACATATATAGGGTGTTTGATGGGCCATGCGTATTTAATAACCGATCAATCCGTTCGATCGATCGATTGAAAGATTAAACACAAAAGGAAAGAAAAAGAGAGAAACAAAGACAGAGAGAGAGAGAGAGAGAGAGAGAGAGAGAGAATGATCTTTCAATACCGGTCTAGGTTCGTTTGCGTTACAATAACGTGTCGTCAAAAAATAAAGAAGAGTAATTGATCCTAACACTGTAGAATTTTTTGACCCTTAGCAATCATGGTTTCATAGCATGAACAATAAATTTTCATTTTCAAATTAATTGGTTAAATGTACTATAACTAATCGTATAATTAATTGTATTCATTTTTAAAAAACATTTTTATTTAAATTAATGTATTTTGATTTTAGTAATTGGTTGGTTCATAAATATTATAGTTTTGTTATTTTATTTATTTAGAAATAAGAAAAATAATTGTGCATGGATTTATATGTTATTTATTAATAATTTAATATATTTTATTTAATTTTATTAAATAAGTTATCCTACTTCAAAGGATTAATTAACAAATTTTATATATATCTTTGTAGTTATATAAAAATTTAGTGTTACATTTTTGGTTTCCAATGAAGATCGAAACTATTGAACCGATTTTAATGAGATTTCTTTTTATTTTGTGCGATTTTTTTCAACTTAGTACTAGTTTAGTACTTAGTACTAGTATTAGATAGTTTTTATCGCAATTATTTTGTATTTTTTATTACTAATTTAAAGATTTATTATTTATAGGTTATCTAGGTCTTTAGTTACTGTAAGTTTTCAATAGATGGCAATGTATTACAATTCAATTATTTCACGTTTTTTTTTTCAGGTTTCTATATAACATAACCTAACATTGCTTTTGATATTTTTGGAGTATTATTATTTTATATATTTCATTCTAATTATGATATTATTTTGTGCGTTGTTATAATTAATTAAATATTTTAGAATTATATTAAATTATATAATTTTATAACAAAACCACAGCACAACGTGTGGCCGGAGCATCCTAGTAATATTATATATAGTACATAGTTTCAATATAAAAAAAATAGGAGTTATGATGTAAATATTAAAAGGACGAAAAAGGTGGGAGGAATTGTGGAGGAGGAGGAAAGGGGGGACGTATTTTAAAAGCGTTAACATTTCATTCACGGTGGGCCCCCCCTTTTATAGTTGTGCCTGTGGGAAAATGATCCGTCGTCAAAAGAATCCTGATGACGCTATAAAAAGCGTTAAATTCATGATTAGACGCGGATTCGCGCATGCCCTTGCTCGTGCCTTCTTCCTCTTCTCTCTGTCACTCTAGATTTCTTTTATTTCTTCATTTTAACTCTTATTCTTCTTCTTTTCACTATACACAGACTCAGACTCAGATTCATAGTCTTTTCTTCCATCTAAGACATTGCGATTTCTCGGCTTACACCAACCCAACCAGCCAACCAACCAACCCAACCAACAGGACGTCCTAGCTTTCAGTATAACTCTCTTTCCCTCTCTCTCTCTCTCTCTTTCTATGTTTTTTTTTTCATTTTTTTTTTTATCTTGAACGACCTCACAACATCAATGCGACCAACTGAAATTCCAAGTGGACGATTCCGGTCTCACGGCACGAGCTGGACTTCCGTTAAATGTTGCTATCTATCTCTAAGAAGAAATAAAAAAACATTTATGTAGATATATATATATATATCTAACAGAAAAAGAAAGAAACACGACATGATCTAGAAACCATTTCCTACTTTAACTTATATATATATATATATATATATATAGATAATAAATAACATATAGTAAAAGTCAAAGCTTAACGATTTTCTGACTTAATTCAACAACACTTTACCCATTGGCTACTTTTTATATATTTTTCTTTTCCTATTCTTCATTCTCAGATAAGAATTTAACAAAATGAGACACGTTTGTTGAAATTAATTCAACTAATATAATCATTATTATCCATGATTGTTTCTAAACGATTATTATTCTAAGGTGAATTTTAATCATAACATTTGAAAACATATATTTCCGTATTTCCACGTGGTCAGTTTTCATGGTTTTAATTCAAGGAAGAGTTTCCTAGATCTGTACAACGATTTCCAAGTTACATAGATAGATACTTGAAAGGTGTGAAGAATTCTCTCAACTGTAAAAGAATTCAAAAAAAAAAAAAAAAAAAAAAGAAAAAAAGAACAACTTGGCATGCAAAATATGGCGTAAGATTCCCGTAACGAGGAAATATACATAAATGTGGTTTTATAGAGAAACTATGGAGAACATCCAACGTGCGTTACCATTTAATTTTGTTACACCAAGTGCCTAGAAATAATAATAATAATAATAATAATAATAATAATAATAATTTTCTAGAAAGAAAAATGATGACGTGTGTATATGAGGATGACAAGAACAACAACAACAACAACAACAAAAACAACAAGCATGGTGGGTTGGATATGACTTCTAACTTTTCGTCCGTGTAGAAATTTATGACATTAAAGTTTTGTCCATGTGTTCTCAGGTGATGATAATGGTAGTGGTAGCAGTTACCTACATGAGAGAAAAGTACGGAAGACGAAGCTCTGTTGTAAAAAAAAAAAAAAAAGAAGAGGTATAATGAAAGAAGGCAACACGTAGCGTGAACCTAACGCGTGACAAATTTGTCATGTCACGGTTAACTCACGTGCGCTTTGTTGAAAGAGAATACTGGACCACCTTGTAATGATATGTGTTAAGAGTTTGATGGTGGTTTCATTCCCCATTCCGTTTAAACAATGAAATATCTTTCTCGATCGATTTCAATGTCGATAGTTACCAATACTAATCTAAGGTATAAAACCTATATTTATTATTCGTTTCGTAGTAACCAACCTAACCACAATCTTGGGAGTTGGTCGATGGGTTTGTTGCACTACTGTGTGTAAGAGGGAACAATTCTAAAGGATAAATCTTATATTGTCGGTACGTACACACCATGGGTATTGGTACTACCACATCGTGTTTCTTCTCGCTTAGTATTGAAAATACTTTCGCACGATCGGAATCTACGAACTGTTTGAAAGTGTAAGAAGAAGAAGAAGAAGAAGAAAGAAGAAAGAAGAATGAATAACTTGATGCAATATCGGAACCAGTTTTATCGTTTCAAATGTTTTAAAAGTCCTCTTTTAACAGTGAATACTTATAAACATTCATTTATTGTTTTAAATGTAAGTTAACAAATAATTGATTGTAATAGGTATATTTTTGAATTTGTAGTTTTGGATATTTGTACAGGTGATCAATCGAATCTGTTTAAAACAGGAAGAAGAAGATATGTGACGTTTAAAAGGTATTCATGTTTCATCGACTCACGTATGAAATCAAGCTGAAAGAAGAACTGCTGTTACGAGTAGATCTTGTGCGAGTAGCGATGGATGGTGTGCCGAACAAGCATGAAGGGGGGTTGTCTGAGACTACCCAGGGACGTACAAGATCGATACATCATGGTGACCCAGCGGGTGGAACACTGATACTATCTTACTAACCCTCCAATAGACTCACACGCATTTCATTCCTATCAATCCATAATCTTTTCTAACTTTTTCTTTTTCTCTTTTTTTTTCTTCTACCTTAGCGTCATTATTCTATTATTGATCTATTTTTATTTAATTCTTCTATTCATTTATATTATTTATGTATATCTATAGATGAAATATGCTTAACTTAATTCAATGTAATTAATTGCATCGTATTTTGAGTTAACCTACAAAAAAATTCGAATTGTATTTTGTCAATCAATTTTGAGTTAAACTTAAAAATGAATTCGAATAGGAAATAATTATTATTAAATTAGTCTTTAAAGTTATTTTTCTTTTTTATTGAAAATATTGTATATTTTTGTTAGTAAAATTAGTCTGATTTTTATTGAAATCCTTAATGACAATTTTGAATACGCAATTCACGTTACACCACCACCCGCGTGTTTATTTCTTCATGGAAATCGTGTGGGTACTTTTTTACTTTTTCTTTTTGAAACATCCTTCAGAGACACGTAGCACCATTGTACGAGAATAAGATTCTTAGTAAACGTTTCGAAATTCACAAGTGGTACTTGTCTAGTATCTGTTTTGTTCTCGCCATATTTAACGCCTTTAACGCGTTTACCAATTATTTTGTTAAAGATTTAACATCTAAAATTATACTATATGGATATTATAAATTAATAATATTAATTTTTCATGAAAAATCAAACGAATCAAAATTCAGTGTGTTATATTTTTAGATAAATTTAATCGTAAAGAGAAAATTATTGAAGATGAAAACTTCTTTAGAATGAAAGTGATCTGAAAAGTAAATAAACGCGGTCGGTCAGGAAACGGAGCTATGAAACGGAGCTATGAAACGGCTGCTATACTAAATAATAAGAGAAAAAGAGACAAACATATAGGATTGAGCCAGCGAGAGAATGAGACGGAATATAGCTATACAGTTTTTCCTATTCTCGGTCTCCTCTTTATTCTATGCTTCGTAGTTATCACTCCTGGTTGTATATGTGTGTCTGTGTGCGACTGCATACTACAAAGCGTGGACACGTAATCTTTCGATACTCGAAATGTTTGTAGGTAGGAACAATAGAACGGTAGCAGAATAAACAGAGATAAGCACGTAGGTATGTAGAAAAAAATCAATTTGTTTGTTAGAGAAACAAAATTGTGTAGTCACAATGTGTTGTTGTATTTTTTAAATAAATTTAATTGTAAAGAGAAAATGATTGTTTGAAATTCTAGAAGACAAATGTAAAACTAAAATCAATTTCTTGTTAGAGAAGTAGTTTATGATTATTTCTTTATTTCTTTGGTAGAAAAGTTGCAACAAGAAGAAGAAAAATAAGAAGAAGAAGAAGAAGAAGAAGAGAAGAACAAGGCATTGGGGAACCGTTGCCGGTCTCGAACGGACAATTACGGATATCGATCGATCGTTGGGGTCACGCCTACGATCGCCCTCGTTACAAAATCATCGATCGGAAAGATTAAACAAAGAGTTCGGACGAACAGTAACGTCTCTTTTTCTATCGTTTCAACTTATCTTTCTTTCTTTCATTCTTTCTCTATCTTCATTCTATCTTTCTATCTTTCAGATCTTCCTTTTCACGTTCCCTTAGTGTGTACGTTAAACTTTCCGTTCACCGTGTATATTTCGTTCGTTTTCTTTTCTTATGGTTAGTAGTGTAACTTTGTTTCTAGAGAGAGTAGTAGAGGAAGATGTTGGTGAGGAAACGATAGGCAATGTCGATAGGAAAAGAGAAACTCGACGAATTGTTTCGAATTAGTATTAGAGAGAATGTATGTATATATATATATATGTGTGTGTGTGTTGGTATTTTAAATTCTCGACCAAGATATTTCTCATTAATATTCATATTTTCAACATTTCTTCTTATTTAGGATTAGGTAAAAAAAAAAAAAAAAGAAAGGAGAGAAAAGTGTTGCATAATATTTCATTTGAATGATTGTGAGAATTATTGCAATTTTTTCTTTCTTTTTTCTGCTTTTTCCAATAATTTCATGTAGCAAAATTATTGAATTTTAAAGTAATTTTAATATTTTAGATACAATACAATAATTATATGAAGAATATTTCAAATTATTGATTACAATTCAAATAATTTTTTAAGTTTAAAACATATACCATTTATTCTTTACATTTATAATGATAATTATAAGAAAAGTTTAGAAGTTTAAGAAAATAATTAGTTCAAAGGTAGTAACTGAATGTTAGTTGGTATAATATTTGTAAACACAATATATATTTCTATTTAAATATTTTCAATTTAAATTAATACCATATAAGTGTAATTTGATAATTGGAATAATTAAAGTATTGGTTACAATTCAAATAATTTTTTAAGTTTAAAACATATACCATTTATTCTTTACATTTATAATTATAATAATACGAAAAGTTTGTAAGTTTAAGAAAATAATTAGTTTAAGATAGTAACCCAATGTTAATTGGTATAATTTTACTTGTATAATTTGACATTATTTAAAATAATTTTTCTACTTTAATATTTCCAATTTACACAAATAAAAAAAGAAATTAGTTTACGGATAGTAACCAAAAAAATGGTAATTTTTATAGTTTCTTTGATACAACCTCTGGCATTTTTAAAAAATAATTTTTCTATTTTAATATTTTTAATTTAATAATTAAAATACTTGTCATTACATTTCAAATAATTTTCTAACTACAAAACAACATCTCATTTATTATTTATATTATAATTATAATTATAACAAAACGTTAAGAGATTTAAAAAAAAAATAATAAGAAATTAGTTTATAAGGATAGTAACCAAAAAAAAAAAAATGCTAGTTGCTTTAGTTTCACTGTTACAATCTGTTCTTTTGGTCTGGTTCATTCTCATTACGAAGAAAGCTTCCTCTTATTCTCTGTTCAAGGGAGGTAGAAAACCTTTAACCTTAGCTGCGACGCGATTGGTCCTGAACAATGCGAACGGGTTAGACGTGGCTCATTACACGACACCACTCTCTCTTTCTTTCTCTCTTTCTCTCTTTCTCTCTTTCTCTCTTTACTATCAAGCTTTATTCGACTCCCCGTTAATGAGCGGACGTACCTGCGTTAGGTATTATCTTTAGCTCGATTAATTAGCCTATCTTTCGACGTGCTTCAACGTTATTCCCTTTTTCCCTTTTAAAAAACATCTATCTGTCTCTCTTTCTCTCTCTCTCTTTTTCTCTTTCTTTCTCTTTTTTTATTTCTCTCTGATTTTAGGTCTCGTGTAAAAGAAACCCGAAACTGAAGAATGAAGAATAAAACTCAAAGAAAAAGGATCTCAACAGTATTTGTATATATGTGTGTGTATATCTGGATATTTTGGTATTTTTCTTGAGGGTGGGGGAAATAATAAAAATAAGTCCTCTCTCTTCAGGTAAAATTGTTTTTTTTCTTTTTTTTTTCTTTTTTTTTCTTTTTTTTTTAACTCGTGGAATGTTAGGTTAACGCGTTTTAATTGGGAACTGGATATTTTTATACAGTCGAGTTCGCGTATTAATTAGAGGTTAAGAGAGATTTGGATTTGTACAAAATGATATATATATTTTATATTTAAATTGTGTGAATGTGTATGTATGTGTGTTTTGTTTTAAATATTTTAATTAATGTAGGTATTTATTAAACATGTTAAACTAGTTATTGATTGCAACAAACAGGTATACAGGAAAAATTAAGATAACCTTTTAATTGGATTAGTTATTTTATTGGATTAGATATTTATTAAAAAATTTAAGTATAATTTTGGTTTGATTTTCGTTTTTATATGTTTGCTAAAAGATAATAATTTTTTCTTGGTATAAGAATTTGTTACACATATACATTAAACGATTATTACATTAAAATAGAATTGCAATGAAAATATAAAAGCTTAAAATTCCTATTTTAGTTTTAATTTTTGTTTTATATGTTTAAAAAGAAAAACAAAATAATATTTCTTGGAATAACAATTTGTTATACACATATATAACAATTATTAAATTAAAATAGATTTGCAATGAAAATATAAAAGATAAAAATTCCAATTT
>NW_015148994.1:354801-381091 GCF_001465965.1 Polistes dominula | reverse complement strand
ATATATATATATATATATATCGTGAAAGACTAAAATTAGATAATGTCAAGATTCGCATAGTTTTTTTAAGTTATATTTCTGAAATATTAATGTATTCAAATTAATTTCAATATTTGATCTTTCACTAAATTATTTGATATGTGTTGACTAATGGCCACATAATAATTTTATATATTTATTTTTAAATTTATATATATATATATATATATATATATATATATATAAATATATTTAAATAATTTTAAATTGATATATTTGATATGTGTCAACGATCATATTTATTTTATATTAATTTTTAAATTTAAATACAAAAATGCATTTATAATAAAACAGAAATTAAATATCAAATAGAGAAATAAAATCAAATGAAAGAAAAAGAAAAAATACTAAAAAATTGAACAAAAGTTCTAAAGAAAATACAAAAGAGATAGAAGAAGAATGAAATAATACGAGACACACAGAGAGAGAGAGAGAGAGAGAGAGAGAGAGAGAGAGAAGAAAGATGTGAAGGGTTTCAAAAAAAGGGATAAGAAGAGTGGATAGAAAATTGTAGAAAAAATTTAGTGGAGATATTATAAAAGGAATAAGCCCTCGAAGAAGATCGTGAGTAGAGCGTATCGATCGATGGGTAATTACGAGTCCTGCGTGAAGGATCCACTCTTCGAAGGAGCTCGTGCCGACAAGCGTGACCCTCCTCCCTCCAACCCTTTCTTCTTTCCCTTCTCTTCCTTCCTTTCATTTTCTATTTCTTTATTTATTTATTTTTTTTACTTTATTTTATTTTATTTTTCTTAACCCTCATATCTTCGACTCGTTCGCGTTCTTTGTTCTCTCGTTCGTTTGTAATTTTTCATCATTCTCACACAAGTGAAGTCTGAAAGTCGCCTTTTCTTACCAATAAGTATATAATTAAGTACATACTCAATTTCAATGAATTCCAATCATTTTTATAGTCTTATATTTTTTCTATATTCAATATTATTTAATTTGATATATATTTTATCAATATAACAGTTCATTTATTTCATACAATTCTTCTACTTCTTTCTACTTTATTTTTTCGAAATAGTTGGTTTAATTTTATATATATTTATTTACTTCATACAATTCTTCTACTTCTTTCTACTTCATTTTTTCAAAATAGTTGGTTAATTATATATATATTTATTTATTTCATACAATTCTTCTACTTCTTTCTACTTCATTTTTTCGAAATAGTTGGTTTAATTTTATATATATTTATTTATTTCATACAATTCTTCTACTTCTTTTTACTTCACATTTTTTCGAAATAGTTGATTTAATTATATATATATTTATTTATTTCATACAATTCTTCTACTTCTTTCTACTTCACATTTTTTTTTTTTTAAATGGAGAATGATAGATTGACATAGAAATAGAAAGATATTTTAATTAGACAAAGTATAGATTAAAAAAATGATTCAATCATTTAACTTTTGATTGAAATTTTCTTAATATTTACCAATTCATATTACTTTATACAAATGCATGCATCGTTTCAGTCCAATCATTTGTTTATTAAATACATCATTATAATAAATGATCTTAAAAAAGAACAGTAAAGAAACAAAAACAAAAACAAAGTAATTAAATCAGTCAATTAACGTAATTAATTAAATATAATAAAAGCCTTGTACTTTTCTTTTATTTCACACACACACACACACACACACACACACACACACACACACACACACACACACACACACACACACACACACTGTGTCGTCGTATTCTTCAAACGAATCGATTAACTTCTATTAGAAACTATTTATTAAAAAAAAGAAAAAAAAGGTTAGAACAATTTACAAATGACATATCTTTCATCCGATTAGGAATAAAATAATTGTCAATGCGTTGAGATTGAGAGAAAGAGAGAAAGAGAGAGAGAGAGAGAGAGAGAGAGAGAGAGAGAGAGAGTGGGGTTTAGAGGGAATAGAAGATGAGGGATCTTTTAAAAGAGAACTTGTCTCCACCAAACTCCTTGGCGGTGTTTCTAACAGCTAACATCATATCCTACCTTTTCCTCCACCTCCTCCTCCTCCTCCTTCTCTTCCTCCTCCTTCTCTTCCTCCTCATCCTTTGACCATCTTTCCATCGTCCTTCGACGAGTGTGAACGCGCAGGCACCTACGAGATGATTCATGCTCATACCTATCCACGTGGAAAACGATGAGAGACGGTGTAAGATACCTGACAGAAAGAGAAAGAAAGATACAGAAAGAAAGAGAAAGAAATAAAGAAAAAGAGAAAGAGATAAAGATAATGAGAAAGAGAGAGAGAAAGGGATAGTAAGTTTCTTCGTCAGTAGCATAGTCAAGATAGGTTGAGAAGGTGTACGATAGGTTGATGGATAGTAAGAAAGAGAAAGACAAAATAAAAAGGTATAAAGGAGAAAGAGAAAGAGAAAGAGAGAGAGAGAGAGAGAGAGAGAGAGAGAGAGATAGGAATATGTGGAAGGGATAATCGCTACGCCAGCAGCATCCACAGAAAAGATCCTTGGCTAACAGGATTCAAGAAGCCAACCGACATCTGGGATTCTTAAATACATTATAAATGATACCTACCTACCTTCTTGTGTTATAACGACAGTATTATCGATTATTATTTTACTTTTTTATTTTTTTTTTAATTTTTTTTTTTTTTTTGTCAGATCTAAGCCGCGGCTTTGACCCTATCTTCTGGGTAATAAGCAAATTCCTATTGGAGATATTTTGTTGTCTTTCTTTTTTCTTTTTTCTTTTTTTCATTTCTATCTTTCTCTTATGGGATAATTTTTTATGTTCGTTAGATCGACTATGACTGGACATTACCATAAATATTCTTTAGAACAAAAAATAAGGATAAATTATATATATTATATTATATATTATGAAAAGGTATAATATATAAATTTTAATTAAAAGTATGATAAATGTTAAAGTGTATAAAGTTTTTTTATTATTTTTTTTTTTTTTTTAATAGAAAAGAATTATTTTATTATTGTATATTATTTTTATTTTTATTATATATATATATATATATATATTATATAAATAATTTATTTAATTATATAATATTTAATATATAATTATATTATATGATATTAATATAATTATTTTTATTTTAATTTTATATATAAATATATATATAATATAATATAATAATTTATATGATTATATTATATATAAATAATAATATAATAAATATAATAAAATATAATTTAATATAAAATATAATATATAATAAAATAAAATATAAATATAATATAATAAAAATAAAAAATTTTATAATTTATATTATATATATATAATTTAATATATAATATTGATATTAATTTAATTTGATATTTCTAATCAATCATGTATAATTCTGATTATTTTTATAATTTATATATCAAATAATCATTTCAATATTTATTATACAACTGTATTGCATACAGCTAATATTAATAATAATAATTCATGTAAAAGATAATATTGTAAAAATTTATCAACCCCATTTACAATGTAGTAATATTTTATACGATATTACTCCTTTGTATCAAAAGTTATCTCAAACTTGAGTAAGGTTTTACAAACGTTTTATTCGTAGTGGAGACTAACAGATCGTTACCGGTCTCTCGGCATTTTTTTTTTTTTTTTTTTTTCATTCTCGTTGGGTTCAGACCAACCCAACCCCTTTTGTATCTTTTGGAGTCAGATGTCACGGCTTCTCAGTAGATTCCTGGCTACGCCACTGTCCTTAGCGATCGCATCGCGTACACCTTGGTAATGTACATGAAACACCACATTCACACATACACATTTACACATACACATTTACACACATTTATACATACATACAAATAAATAAATATATATATATATATATACATGTATATATTTAAATACTTACAAACGTATTCACAGCATATACACAAGTTGGTATTCATCGAGGATGAAAAATTTTAACTGCTCATCCTTTACCGAGACCTGTACTGTAATTAATAATAATAACGATGTAAATCAAGGTTCTTGATGGGACCGAGGACACCATACTATAACGTAAGATAACGTTCAATCTGTTAAACGTATCATAGTCACGAAAATCTTAACGAGTACCACCTCGCACACTATTTTATACTAACACTATTACTATCATACAATATTATACAACAGTTGATTTTACCTGACATCAAAACTATATTCTACGTTTAAATAGAAACCAAAAAAAAAAAAATAATAATGGTCACCAACTATTTTAATTATTTTGGTGGGTTTCTTTTAAGATTAAAAATCTTGTTACTTGGTATGGCGTAATTAATTATGGTTGAAGAGTTTGCACAACTTTCAACATAACGAGTTTTAATTCTCATCTAAATTTAATGCTTTCCTTTTTTGTTTTTTTTATCTATTTATGAATGTATATTAATGGATGTATGTGTGTATATATTTGTGTGAATGTATACACCTTTCTCTGAGGTAACTAATTAGGTTATGTTAAAGCAATGTATTGAAGTATAGAGTCATTTAGAAAAATTCAAAAGAAAACTGCAATTTTTTAATTTTTATTTTTTTTATTTTAAAGTATACAAAATTATCTCGATAGATAATTGATTTATAATCAAAATATTAATCATAATTGAAATATAATATATATATTGGGTTGGTAATTAAGTAATTACTGATTTTAAAAAGCCACCTATCGACAAAATCCACAATCATTAACTTATCAATCTAATATTATATATTTAATATATTATATTATATAATTAAATATTAATTTTTTTATATTATATATATTTTTATTTATTTATTTATTTAATTATATTATACTTATAATAAATATTAACCAAAAAAAAGAAAAAAAAAAAAGAAAAATTAATTCAAGTAATTAAATATTATTGCAACGTTTATTATAACAATAATTTTCTTTGAGTAATTAAATATTATTTATTACGACGTTTGTTATAATTTTTCTTTTGTTTTTAATCAAATGATTTCATTTAAAATATAAATGATTAAATCTAAAAATTGTAGTAAAAGTGAGGTTAGACTTTTACAAATGGCGAAATGGTATTTGGATAAGAGTAAACGGAAGGAAAATAAATGACATACTAATCGACCAAAATAGGGTTGAGGGGCGAGGGGGGGGGGAGGAGGGCGGTGGAGACAGGGGAGAAGGGAAGGGACCCTTTTGTAGGGTGAAGAAAAATGAATGAACGAATAGAATAAATAATACGCGTTGAGAGATTTCGACTCGTCTCGTTTCGTCGTCTCGTTCTTGTTATTTTTTATTTTTATTTTTTTTATTTTTTATTTCTCTCTCTCTCTCTCTCTCTCTCTCTCTCTCTTTCTCTTGCTATCGAAATTACAGGCCGGTGCCTTTTGTCGTTGGTTACAACAGACGCTTTGTAAGATAATTTATACGGTGTTGCGTGAGTATATGTAAGCTAGTCCCCGTATAAGTGCGACAAGAAGACGATTTCATCCGTTTCGAATTTGTGTGTCGCTTTGCTTTGGATCGTTAAACTAACCTTCTGTGTACGAGAATCCCCATGAGAAGAAGACACCATGTGAGTAAATAAGAGAGAAAGATATATATGTTTATATATATATATACATACTAAATCTACCGACAGTTTATATATTTATAGCTTGTAACCGATTAAATGAAAGATCAAAAAGAATTGATTTTGATTTTTGGTTTCTTTGTATTTTATTAAATGAGACAATTTAATTTTACTAATTTAAATAATAAATATTAATATCATTTTTAAATAATACTAATTGTATATTATATTATTTAATATTTAATAAATAAATTAATTGTATATATATTATAAATGTAATATGTGCAAAAACAAAATTAGTATTATATAGTATAATAAATATAATTGGTAGTATATAATATAATAAAAATATAGTTTTGGTAGTATATAAAATAATAAATATAATTTTGGTAGTATATAATATAATAAATATAATTTTGGTAGTATATAATATAATAAATATAATTTTGGTAGTATATAATATAATAAATATAATTTTGGTAGTATATAATTTAATACATATAATTTTGGTAGTATATAAAATAATAAATATAATTTTGGTAGTATATAATATAATAAATATAATTTTGGTAGTATATAATATAATAAATATAATTTTGGTAGTATATAGTATAATAAATAAATATAAAATAATTGTATATTATATAATATAATATTTAATAATTACATTAATTGCATATAATGTATTTATAATATTTACAATTAGTATTTTATGGTAAAATGAATTGTATAACTTTAAATGAATATTTAAAAAATTGTGGATATACTTAAATATCTTTAATATATAATAAAATATGTGAAACAATTTCTTTTTTTTTTCTAGATAATATTTAAAAGTTATTAACAACGTTTATAATTATAATTTAATTTTCCAATAATATAAAAATGTATTTTATAATATAATTTAAATATATATAAAAATTGTACAAAAAGGTAATAGTTCAATCGGTTGCAGTAAACATATATATATATATATATATGCTTGTTAACGGATATACACCAATACAAGAAAACGATACTACTAGTAATACTAAGCAGGTCGAGGATATTGCCTCCGGGATATTATCGATCATCGATCCTTCTTTTTTTTCTTTATTTTCTTTTTTTTTTGTTTTTTAAATTATTCGCGAACGATAGAAGAGACGCGGGACGAGAACGTTGGGAATTTCTCGATTATATAAATAATATTATTCGATTGGTATATATCTATATATATATATTTTTCTTTTATTTTCTAATGATATCAAACAATTTTCTCAGAGTTGGAAAAAGCTTTAAGTCAAGACTTTCCTTTTAGTTAATCAACCCAATTTTGTAAACGTTACGTTTAGATCGTTACGAGGTCATAAGACGACGACAACGACGACGATTTCATAAAACAATCTAATGCATTTATTCATTAGATTAACGCATACAAGACGACTATTAAAAATCTTATATTTAATTCTTCTACTTTTAATTGTAATTGGAGAAAATAACTTGTTTTACTTGTTTAATTACGTGCCGAAGATTCCAATCGATAACGAAATTGTTTTCAATATTATTCCGTTTCTACTAGTTGTAATAAACTTGTTCTTTTTCTTTTTTTTCTTTTTTTTACTTTACATTAAAAATTAACAGCTGCATGTGCATGTGCATGTACAAGTGCAATTTCATGTGTAAGTTCACGTGCATGTGTATATGCATGAGCATGTGCATGATAATGTGCATGAGAATGTGCATGAGCATTGCATGAGAATGTGCATGTGTAAATTCATGTGCATGAGCATTGCATGAGAATGTGCATGTGTAAATTCATGTGCATGAGCATTGCATGAGAATGTGCATGTGTAAATTCATGTGCATGAGCATTGCATGAGAATGTGCATGTGCATGGGCATGTGCAAGTGCATGTGGAAATTTGGAAAATGTTTAAAAAAAAAAAAAGAAATAAAAGATAGATAAGAGTATCGATAATTGGACAAGTTTCTGATTAATTAGGAAGTGTCGATAAATTAAAAGAAAGACAAAATTGATGGTGGATGACATATATTGTGCGTCAGGACATTCAGGGGCGGCCTCGTCTCGTCAAGGGCCCACCGTGGTTGCGATCGAGAAGGTAACGACCCGTAGGGTCAAACTCGATCGGTGAAGAAAAGGGATGAGAGAAAAGAGAAGTTGTACAGAAGAGAAGATAAAAAGGTCCGCACGAATTTATCGATATATATATATATATTTTTTCTTTAGCAAATTATTTTTACATGATGGAAATATATATTTAATTTATTTATTTCATTTCATTTTATTTCAATATATTTATTTTAATTTATATTTTTATTTATTTTTCAATATATTTATTTTAATTAATTTAACTGGTGGTTGCATGATCTTGTACTACTTTTTTTTTTCTATTTGTATATTAGAATTTTTTCCTTAGTTATTTATTTTTACATGATGGAAATATATGTTTAACTAATTTATTTCATTTCATTTTATTTAAATATATTTATTTTAATTTATATTTTTATTTATTTCACAATATATTTATCTTAATTTATATTTTCATTTATTTCAATATATTTATTTTAATTAATTTAACTGATAGTTGCATGATCTTGTACTACTTTTTTTTTCTATTTGCATATTAAAATTTTTTCCTTAGAAAATTATTTTTACATGATGGAAATATATATTTAATTTATTTATTTCATTTCATTTTATTTCTATATATTTATTTTAATTTATATTTTTATTTATTTTTCAATATATTTATTTTAATTAATTTAACTGATGGTTGCATGATCTTGTACTTTTTTTTTATGTTTTTTATTGCATATTAGAATTTTTTCCTTTGCAAATTATTTTTACATGATGGAAATATATATTTAACTAATTTAGTTTATTCAATTTAATTTAAATATATATTTAATATATAGTAATTTTAATCTCACATACAAAAGTTTCATTGGTTAGAATATTTTATCTATTATAAATATATATATATGCATATGTATATGTAACCAATCTCATAGATTTAAACTACAGATATATTTTATTTTCTTGCAAGAACAATGACATGTGTAACTTTTGCACGTTTTCAAACATGTCGGAAGAAGAATAAGTAAAAGAAGCAGAAGAAGAAGAAGAAGAAGAAGAAGAAGAAGAAGAAGAGGGAATGAAGAAGGGGGATAGGGGGGGGAGGTAAGAGAAGGGAATTCAGTCGAGTTCGAAGCAAGTTGGTACGAACAGAGAAAGAGAGAGAAAGAGAGAGAGAGAGATCTCAGGAGCCAAAGGAGATGCCAGAGTTCCTCTTCTCAGTGTAGGAGAAGTGGATGCTGTAAAGAGAGAGAGAAAGAGAGAGAGAAAGAGAGAGAGAAAGAAAGAGAGTCTCGATGGACCACCTACCGTTCTCTGATCCGATCTCCGTGACGTTCGTCCGTCCATCCGTCCATCCGTCCATCCATCCGGTCGTCCAGTCCTTCGTTCGTTTCTTTCTTCCTTTCATAAGTCCCCGTTCCGTTTCGTTCATTATTTTTATTATTATTATTATTATTTTTTTTTATTATTATTATTCATCTCTCTTCTTTTTTCCCCTGTTTAAAATCTCTCCTTGTTGATTATTTTTTCTTTCCTATCCATTTTGAATTTGGTCCTGCTGTTGTTAACCATAATATCAATAACTCAAATAATAATAACAAATTAATCAAAAATAATCTAGATCATCGTTATAGGTTAAAATGATTTAACGTTGGCAAATCCTTTAACTATAAACCATGTTGTGTGTTATGATCTTAAGCGTAGGTGGTCCCTTTAATGGTTTGCTATGGTTTATCACGTTCATGTAAGAATAGTTAAATTATATTTTATGTATAATTATTCTTTTACTATTATTACATCCAAAAATGAGATAGTTTACACATCGTACATAGATAATTAGATATTTGAATAATGTTCGTTTAGTCTCGTGTTAATGTTTTCATATTAACATTAAATAAAGTATTTTGACATCAGACAAAATTATTATTATTATTAATCGTGCATCATTGTCGTTTATTTGTGGATTAAAGAAAGATAGAAAATAATAGTAGTAGGTGAAAAAGGGGGTGGAGGTACGTAGGAGGTCGCCTACGCGATATATGATCCTTATTAGACTTTGAGAAACACAAGTAAATCGGTGGGATACCGAGGCGGAAGGATTTTAATGAGTCTTATGCGGAAATAAAACGTGTGTAATGGTAAAACATAGTTTGTATTAAACAATATCAATAATTTCTTATTTTATTATTACATAATTTCAATTATATTCTTTAATATTTCATTTTCACTTTAAATGTGTTGATATCAATTTTTGATTTTTCATCATTTATGGAAAGTTGAGGCATATGATTTTTCAAATATTTAAATTTTAAAGATAACAAGAGTTTGAGTTTACTTTGGGAAAGTTTTTTAAATGGACTATACTATGGGAGAAAGAGAGAGAGAGAGAGAGAGAGAGAGTATGTTATGCATTATGCATCGGTGAGCTAAAGGCATCCACCTGATTTGAGATATCTCTGACATTCCTTTTGATCAAAGCAAGATTAGAAGATAAAATATATTAAACGACTAAGCACACACAGTTGTTTAATCCTTTTTTGATATGTTGTTACTTTTAAATTCTTTTCCAAAGATACTTTTGTCGAATTTAAAAAAAAAAATATCATCAATAACAATATAACTACAAAATTTGTATTCATGAAATAATCAATGAATTGTTTTATGAAAATAATACAAAGAAAAATAATCGAAGACTATTCTTCGAATAAAACACCCGACCAAGGTTCTACGAAGCGTAAAGATATGCGCAATCTGATTTTCAAATGCACGAGAATATCTGCAATTGTAAAATACCTGAGTTGCACTGAACTGAACTGACTGAGAGACTTGCATTTGCTTGCGTTCGTCGAATTCTCGAACGATAATGAAATCACTGAAAGCGTTCGTGAAAGACATCAAGTTTTCACGTCTTACACCATTTACCAAAAAAGAGTGAAAGAGGTCGAGTGCTACGAACTAAAAAGAGAAAGAGATAGAATCGAAAGAAAAAAAAAAAAAAAAAAAAATGA
Source organism: Polistes dominula (assembly GCF_001465965.1). The sequence goes on along the minus strand of NW_015148994.1, from coordinate 370,451 downwards.
GAAAGAAAGATAAGAACCAAAAAACAAAAAAAACGCGTTTTTAAAATTCGTGCATTGGACTGTCATNACATACACACACACATACACAAGAAAAAAGAAAAAATCAAAGTAAAAACTCACATAATTGCATCGACGAGAGAAAGGTTTTCTCGTATTTTAAACAAAATCATATTGCAATTAAATTTCCAAATGAATTCAATTTTTATTCCCCAATTTTTGACCTAACGAACAAACATCTCAATATATATATATAATATGTTAATTTTTTTTTTATTAATTATCTTAAAAACCTGTCAGTTTAGTAACTCAAACAAATATTGTCAGATCCTATTAAAATATCATCAGAGTTATTGAACCATAGGAGGAATAGTCAATCAAGAAAATATGAAGATACTTTTTTATTCCCCTTCGAGTCCAATATAAACGAGTATCATCCATATTCATAAAGAAAAGAAAAGAAAAGAAAATAAGAAGAAGAAGAAGAAGAAAAAGAAAAAAGTAAGTAAAACCAAACGAATAAGCCCATTGGTGTTAGAACTGTGGCAATATAAATGAGAAGTTTACCATGTAACACCTATAACTCGTTAGTAAAAGTTAAACTCATAAAAGATAGGTTTGCCCTCCTCCCTTGCATCTAACGTGTCCGCCATTATTATTTAATAGTCCCATTATTGTAATTGATAAGTAGTTGGTTGTCGGTGTGTACGCTAAGTTAACTCATGAAAGAAAAAGAAGAAGGTGTAGGGGGGTTGGTAAAAGTAAAATGAAGAAAAAGGTGGTTGGGTTGAGTTGAGTTAAACAAGTGGGGAATGTTGGGATCAAAGAAAAGTAGGAAGGAGGAGGGTAGGAGGGTGGTAGAAACTCGTAGTAACGCGTTTTATTACGAGTAGTGTTATATTCACGAGCAAGTAGTTGGTTGGTCGGGGTTCTTCTTGCGTTCACGTTAATGAACAAAACTACTTAAAAGCCGGCTTGATAAGAAGTCGAATTATCTTGCCGACTAGATCAACCTAACTACAACCATCACCATCATCACAAGCATTGGATGCTGCTATATATTTGCCGTCACACCATTCGGTGCTTATACTTTCTCTATTTCCTCGCACGTCGTCTTATTATTCTTTCTTCTTTGAAAACCTGCTCTCTTTTGCTCTCTCTCTTTCTCTTTCTCTTTCTCTTTCTCTTTCTCGAGTTACGGTCCATTCCACACGTTATAAATACATGATCATTATATTAAGAGCTTAGAGTTATTCGTAATTTATCATTGGTTTCTTTTAACAAGTTCAACAGTTTCCTATTGAAGATTGGTAGACTAGTTTTTATTGGTATACATGTGTAAAGTTGGTTTATGTTAATTTAGTTGGTTTACAATTTAATTTAGGATGTTCTGATACATGTCAATTTTATCAGAAATAATTCAGGTGGGAATTTTTGTTAATTTTAAATTGTTGATTAAAGAATTAGTTTTTCTAAAATGTTTGTAACTTAAGTCTTGTTAATTTGTGAATTGATTTGTATATTATTGTACTGTAATATTAGATATATGTTAGTTTTTGGTTAGAATAAATTGACTTGTGAGCATGGAATCCAATCGATTTTAGTTTTTTAGATCTTTTTTTGATATTTGTGCAGTGAACTGTTTAGCAACGTGCGAAAGGTGAATAACAATAACAATAAATAGTTATATCACTGACATTACTGAGGTAAAATCGTTCGAAGTTGCTAGAGAAGAAAAAAGAAGAAGAAGAAGAAGAAGAAGGTGCAGGGTTGTATGTTATAACCCATACCCAAGTTGCATCTCTATTTTCAAGAGAGAAAGAGAAAGAGAAATAGAAAAGAGAAATAAAAAGATAGTGGATTGGAGTTAGGAGTAGAAGAGGTGGTGGTAGGACTGTTGGAAATATTACCAGAAATTTCACGGACCGCGGCTCGTGGCCGGTGAGATCTTTCCCGTAGAACAAGCCCTTCTCGTGCTGTTTCGCTTGTATATACTAGCGTAATGATGGTTTATGACCGGTAAGGAAGAAGAACCCCAGTGAGGAGAGATGGTAGTCCGTAGCTTGGTCCGTGTTGGACATGCGGTAAACCGCAGAACTTGGTTCTTCGGCAAAACCTATGCCATGGAGTTCAACACAACGACCAGAATGACGATGAAGATGAAGATGACGATGAAGATGACCAGCAGGAGTAGGAGACTAACTTAACTTTCTTTTCTTCAATATATGTGTGTGTGTGTATGAAAGAAAACAAAACTTGACGCATCTTGTCGAATGCGTTAAACTTAATTAGCTCGTAATTACTTCCCATTTCGTATTAAAACGAAATTTCTGAGTTTAACATAACTTTTCATTTTTGTTTGGATCAAGTGGTTAAGGAAAAATTACTAAAACGTGTAATACAAGTTTTTTTTTTTTTTTTTTTTAGGAAGATACAACAATCCCCCTAACCCTTCTATCATCCATAGATATATTGGGTTTCAAAGTAATTTTGTAAGGAAGCAATGTAACACACGAACTAAATGAAAAATAAGATTGAAGTTGTTGAAAAAGAGATTTCTTGAAAGATATGGTAATTTGGGTTGGTCGAAAATTCAACACTCGAGAGTTCAGCTCCTCCTACTTCGTCAAAAGATGGTGCTACCTTTTTTTGTTGTTTCTTTAAGGGATACGTTTAAAGGTACTTTAAGAGAAGAGTCCTGGGGAGGAACTTAAGTACCGTAGGACAAAAACTGTGGAAAGGTTAAAGTTATATACACATGAATACATACTCTTACATACGTGTAATACATATAGATCTATCTTATACATATACATACATATAAGTATTACTTAAATATATTCTTTAAGCTCTTAGAGGAGGACCCTAACCACCCAGGGTCAAGCTGTCGTTCAACTTAAGGATAAATTTCATCGCTTTACACACGATATCCTCGTGAAAACACTCGGCTAACATTATGCTACGTGTCGTGTCTCCAAGGTGGTTCCTTGTCTTACCTGTAATCGGAGTCATCTAACAACATTATCATTCTTCCTTTAAACCTAACCTATACAAAACAATACTTAACAATGTTACAAAAAAATCAATTAGTTGTTTTTAGTGTTTACAAAATAAAATATACAAAAATCTTTGTATCATAGGGAAGTTGGACAAGTAAAAAAAAAAAAAAAATCAGGTCCTTTAATTAGGACTTCTTCTTCAGTAACTGTGATCATCATTGTTCCAAATCTTCTATTTATTACTATATATTATTTGAATAAATAAAGTAGACCTAACACCAATCGTGATTAATGAAAAAATCTAATTATTATTTTATTAAAATAAAATAGTAAGAGAGAATAAAATGAAAAAAAAAAAAAATGATGAGTTGTGTTAGAAAAGAAATATAAAGGAGTAGTAGTATTTATTATAACGAACGCGATATCATTTATCAATAATTTGAATATATCTGTCTTATCGACATGGGGTTTAACACGACATTGAGCTTTAGTTGGTAAAGTATATATAACAGCTATATATATACATATATATATATACTTCTACTATAAGAAAGTAACTATCTTTCTTCGACGTCGATTTATCGTGACGCGTAGACTTGTTGCAAGAAGAAGAAGAAAGAAGAAGAAGAAAGACCAGATGATGAAGAAAGAAGAAGAAGAAAGAAGAAGAAGAAGAAGAAAGACCAGATGATGAAGAAAGAAGAAGAAGAAAGAAGAAGAAGAAGAAGAATAAGAAGAATAAGAAGAAGAATAAGTGAGTGAGTGAGTGAGTGAGTGAGAAAGAGAGATAGTCTTCATCCGTTTGATCGAATGCCGCAATGATTGCCTCGACTGATATCTGCTCCCGCATCTCTGGCTAATGATTATTAGCTGTAAGTTCTCCTTTACCCTTCTCCCAAAGGTTCTTTCTCTTTCTATTCATTTCTCTTTCCTTTCTTTCTATTTCTCTTTCTCTTTTACTTCTTCTTACTCTTTATTCCACCTGTGAGGACTAACACTATTGTATACAACTCATATTCGTATATATATATATATATATATATATATATATATATATACATTTGAGTTTTAGTTACATGTATCTTTCTTGCAGATCGTATCCTTTATGGTTTGAGACGAGCAACATCTTCTCTTCTCTTCTCTTCTCTTCTCTTCTTCTTCTTTTTTGTTGTTTTATTTTTCTTTCTCTTTCTTATTCGTTGTATATAGTATCGAATCATCCTGGTAGGTAGGTAGGTAGGTAGGGAAGGATAAGGCTACGCAGATATACACCTTGCATCGGTATCTTTGGCTTCATCGGACCCGAGGGATCGTGACTTTCGATTCGTGGTGTAAATCGAGCGATGTAATAAACTCTGATTGCGAAATATATCGCTTTTGCTCTGAGACTTGGGAATGTATACTATACGACGACGATATTTCAACTAACATGAGTATAATATTCTTACGTTTCTTCCTTCCTTCCTTCCTTTTTGATTTTTCTTTCTTTTTTCTTTTTCAGTTTTCGTAAGTACTCTTTTTTTTTAAGGTTAGAATTTATCTATTTTATCTTTAGGACCATTTTTTTCTAAATTATTTTTAATCGACGAATTAATATATCTATAATTTAAAAAAGAAATGAAATTGTTACATTGATTGATTACAGAATTGGATTTTTCTCTTTTGATTTACGTAGTATATATAAAAATGTAGTTCACAAATGTAGTTTACGTTTGTGCTTAATCGGTAATCACTAAAAGTACTTTACCGATTGTCTTGAAATTTTGACACAACGTTGAATTCGCATACAGCTAGGTTTTTATTACATAAATTCATTTATAAAATAATTAATTAATTTAAAAAAAAAAATAGAAAAAAGATACAGTTAAGTTTAGCATCATCTGTTGGCCATAGATTTCGGTGAGTGTGCGAATTTATAATTTTGTTAAAAAAGAAATCCTCTTACTACAAATCTATATTACATTTTATTTCTTTTTCTAACTCATTAAATATTATAAAATCAATTGATAATATTAATTATTATAAGATAATGTAATTGTATCATACAAAGTGTTAATTGTTCTGAAGAAATTGTTGTTGTTCGTGTTGGATAGATGTTTGTAATGCGATAGACCGATCAAAAGATACATTGCAACTGTAAGTTAGCAGAAAATGGCGGAGAAGTAGGGGTAGGGATAGGTTCTTGTAATCTAAACGATTACATCTCTGTCTGTTTCGGTCAAGTAAGATACAAATCGTTGTCTTTATTTCTCATGTTTGATACGATCTGACGAATGTAATTAAAACAAAGGAAGTCAAACACACACACACACACACAAACACATACATATATATACTCAAACAAATTGGCAAGGAGTAAAGAAATACACGCCTAAAAGAAAAGGGTTTCACGATGATGTTACTAACTAATCCCCGATCATTAATTATAATTATTTCGAATGAGGTTTAAATGTGTTAAGGGTGGTTGAGATCGGTTCAGTCAGGGTTTTAATGATACAATCACGTACGTCATTACAATTCACATATGACTTCGTATAATAATTAACGATCTTTCGGTTTGAAGCATTGGCCAAACACCATTAACGGTTTTTAAAGTATCGATTATTTCTCGCATTAACATCAAACGGCATTAATAAGATCGTATAACTTCTTTGAGGTTGAATGTGAGAAGAAAAAAAAAAGAAAAAGAAACAAAATAAAAGAGGAAGTCTCTCTCTCTCTCTCTCTCTCAAAGATGTTTTATATTGGCAGATGAAATCAATGATGTCGACTAATTATTTTTCAAAGAGAGAGAGAGAGAGAGAGAGAGAGAGAGAGAGAGTTCATAACTAAGATCAAATTTTAAATTAAACTTTTATTCTTACTTCTATATATTTTCTTTTTATTTGTTTTTTTTTTTTTTTTTTTTTTTATTATGTCGTATCATGCTGAGATTTTATATCTATCTTTTTTCTATTTTTTTTTTTTCTATTAATAGTTTTACATTAAATCTAACGTCTCGGATCGAATAAAACGCGAACGAAATTAATTGCGAGAGATGTGATGTGATGTGTGTTTTTTATATTTTCTATTTTTTTTTAAGGTTTTTTTTTCTTTTCGTTGAGATCGGAGTTCCACCATTTCGGTTAAATCTAAAAAGCTAACGCTAGTTATACTACGAATTTATATATATATATATATATATATTTCTATATATATATATGTGTGTGTGTGTGTGTGTGTGTTGAGGTTAAAATAATTAATAACTCGGTATACTAAGATCGACGTTGATTATCTTTCTCTCTTTGAAATCAAGCAAGCAAGCAAGTAACCAAGTAACCAAGCAAGTATTTCTTCTTGGCCTTTGATCGAACAGTGTGTGTRTGTGTTTGTATGTGTGTTGGTTCTCGCGATATTATCGTCATTATTGGATCCATCGATCGTGAGTATCATTGGGCTAATCAATCCCTCACATTGGCGTAGAATATTACAGAAATTGATACCTATCATAGAATTTAATGTTTAAATGTTTATTAACTGTGTTATAACATAACTTTATTAACATTAAAAACTGTGAACTGTTTAAATGTGTCCCTTAATTATGAAAGTGGTCTAACAAAAATGAGCTTATCAGTAATTCAACACCATATTATTACAGAAATTGAAATCTATCGTAGGAAGAATGTTTCAATGTTTTTATTAACTGTGTTAACTTAACTTTGTTAACTTTTCATCTCATTATTTTTATATTTAACCCATTAACTGTCAACTAGTGTGTGCTGCAATTTTAGATTAATTACAAATGATTATTTGCGTTAAGAATTGTTAAATAGGTTGAATAAAATATTTATATGGTGTAAAAAACATTAATTATCAATTATTGTTAATATCATTATCAGTAACTTAATATTATTATATTTTTCAAAATGTAAGATAATATGTCTGGCAGTCAATGAGTTAAAAATAAATATATTTAATACAATTGATAATCTTAATATATAAAAATTACGTGTAACGTTGTTTGTCCGCAATGGAATCCTAAACTACTGAAGCGATTTTGATAAAATTTTGCACACTGTGTGCAGTTTCATCCAACTTGAAAGATAGGATAGTTTATATCTTAATTTATAATCGCAATATTATTTTATTAATCGCGAATTATTTGTTTCTTAACAAAGAGTCATGATTATCTCTGTTAGTTCGATAAGATTCTAACAGATGGCGATATAAGGTAATTCGTTGATTTAAAGACGTGTGTATCGAACTGATTGTGAGCCACAGCAACGCGTGGCAGGGCACCCCTAGTTATAAAAATACCTTGACAAAGTTTTAAGATACAATTGAAACGATAATAGTTACTAATGTATATGTGTGTGTGTGTGTGTGTGTATGTGTGTAATGTGTTTGTAGTAGCTAACGGTAGAAAACTTATCGGTTAACATTACATTGGTGAAATGAAGTTAAAGTCAACGACGAAGACGAAGACGAAGACGAAGAAAGAAAGAAAGAAGGTAAGAAGATAAGAAAATAAAAAGGTAAAAAAGAAAGAGAAGGATAAAAAGGGTGACTGCACTTGCCCTAGATACGAGAGTAATCCTGTCGATAGAATTCCTATGCACTTTAATTGCGTGCGACCGATCAATCTCTCTTTCTCTCTCTCTCTTTTACGAATAGGAGATCAAACCAATCGTAGAACAAGTTACAACCCGTTCACTACTAATGGTATCGATTTAAAAACATTCCGAATGTTTTACCTATGCCGACACTAAATTATTTTTCAATCATAATACGCTTTCAAATAAACCAGTTTACATCCTTCAAATACATATATATATATATTTTTTTATTAAAAAAAAAAAAAAAAAAAAAAATAAAAACTATAACAGAACTTGTGACAGAGGGTTCAGGTAGAAGACAAAAAAATAAATAAAAAATGATATCAAAGTTGACTTTCACTTCAGGATGATGCCTGAAGGCTTAATACTATCCTGTGTCACTTTAAAAACAGATCAAAATATTAGGTGGTTCGGAAAGTCGTTTTGATTTTTTGTTGACGCAATAATGGCATTAGTTGATGCAAACCGACAAATGGTAACACATGAGATCGATGAGAGGTTACATTTATCAAATTCAATTATTTATGACCACTTGAAAGGTTTAGGTTTAACCTCGAAGCACAAATTATCTTCATTTTTACAAAAGAAAAATGAAACGACTTTCTGAACTGCCTAATACTTTGTGGCTCTCGTTTTATTCTTGACATTATTTTTAACAATTCACATACACGAATTTAATATTAGTTTCAAACACTTCAATAAAAAGGTTTCTACGCCGATGTATTGTTAGTTCAAAGGTATTACTCGATCAATTATATATATATATATACCTGTTGGCAGGTATGATTGATTCTCATACATACGAATATATATGTATATATGTGATAACCTACGTGAATGAAAATTAATGATCAGAAATGTTGTTCATCTATCGATAAATCGATATTTTGATTTGGGCTAACTAAGAACGTGTCAAGATTTGATCCTCCATTCCGTTACACATCTTTAAAATTTACCGATCGTTTTTTCCAGCTAACCCCAACCCTCCTTTCCCACCCTTCACCCCACCTGTAATTTGTCTTTCTTTTACTTCTTCAAGTTGTTCACTTTATTGTAAGGCAATAGTGATCACGCTTGTGTTACTCTGAGAATGGTATTCGACGAATCGGATACCTTTTGTAAAAATATTCTAGCAAGTTTGTTACGCCAGTTGGAAGTGAGTATTGCGGAAGCAATTGGTGGTTTTAGTAGTTGTAGTAGTAGTAGTAGTAGTCGATTCGCGCACGAGTTTCACAGATCCACTTCACTGGCGCCCTTTTTGCTCGGATACGGTCAAGTCCGGTCCGGTCGTCCAGTCCGGTCCGATTGTACACTGTAGTATTTCCATTTCTTGTGGTCTTCCTCTGTTCGTTTTACCGCATATCGGATTATCATAATATTTTGAGTTCGTGCTCCTCTGTGAATTCTAAAACGATTCGCGGTTATCCATGGAAAATCAAATATTACGTTTGCGGATTTTATAAGAATAATATTTTATTCTTATATTATTGTAATATTATAATACTATCTTCGATTTTGAATTAGTTTTTTTGTTGTTTTCTTCAATCCTTATGTTAATTTTTTTATTTTTAATTGAAACGTATAATGAATTTAAATAGAAATTGTTCAATGAATTTTGTGTACGAAATGAAATCTTTACATTTGAATTATAATAATATATTTATTGTTAAGATTATCAAATTTAAATTATATCTTTGTAGTTGCATTGATAAGAATGCATCTATGTTAAATAATGTATTTAAGATCGTTGATTTTTTTTCACGCACCTACTGTTTGAAGATATTCAATAGTCCATTAAAATTAAAAATATTTATAATAATTTATATTATTTAAGTAAATAAAAATGTAAATAATTACAAATAAATTAAATTAAATAATACAATTGATAATAATATAATCGTCACAGATAATGAAAATTATCAAAGCAAAAATCAAGTGACCACTTAGATTATTTAATATATTATCTTACTATTGCAGAAAAAAAATTAATTTATTTTTATTTAACATTAAGAACAATTGAAAAATGATTAAAATATTGTTATATAAAAAAAAAAAGAACACAAGAGGGGAGGTTTATCGTAACGAGCAACCCTTATCGAGATAACTTCTTGAAAATTCAGAAACGCGTGCGGTTTAGGTTTTATTATCTAAGGGTAGGAGGGGGAAGTGGGCTTAGGGTATAGGTTTAAGGGTACCTCATCGTTATTGTGTTCAACAGGATGTGAAAAAAAGAAAAGAACCGTCTGTCGCGTATGGGAAAACGACAAGTGTTCTTCTCGGTATCCCTCGGACGATCAAGTTCACCCTTCCGACCACGTTCCATGGTAAATTGGTCTATTTTTATGGAACCCCCTTAACACTCGAGATTATCTTTTTGGTAGTATCACGAACATCCATCGTGAAAAAAAGTCTTATCGATGGTTATCTTTGGAAACATCATTTACCTTTTGCTTCATTAACTTTTGATATAACATTGTAGATCTTTGAAATTGTTTATCAAATCTATTTTTTAAATTATACAAAACAATTTTTGTTAGTTTGATCTAACTATGCAATTTAATTAGTATACGGATTTCATTTAAAAGTAATTTATTTTAATTAATACAAATTAATAAACTATTGTTTATATCTCATCTAAAAATAATGAAATTAAAATTTCGTTAGGGGTTGTTTTATTAATTATAAAATAAATTATAATTAAAATATAATGTTAGGAAGAGAATTGTTTTAAAATTATTTTTCAAATTATTTATTTTTATTAAAACAAACTAATAAACTATTTTATATATCTCATCTAAAAATGATGACATTAAAATTTCGTTAGGGGTTGTTTTATTAATTATAAAATAAATTAATATTATAATATATATATAATTTTACGAAGAGAATCATTTAAAAATTATTTTTCACAAATAATCTATTTTAATTAAAATAAATGACATAATTGTACTCCGACTGATTTATTTGAATTATTATCCTTGTCCAATGTTTCACTTGAAATGAATAAATTAGTAGTAACGTTGATATATCGTTCAGAACAAACTGACATAATGTAGTCCTTTTAAGAAAAAAAAAAAAATAGGACCAACCATCCTGTTTTAAAAATGTGTCCCACTCACACTCACTCACACACATACATAAAGATCGGCATCTTTTACTCTTGTATTCGAACCGTGTTGGTTCTCGTCTTACGTTTAGCGCCATAGTAGGAAGTCACGTGCTCAGAAAAGAAATAAAGAAATAAAAGAATAAAACAAGGAAGAAGCAGAAGAAGAAGAAGAAGAAGGACGAGAAAAACAAAAGTAAAAGGAATAAAAAGAAGGGTGGGAAGTTAAAAGGTTTTGATGAAAACGAGAACGAACCAAAACGAGAATAAGAAAAAAAAAAGAAAAAGAAAAATGTCGGCTAACCTAAGTACTCTAATGTTCTCGTATTACCAAAGTACCTGGGGCCTAAGACCTATCGTCTAAGGCCCCATGATGATATCCAACATGTGTTGGAATCATATGTATGTATAGAAACACGTGTGCAAAATCACGCGTTACCGAGCAATATCAAAATTTCAAAGGGTGTGATATTCTTCTTCCGGAGCCACACGTGCCGTGTTCTTTTCATTGGCGTATGAAGGGGTATGTCAATCAAATTTGATTTACATTTTTTAAAATTTCTAAATAACCTAATACAATTTTTTTTTACAAATATTTAACAATTGTTCACACCAAAAAAAAAAAAAGAAAAATTAATCTCCAAAAGATTAACATTTATAATAATTAAACAAAAAATATAAACCTCATTAGAATATCAGAGTCGGCACCATTGAAATGAAAATGAAAAAAAAAACATACAAAAATGACCTCTAACCTTCCTCCCCTTTAAAAAAAGCAACCCAAACGAAATATTCTAGAGTACGATTTAAAAAAAGGTTTAACGCACTATAAATTCAATGTAATATCATATCCCATTTAAAATAATCCCCCCACCCTGTAACGGTGTGCTGACAATACCGTTGTGATTGCGACAGATGCCTGAGGGGATGGAGAAGAAGAAAAAGTAAAAAGAAACAAAACAAAAAAAAAAGAAAAGGAGGAAGAGAAAGGGAGACTTCGGTGTCCTTTTAAAAAACAGAGAAGAATCTCCCCTCCCCTCTTTACGCAGCCCTTTTAGGTTTTGAACAGCTCGTTCCACGCCCTCCTTTTAAAACTCATATACAGTTTTGTTGTTCCTGAGTCCTTTTGAAAAACGTACAGGTGCGTGCCACGAGCTTAAAACTCCCCTTCCTCCTGTTCCACCCATTGACACGCTTCCCTCATTCTTTCTTTTTCCCCCACCCCCTCAAAAGCTATTCTCATTTGTTCTCTCATTCTTTCTATCCTTCCTGTGATTCTCTCTCTCTCTCTCTCTCTCTCTCTCGTTTCATCGTCCAGATGCATCGTCAGTGAACGTGCAACTGCAACAACTGCAACAACAACAACAACAACAACACTCCCGCAGGCGCAAAACACGAGCGGTGCAGGAAGGTGCTGCTTTTGCAAAAGCCAATGGGTGGGTGCATCTGGCACGAGAAAGGGTTCTCGTCCGATCGGTAACCTGATCGAAGGTAAACCTGTGTATGTATGTATGTATGTATGTATGTGTGATTCTTAGTCCTTTCATTCTTGTGTGTGTATAACACGAACCCACGTACCATTTCTCTATTTCTATCTCTTTCTTTTTCCTAGTTCGAGAACTAGGGGGAAAGATGGTGGAGAGAAAGAGGAAGCTTGAGAGGTAGGGAGGGGGTATAGGAAACGAGTAAGGTTGGTGTGGTGCCCTCGTAATATCTGGTGACTCCATCCTCGATCCTATCGAGAAAGAATGAAAGAGAGAGAAAGAGAGAGAGAGAGAGAGAGGGAATCAGTGAGGAAGAGTAGAAGGAAAGACTCTTGAAACTAACATCCAACTACTTTTTAAAGTGGTTGAACGGAAGCCATGAGAGATAGCACCGAGTATCGTGCCATACACCTCTAGAAATTCAAAACACCCTAAGGATCCAAGTAGTTAGCTTTTTTTTAACTAATAATCTTTTTTGAAGTATGTTTTTATTTTATTATTCTTAAATAATTGGAAAGTGAAATTTAGTGAACAGGAAAGAAAACATTGTAAACTTGTTCAAAGATATCTGATGATTTCATCAATGATCGTATCGAATGTGTACAGTAATTCAAGAGTTGGCAAACACAATGCTCTTGATACGGTCTCAAGATGCTGCTCAACAAAGGTTCATATTTATCTTTTAGTCAAGTTACGAGAATGTCTAAGAATATTCTCAAGAGAAAAAACGAAGAAGAAAATGGAGGAAAGTTAATTTCTATCTTCCCCTTTTAATATATTCGAGTATACATACGTTAAATTGTTTCAGGTTAGTTTATTTATTAGCTGTGAGAAAAATTCAAGTACACCATGTCCGTATCGCGATAACGTGTTACTGAAGATCTTCTTCTCTTTCGTATATAGGTGACACCTGTGTTGGGAATCGACTGTGAAAAAGGAAGAAGAAGAAGAGAAGAAGAAGAATAAGAATAATAATAAACGATAAAAAGAAATAAAGTAAGATGCAGAACACGTTTCCTCTCGAAACGACTGCAAATAAACGCAGTGCGGTTACTTTCGTACTCGTGCGTACCTTCCATTGCTAAAGGAACTCAGGTTTCTTTGTATATATATAGATATAGATATACATGCGTGTACCATAAGTATTCATGTATGGGTTTGATCTTTCAATGTGTTAAAGGTTCTTTCAAGTTGATAATACGTGTGTATGTGTAAAGTATGTGAACGAGAATGCGTACAATCACATATATAAAACAATCTTACAAACTTATATGTATGTTAGTGTAAGTATTTGTTAAATGTATGTGTGGGACTGCAGAGATTGTTGAGAAAGTCGACACATAACATGTATTTACTTCACGTATCTTCGTTATAGTAGTAGCTCGAGAAGAAGAAGAAGAAAGAAGAAGAAGAAAGAAGAAGAAGAAGAAGAAAGTGGAAGGGATAACCCGATAATCGACATATCCAGAGTGGGGCCCCTGTTGAACCTATTAAGGCCCAATAACTACGCGTAATAACTCCGTTCAATGGCGGCCAATGGTTCTTGGCTATAAGACCAGTGTAGAATATTTCAAGAATCAGAGAAGAATAAGAAGAAGAAGAAGAAGAAGAAGGAAGGAAGAAGTGAGAATGCAAGAAGATAACAACCTTTCTTTTACTCTTTTTCTATCTTAATTCACAAGATAATTGGGATGATTTCGATCGAGTTAGCGCCAGTTTTACGATCGATTTTAAAACTGCAGTTAAACGATACCCAGCTAATTTTCTTCTGATTATGTTTATAACTCGTTTGAACAATTTTTTTCTTTTTTTTTTTTTTTGGATAATATTATGTAAGAATTCGTACGTGCGATTAAGATTTACGAAACGATCGAATTAACATTCAAATACGTTTTCATTTGTACACACCCTGTATAAATGGTATTTTCGTATATCTTCTTTTTAAAATTTAGAGTCATATTGTTGATTTTCAATGAACTTTGAAATTATTAAAAGGATCTTAATGAAATTCTTTTTTATTTTGTGTGATTTTGTTTAAATTTAATATATATATATATATATATATATATAGGATAATTTTTATTTGTTCTTGTTAATTTAAGGAGTTTTTATTTAGAGGTTATCTTGGTTTTTTGGTACTTCAAGTTTTCAATAGATGGAGTCGTATTTCAATTAACATACGAAATAACCTTACTTTTTTTATTTGTTCGTACATTATATTCCATTTGTAAATAAAATTAATAACATTATAAAATAAATGATTTAACATGAAATTATTTTATATAATAATAATATTAAATTATTTTAAAATGAATCTAGTGAAGATTTAAATTGGATAATTGCATCAAAGCTCAGTAAGTTTTTTATATTTTATATTTTTTGTTTATAATAATCGTCGGCTCGTTTAGTAACGTGATTCAGACCCTTAAAAAGTTGACTTTTCGTATGAATGTCTATCATATTTTTTTGTTTCTTTTTACGTTCGCATATTCCATAGAATTTCGATGTTACGGTGGTCGTCGTGAACGTCGATTTTGAATGCACTCGTTTGTCCCATCCCTCTCTCTTTCTCTCTCTCTCTCTCTTTCTCTTTTTCATTCTCATCATTTCTTTATAACATGATATTCCTTCTTTGTCCGTTACTTGCGAAAGGAAGGATCGAAAAGTCCCGAACAGGCCACCCTGAAATTATTGCGGTGTCCCTCAATTAGGGAGCGTGACCGGTCTCCTGAGATCTTTTCACTCCCCCTTGAGACTTCGAACAACTTTGGTCGTTCGTCACTCACTGACCTTTTTACCTTTCTCTTTCTTTCTTTTCTTTTTCTTTTTCTTTTTTCTTTCTCATGTGGTAGTTGGTTAGTCGTTTCTTGTGAGACAATTGTTCTGTTTGCGAAAATATAAAAAAAAAAAAATAAAAAAAATTCAAAAATATTTTAATCCTATTCAATAAAAATTGTATAAAATATTTATCGATATTGATCATTTATATTTTATATACATAATTAAAATAATTTTGGGATAAGAAATAATGAAATTTATATTTTTAAGATCGTTTTGAATTATCTATTGGTTTTATTGGTTTTTAATTAAAAGTAATAGTTTGGAAGTTATTATTATTTCTTTTTTTTTTTTTTTTACAATATTTATTAAATTAGTAATATTATTTTTATGTTTGACATAATTTTGGTAAATTTAATTTAAGTTACATTTCTAAATTGGGATTGAATAACTATTTAATACAAATAATTTAATTTTTATGTTTGACATATAATTTTGGCAAATTTAATTTAAGTTAAATTTTTAGATGGGTTAAATAATTATTTAACACAGATAATTTAATTTTTATGTTTGATATATATAATTTTGGTAAATTTAATTTAAGTTAAATGTCTAATTTGGTTGAATAACTATTTAATACAAATAATTTAATCTTATGTTTGATATATATAATTTTGGTAAATTTAATTTA
>NW_015148994.1:338637-350667 GCF_001465965.1 Polistes dominula | reverse complement strand
TACTAATTATTTTTTTAAAATTATATATAAAATTGTTCATTTGATTTTTATTAATTGAGTTAATGTTAAAACCTCTGAAATTTTCAATTTAATAAATATACTAATTATTTGTTTAAAAGTACTTATAAAATTCTTCATTTGATATTTATTAATTGGATAAATGTTGATACCTGATTTGTATTTGTTCCTCTTTTTTTTTTCTAAATTATTGGAACTTATAAAATATGTTTTTTCGATTTATTAAACAATCAAATAATTTTATATAATAAAAATAATTATCTAAATAATTTTTAATTAAATGGACCGAAAAGTAATCTCACCTTTATAATTTCAAATTTAAACAAATCAATTTTGTACCCAAGTTTTTATTTTTTAATTAATAATATATAATTATCATTTTTGTTATCAACTAAATACAATACAATTGAAACACATTTTGTTAATTTTAAATTACAAATATAACTCAGAATTATTTTGTTTTTCGGTTTAACTTTGATATCAAAGAGTTAATCAAATAGAAATTGATTGGTCGTACGTGTGATCATAGTAAACGATGTTTATAAAGTAACTAGAATTATTATAAAAAAAAAAAAAAAAAAAAAATATTAGATGAACCAGGATAATGAACGTAAGATAATTTCAAATTTAACGACTAAGATGACGAGAAACTCAGATAGGTAAAAGTATTAGTATGATATACGCGTTAAGGAATTTGTGCGAGTAGTTTTAAAGGGTATACATTATGCGAATAGGTGGTACATACTTACTTACTCGTTTCTTACATACATGGTCGTAAGGTATAGTCCTAATACGAGTTAATTGGATACCCAAGTTAATCATAGTTCCTGCCTAGAAGCATTCCCGTTGGTCCGCCCAATTATCGCATCGGCTTAGTACCAGCGTATTAATTAAGTTATTTTTAACACTTTTGCCGACATTCTCGCAACGTCTAGTTTCTAACATGTGTGTGTATATTTATATATACATATGGATATATGTGTTTGAGTGTGAACAACTCAGGTTTAAAGTGTACCTTTTTCTATTTACGATTCAAACGGTTTTTCGTCAATGCAAAGTAGAAAAAAGGAAGAACCAACCGAGGTCAATGAATTCCATCGTTTCTTCGTTTTGGATATTTACAAAATAAAAATAAAAAAAATAATTATCCTAATGTATGAAAGGTCAATGAGTTTTATTATTCTTTTCTTTACTTCATTTCGGACATTTAAAAAAATCAAAACCAAATTATATGATTAAAATAAAAAAAAAAATAAAACAAATATTCGTAGTAATATATGAAGGATTTCGATAATGTGAAATAATTCAATCACTGATTATAGAAAATCAAATAAAAAAAGGTAATCAATTCTAGGAGTAAAAATAAAAAAAAAAAAAAAAAGGGCAATCGATGAAAGGGGATTGATGGGAAGTAATTGAAAAGTCATCATTCGTTTTCTTAGATCGTAAAATGAAAGAATGATAGGTGATTTAAAGTTAAGTCTTGTTCACTCGTTTGCAACGAAAGTGCAAGGCTTGATACTTGGAGCAATCATCTAACGACACTCAAGTAATCATAGTGATAGCTTTATCGATGTTGCTATATAATCTATTTTCTATTTCTTTTAATTATCTTTCTATTTGTTTTATTATTTTATTTCTCTCATTACTTTTTTATATTATTTCTTATAAACGTTAATAGAGTGAATGTTCTAAGAGATTTCTATAAGATTAAGTGTGTTATACACTTAACAGGTAAGATTGAGATTATGTGATAGATAAAATTGCAAAATAATTGAATGTAATGAAATGAAAGAAAAATTTGTAAATAAATTCAAATTTTGAGTGATAATTTTGGCAAGAGTTTTCCATTTGCTAAAAGGTAATCAGAACAAACGAACAATTTGATTTAAAGAGTTCTCCTTGAAGTTAGCTCGTTAAACGTCGAAAAGTGGTCATTTCATTCACGAAATGTCAGTTTGCCTGAGGGCTAAAAAGACTCGTGAAACGTATCATTTGAAACAGGAAGAGGTGGACGATTCATCGTTGTCAAATAATAAAATCTCGCAAAGAAAAAATAAAAATATAAGAGAGAGAGAAATTTTCCTTAAAATAAAAAATCCAATAAAATTAATTCATAAATAGCATTGATATAATTTATATTAATGAATCTCTCTCAAACAAATATAATAGAATATATTAAAATATAATAGACATATAGTATAATACTTTTTATATTTAAGAAGAACAAAAAAATTAATGGTATAGTAATATATACATATATATATAATATATATTAGTATATAATATTAATATTATTAATTAATACTAATATAATATAATATAATGCTAATATAATATTAATAATATTCCTCTCTAATATAATTAATATTAATATTAAATATTAATATTATTATTATAATTAATAATATTAAATTTATTACATATAATTAATAATTATTAAATTAATATATAATATAGTAATATAGTAATATAGTAATATAATATAGTATATTTTACTATATAATATATAATATAGTAATATAGTATATTACTATAATACTGTATACTAAATAAATTTTTATATTAATATAAATATAATAATATTTAAATAAATTAATAAATTATAATATTAATTATACTATATTACTATATTATATATAATATATATAATGCTATATAATACTATACTATATAATATATAATATGTATAGTAATATATTACTATATATATAATATATTATATATATAATATTAATAGAAATTATTAATATTATATATATATGTATATATATATATATAAATATATTATGTAATATATACTATATAATATGATTATATAATATATATATTATATAATATTACTAATATATTACTAATATATTATTATACAATATACATATATTATATATTATTTCATATATATTAATATATATAATTATTATAATATATATTATATAATATATATTACTATAAAAATATATAAAATTATAATATATAAATTATTAAAATATTAATATATTAATCTCCATCGAATTATAGTAAAAGCAAAAACAAAAAAAAAATATCAAAAAATAATAAATAATAATAAAAAATTCGTATAATTCATTATGAAATATTTGATTAGGAGTGACGAGTCAGCAGGTGAATGAGGTATATCGTAGTGGGGCGATAATATGGCAGTTAGTATGCAGCAGGTACTGTTACTTAATGTTAATACACCGGACCCATTGATCCTTCTGTCGGGTACACATACAAACGAAAAACAGATTCCTTTATGGGTGCCTCACCCATGCCTCATCCTCCTTTCTTTTTTTTTATTTTATTTTATTTTTTGTTTTTTTTTTTCTTTTCTATATCCATCTCTCTTTCTCTTACACTCTCTGTTTTTTTTTTTATGGGATTGTGTACGAACAGGAACCATAGGGTGGTGGCTGCCCTTCGTGAAGAAGCCGACTTTGGAATGCTACGATCAGCCTGCAACTCAAAGATCCAACCTGTCCGCCATGTATACCACCAGTTGAGAATGTTCAAGAGAGAAAGAGAAAGATAATATGAGTGAGAATGAAGTTGATGAAAGTTTGAACGAAAAGACAAAGATGGGAATAGATACACATATATACACTGACACAAATTTTAAAGAAAGAGGTTAGAAAAAATTGTTTTATTCGCACCATAGGAAGACCCCACATCTTCTCGTCGGTTTCATTCGAACACCCAGGGGGTTATAGGTGATGGTTCAGAAATTTTATTGTCGCGGAAACTACAATTT
The DNA here is from genome assembly GCF_001465965.1 of Polistes dominula. The sequence goes on along the minus strand of NW_015148994.1, from coordinate 346,898 downwards.
CTTTTTTTTTTTTTTATATATATATGTGTGTGTTAGGGTGCAACAAAAGTTAACAAGTTTATTGGGTTGTTTCATATAGTGCAATATTTTTGTGAAGATAATAAAATTATTTGTTATGTAAGTGAATTGTTAATAAAAAAAAGAAATAAACCTGAAATTTTGGTTCTTCCTAATATATATATATATATATATGTATGTATATAAATAATTAATAAATTATAAAATGGGTACAATTTAAATACAAATACAATTAAAGCAAAAATATAAAATAAAAAATTACAAAAAATTATAAATTAATAAATGGGTACAATTAAATTTTGTTAATTGACTTAAAATAAATTGATTTAATTGAAATTGGTATGTAACTTAAATAAATCTTGACATAATTTAAAAAAAATGATGAAATTGAAATTGTAATTTGATTTTTCACAGAGATAGAAAATAAATTCCAAATAATATAAATGTTTAAATACAAATACAATTAAAACAAAAATATAAAATAAAAAATTACAAAAAATAATAAATTAATAAATGGATACAATTAACTTGTGTAGAAGATATTAAAATAAATTGATTTAATTGAAATTGGTATATAACTTAAATAAATCTTGACATAATTTAAAAAAATGATGAAATTGAAATTGTAATTTGATTTCTCACAGAGATAGAAAATAAATTCCAAATAATATAAATGTTAGATTCTTCCAATGGTATGTAATCATTATCCGTTGATATAGTTTCCGTGAAAAATCCGATTCACGCGATAAAATTCTCTTCTGGTTGGTTATCGATCACTCGTGCTATTCTTCGAAAGTTCACCGACTCCGATCGTTGATGTTTCATCGGATGTTTTTGCGGTAGCCAAAGGATAACCGCAAAGTAGTAAAGAAGAAGAGTTTCGATATAACAACATCGGCTTGGGAACAATGTTCGGTTTGTCGATTAGTTACACCTTCGATCTATTCTCTTTCTCTTTCATTTTCATGTTATTTCTTTTTCTTTCTTTAATTCATTGCTATCAATATTTTTCGAAGGAAAACGGTATATTCGTTGTTTCTCAGTAATGACTAAAAGTTAATTGGCTTTTATATCATTTTTTTTTTAGTTTTTATTTTTCTACAAAGTTCAACTAGAGTTTTCTTCTTCTTCTTCTTCTTCTTCTTCTTCTTTAACTTATATATATATATATATATATATTTTATATATTTATTTATTATTATATAATTTAATTATTATTAATTAAAAGTATATTATAAAATATTGATATATTTAATTTTATATATTTAATTGATAATAAATAATATTTTTTATTATTCTATAATTATTATTATATTATATATAATTTTTTTTTATTATTTAATTTTTATATAATTATTATATTATAATTATATATAATAAATAATAAAAATATATATATAATAAAAATAAATTTATATAATTAATATTTTTTTTATTAGAATATATTAAAATTTAAAATTTAATTTGCGTTCCTCTTTTCCTTTTCTTAATTTTGTTTCTTTGAAACTTCAAAATCAGTTCATTCGAATAAACTGAAACCACACAAAAGTTAACCTACTTTGATTGATTTTTTAATAATATTAAAATGAAATTAATGAATTTATTTGATTAATTAGTTTTTATTTTTAAATTTAAAAAATATAATTTTTAATTAATTGCATCGGTATGAAAATGAAGTAAAAAGAATGTATATGAAAACGAACGTTTGATAGTAATCAGGATAGAAGATATTTTTATGGGACTCTCTTGTCTATATGGGGTTTCTATAAAAGAAAGAGAAAGATAGTTTGAGAGATAGTGAGAGAGAAAGGGTCCGGTGTGGCAAGTTGGAGAACGTATGGAATTTTTAGATTCGTTCGTCGAGACCCCGAACGATCGTAAAAGTGTGTGTGGTGGTAATTAAAACCTACGAGAGGTTCGGGAACGATATTCACGCTGACCGGACATCTTCTCCTCGAATCTTCTTGTTTGTGTTCTTCACGGATAATATTTATTTCAACAACAACAACAACAAAAAAAAAACAACAATTATTTATACGTGCTGTTAATTTTATTTTATATCTTTTTTTTTTTTTATTCATTTAAATCAATACTTCGATCAAAATTCACCTGTCGCATATTCAAAAGTTTTACTGTAACAAATAAAATTTATTGGATACTTGTAATTTTGTTGTTTAATATAAAATAAGTGCACACCTGTATTTTGTTAAGAGATCAAGATTACTAAAACAATCAAACAATCTTTTTTCATTGTCTTTTTATACACCAATTCTTGATAATACCACACATAACCTTTAAACAAATTAACCATCAGAAATCTTCAACAAATTACATAACTAATATTACAAATAAAAATACAAATAACTATAAAGAAAACCTGCATATATTGTTAAGAGATCTAGATTACTAAAACAATCAAACACCCTTTTTCCAGTGTCCCTTTATAAACCAATCCCTGATCCTACCACACATAACCTTCAAACAAATTAACCATCAAACATCTTCAACAAATTACATAATTATTATTAAAAATGCAAATAAAAATAGACCATAAAGAAACAAAAGGAAAAGAAATAGAATTAAACTATAAGAAAAATATAAAATTACAGAGAAAAAAAAAGGAACTGTGCAAAAAATGTTGACCACGATACCAAAAACCGATCGAAGAACATGACGAAAAAAATGAAGAAATGAAGAAAGGAAGGAAGAAAAGGGATAAGAATGGAGTATAGGATGGAAACAGAGAGATGTGAGGAGGTTGGATGGGGGTGAGGTTGAGGGCCAGAAGGGTGAGGTGGGGGATGGTTGGAAGGAACGGAGTAAAAAAAGTCGAAGAAGGATGGACTACCGAAGAGTCTCGAAGGATGGAACTATGGAAGCAAAAACAGAAACCAGTCTCACTGGCTCAAGGCTGCCTACCTACCTACCCATGGGCACCTTCCCCCATATCCCCCCTCCCATCCTATTCCACCTCCTACTTCACCTCTTTCTTCTTCTCCTTTTCCTCTTCCACCTTCGTGGGTTCTGCCCTGGTCTGCCCTGTGTTGCACTCTACCTGGACCTTACTATACCTTCTGAACGCTTATGTGAAATTCTCGGTAAAATACACTTATGTGTTTTTAAGGTGAAATCCTCTTTAGAATTGGGGTTGATTTGAAAACGGATGAAACGATGAAACGATGAAACGATGAAACGAAAATACGTGGCAGTAGGCTGCCAAATCATCAATTTTGGCATCAACAAAAAATCCTCTAGAGTCTACTGTAAACCACTGACGGCATTATAAATATTATTAAGGGACGTAAAAAGGTTCAGGGAATCTACCGATACCAATTAGTGGCACCTACGAAAATTCTATATGGTCTTTATGGCACTTACGAAAGTTCTATCAGATGGTCAAACGAAAATTGAAGAATTACTCCATTAGAACCATAAATCGTGTAGAAAAATCGGTCAGCAATTTTCAAGTAAGTTTATTGCTTACTTTAAAGATAAACGTCAGCTATATATATATATACTTTACACAAATTACTATATACGTTTTACCTTGATCAAGATAAACCGAAAAGAATGACGGTAGCAAGGAAAAAAATGAATGAGAAAAAGAGTCCGAGAATGTATGCTTCCTTGCTGTGGGGAATTTAAATTCGACGACATTATTCTTAAATTTTGTATAACAACCTAAAAACAAACAGTGTTTTCTCAAAAATCTGAAAAAAAAAAAACAGTGTTTTTTCAACAACCTGAAAAAAGCAGTGTTTTCGTCATAAACTTTCATTTGCATGATTTTTTGCATTTACTTTTCTTTTGGTTTTCTTAACTGAACACACATGCACATATACAAACAGTCACATTTCTTTCATTTTATTTGTTCCTTTTTTAATTAATAATAAGATCGTTGTTAAAAGGTTGGGTGAGGTAGAGGGAATTGGGAGAGGGGTTTTGTCTTTTGGTTCAGGTTGATCTGAACATCCGTTCGTCTTCTTTCATCAGACAAACAATCTGAAATCAGTCAACTGACTCTTGTTCTTCTTGTTGTTCTTTTTCTTCTTCTTACGGCACGTCGTTACCACGTTTCTTTCTCGTTTTCGTTTACGAAAAAAGAAGTCAGATATATCCCAGAGTCGTTTCACGCAAATTCAACGGGGAACGCCTTTAGGTAAGCGTTGAGAAAGAGAAAGACGACTTGAACAAGTTCGAAACTTTTAAGACCGTGACGCATATCGTCCAACCGGTCGCTAAGAAGAAGAAGAAGAAGAAGAAGAAGAAGAAGAGAAGGAAGAAGAAGAAGAAGGTGCATCATGGTACAGGTATCGTCGTCGTCCCTTTTGATCCTTTGATCCTTCAACTTGGTGAAAAGGATCCTCTACGAGTTTGGTTCAAAGTGTTTGATTCTTTTTCACGTAATTATACTTTGGACACCTTTTCTAAGATTCTAGTACTATTATTTTAATTTTCTAGTCGTGTTTTTTTGATAATTATTGTCATATTTTGGAATAATTCATAAGCTTCAGGATATATGAAAGATAAAGGTATTAATGTTAATTGATCTGTTTTTAATTTTGTTTTAATTAATCTCACTATTTTTTAAATGATGTTTTCGTCGACTATAAAATGTCGTTGAACTTTATTAAAACTTACATTAAGATCTATCTATCGTATTTAACGTAAATCAAAATGAAAAAATGTGTTCTCTATATCATTCAGATTTATATAAACCCTATAGATATAGTATATATATATATGAATATATGTATGTATGTATGTATGTAACTATGTATCAAGGAAACAAGAAATTCCAACAACTCGGAGGAGAAATATCGATGTTATCGATCAACGAGTTTACATTCGATCTTTTTCTCTTTATATTTATTTCTTTAATCTTTTTCTCTTTCTTATATATACACATACACACATATACTTATACATATATATATATATATATATATATACATGTATAATACTCATCCGTTCGTCTCGAACCGGAACAGAGATTACGAACTCTGTCTCCGAACGCTGGACCACCCCTGTGCTAACGACTAACTCGTCTTCACTGTAAGCCGATCGCAAGACATGCCAACTTTAAAAACGTGTTCTATCTTTCTTTACTCCTGTCAAATGTCTTTATTTTTATTTTATTTTATTTTATTTCTTTCCTTTTCTTTTTTTTCTTTTCTTTTCTATTCCTATCACTTTAAAAAATATCTTTTCAACGACCCAACATTTCCAAATTCTAATCTCACTCACATTTGTTTTTTTTTTTTTTTTAAATAAATAACAAATCTGCATTACAATCCTTTCCTAATTAAATAATTAATAATTTAAATATCTTCAAGATTAATTGCAACAATACAAACAGTGAGATTAATTAATACAAAATGAAAAAGCAATCAATTAATATCAACACCCTAACCTTTCACGATGCCATATTAACAAGTTTTCACTTCAATAACATATAATATAATAATTAATAATTTCAATTAAAGATAACTCTATCTCATAGATAATCAATTATCAAAGATTTTCATTTTTTTTTCAAACCCTAACAACAACAACAACAACAACAACATCATCACCAACGATAACAACGAGAAGACTCCAGGAAACATGGTGGATAAGTTGAAAGGGGGTGGTGGGACAAGGGAAAGGGATCGGCCAAGCAGTCGCCGGTCGCGTTGTAATCGCGGAATAATTGAATCTGAGCTCTCGACCATTCGCCATTCCCATCTCTCTCCCTCTCTCTCTCTCTCTTTCTCTTTGATTCTCTCTTTTTCTTTTTCTTGCGCGTGCAAACACGCAGCCAATGGATATACTAGTGGATACACTCTCACAATTTTCCTCTCTTTCTTTCTATTTATTCTTTTCTTTTTCTCTCATCCATTTCAATCCAACTGAACCACCCCCCTCCCTTTCCCTTATCCCCTTACCAACCTATCTACCTCTCTCTCTTTCTCTCTCTTTCAATCGGCCCTTTTATTTATAAGCGCCTGCAGCTACCGGCATAAATGCGCCGAGGACTGCATTCATAAAACCCGCTTTCCAAGCCTGTTGGTTCTCTTTCCTAGGTTAAACCATCGTCCAACACTAATACTATTTAATAAATATACTAATACTATTATTTTATAGTTGTGTTAGATTTTCTCTATTTAGGTTCACTTACGTCGTCATTTCTGTTGTTGTTGTTGTTGCTGCTGCTGCTGTTAGTTCTGGTTGCTTCAGGCACTGGGGCCAGTTCTGGTACCTAAGCTTTGTACTGCTGTTCCTGTTGGTTGTTCTGTTTCTGTTGCTGCTACTGATACTGGTGCTGGTGCTGGTGCAGATGTTGAGGCTGTTGGTACTGGTGTTGTTGGTGTTGCTACTGCTGCTGCTGCTGCTGCTGCTGCTGCTGCAACTGAACGACCCCGTTTACATTAGCTCCGAGAACTTTGCCTTAGGCCAAAATGCTACCTCGCTTACTCAAAACCAAACGAATACTACTTTTTGCACTTCACTCAACTTATTTTCTTACTTTATTTCCTGTTTCTTTCTTTTTCTTGTCAACTTCGTATCAATTTTTTCCTTTTCATTCTTTTTATTAGATTTATATGATTTGTTTTTTTTTTTAATGTTCAGCTTCAGATAAGACTGATTTAAAGGAATCATTTTATCTAATCATCAATTGTTTTAATTATTTAAATTATTGTTTAAACTTAATAGTTCTTGTTTAAAGAATCATATTTATTTTATAGTTTTTAAGTTATTATTGAGAGAATAGAAAGTTTCAACGTTCGATCCGATTGTCCCAGTTTTCTACTTAACTTTAAAACTACGAAAGCAGAGTTATGCAACGATTTTAAATGACCTTCGTAACTCACCGACATTATTTAGATTACAATTACGATCTACAATGAAAATGATTGTCTTAATTATTATCCAATTGTATTATATTATTCAAACGTAAACGATTAGAATGAGATGATATTAAAAGTAGAACAAATTAATTCAATTTCTTCACAGGGTTCAATTATTTCATGTTGTAAACTATAAAACAAAATGAACACGTTTAAAACTACATTGGAATATCTGATAATGTTACGATTAACGATAAAACAAATCGTTGTTAAGCTAACGTAATGGTTTGTAGGATTTGTCATTTGAAATATGAAAAATAAATTGAGTAAGACTCATAGAAAGAGTAAAAAGGGTGGATTAAAAGTAAAAAGAGAAGAAGGGATTGGTGTAATGAATAATGAATTCTTAACTAGTGTCTCGATTGATCAAAGAAGAGGAAGATGATGAGATAGTCTCAGTCGTGGTATCGTGGGTATCCTTAGACACTGATCACCTACTCAATTTTATTGGTACTAACAATGGCACATTGAAACCCCTAAGAAACACACCATTGTATCGGTCTCATTGTGTGTACTGTAATAAAAGAGGATTGGTTGGAGGACGAAGGGAAAGGGAAAGAGATAAATAAAGAGAAAGGTAGTGTGAGTGAGTGTGTGAGAGAAAGAGAGAGAGAGAGAAATAAGTAAATCTTGTTCATAGTCTGATACGATATAGAAGAGGTACACACATCGACTGTGAATGCATTTGATTATGTTAGTATTAGTAAGTTTAAAACCCAGCACGTAAAGAGGATAGAATAGAAGAGTATCCTTGAATCTCTTAAGAAGGCTACTTCCTGGCCTTGATGTCCATCGAACGTAAAAGACTCCCATATAGGGAAGGGAATCTCGATCAACGTGAGTGCATTTTTTTTTTCCAAGGCGATGCACCCGTGCACGCCTGGCTACTAGCTTAGAGAGATAACTTTTACCAATGTTGCATAATCTTATCTTAAAGTATTCCACAGGTGTGTCCTTTTCAATTTTACTAACAAATTTGATTTGTTGTTCATATTTATTATAGAAGGGTAGATGAGTGAGTAAGAGGGAAGATTAAGAATGTTATTTATTATTATTATTAAATAATAATTAGTAGTAGAAATCATTTTATCAAAGTTGCATAATCTAATCTTAAAGTATTCGTATTTACATATTATTTTGATTAAAGGGAAGAGTAAGAATATTATTTAATAATTAAAATATTAAATATATTATTTAATAATAATAATAATAATATTAGTAGAGCAACCTTTTACCAAAGTTGCATAATCTTATCTTCAAGTATTTCACTTATCTATCTTTTTAAATTATATAATATAGTATATTATAATATTAGTAGAGCAACCTTTTACCAAAGTTGCATAATCTTATCTT
>NW_015148994.1:294934-305456 GCF_001465965.1 Polistes dominula | reverse complement strand
GATTTTTAGACCTTTGCTAAATATGATGGTTATTATAATAATTTTTTTTTAAATTTTAAATATATATAAATAAAATTTATGTAACTTTGGAAAAAGAGATTTTTAAACCTTTAATTAAACATATATATAATGGTTATTATAATAAATATATAATAAAATCAAATAAATTACATAATTTGGGATTCATCGAACTGATCTAAAATTCGATACGTTTTTTTTCTCTCTTTTGCATCTTGAAAAAAAAAACGTAAATAAAAATCGTGATACTAATTTTCTTCTGCAAATAGTATATACCTATATATATATATATATATATATATATATATATATATAATACTATGTATAGTAATCACGTATTTATATACCAAGGCAACCTTTCCTATGTTGCCAACGATGCGCTTGCATAACAGCCGTTCACCTGCCAAATGTCGTGTAAAAGTTTAACGTTCAACTCACCCCCTCTTACACCCCCTCTCTCTCTCTCTCTTTCTCTCTCTTCTAGATCCCCTACTCTTCAGTTTAGTTGAAATCACGGCCTCTTTTTAATGCTGTACCATTGCAAATGAAATTCGTTATGTTTTAAATCGTACGAATCCGTGTGTTTTCATTTTAATCGATTATTCATTATCATTCTTCCTTTTCCTACGTTTCTCTTAATTTATTATACAGTATTACATTGAGTATATCGTGTTATACACGTCAATGTAAATTAAATTTTGCACGTTTTAATGTTTATAACGAAATGACATTTAATAAGAAACTCGTTTTTAAACTCGTCGAATTTTTGAATACAAAAATTGATAACTGATGTTTTATTTTTCTATTCAATATTATTATTATTATTATTATTATAAACGAGTGTTCAAATATTTGATTAATGTTCTAATAAATTAAAACACTTATTGTGACTGAAAAAAAAACAAAAAATAAATTAGATCATTTAAATTTGAATTGTAAAATAAATTCATTAAAAGTACGACTGAACAAATTTTTATTACACATACATGCAGTCCAGTAGAAACCCGTGTACAATAATAAACGAATAAAAATGTTTCGAAATGGTTCGTTTAAATCTGTAGTAGTAGCAGCTTTTCAAATTATACGGCTACCATTTTCGATATGTATATATTAACGAAGTAATAAAAAGTGATGGTTGGTGGTATAAACGTTTTGTTCGACAAAAAAAAAAAAAAAAAACACCACCGATCCTTTTCAACATTTTTATTACACTTATATCGCGTATAATAAATTATATTGATCCTGTAAAATCGTATAACGTCAATTAACGAAACCTATATCAGTTGTTAAATAAATTTTTTTTTTTTCTAAAAAATATATATATATATATATAAATAAATAAAGACGTATGTCATTTGTGAAGAAAATAAAAATTGTTCAAAAAAAAAAAAATAGAAAATTTGTAGAACTGTGATACTTGGAATCAACATCTCGTACGAACGTTATAACGGTGATTCTAAAACAACTCCAAGACCATAATTGAAAGAGAACAGAGTAACGCTTAATTACGAGCCTAGGTCGAAATCGTTCAGGGGAACCCTTCGGTAACATACACAGACAGGCACACACACACACACACATACATACAGAAAGAAAGAAAGAAAGAAAGACACAGATATTATCCTTTCTCTTCTTCGAAAATCATTTTGTGAGAGATATAACCCAATACATTCCCCCCCCCCCACTCATCTTGAATAAACTTCACTCCAAGTTTAACAGAAGCAACTGCAGATTTTCGCAGTTCCTATTATTATTATTATTATTATTGACCGGATGCTGAACTGCGTTATATACTGGACCGGTATAAATCCTAGAATACTACTACTACTACTAAATAATAGTATTGCATACCATGAAAACATCGATTTTGTCTATACAACCACTAAAGGAGTCTTAAGCAACGGTATTTAATAGAAGGATTTAACTGAGAAAGAAAATCTTATGGAAAGAAAAAAAAAATAAGGATTTCTTTGGAAGAATTACATCTTACAAATTATCAACGTTGCTTGCTTGCTTGCTTGCTTGCTGGCTTGCCAACCTTCTTCTTCCTCCTCCTCTTCTTCTTCTTCTTCTTCTTCTTCTTCTTCTTCTTCTTCTTCTTCTTCCTAACATAGTAGGAAGATGAATAACTATGCTGGACTAGACACAACGAAAAATAGAGATAATAGAATAGAATAGAGAGAAAAGAATAATAAAAAGAAAAGAAAAAAAAGAATAAAAGGAAGAAGAGGAAGAGTGTTGTGTGTGCATGCTAGTTGGCAAGTATATACCCACTATGTATGACCGTACTCTGATGGAGAGAGAACAAGTAGAAGGATGTAAGTACCTTCCTCCTATCCTTGTGCAACCATCAACACAAAAAGAGAAAAATAAAATGAGAGAAAGAGAGAGAGAGAGAGAGAGAGATGAAGAAACATGAAACGCCGTGAGACAGTGCATTCGTCTGACGCGACATTAGCTTAGTTATATACCTAAGTTATATATTACATATATATGTATATATTTTCTAATCTCTTATGTGTGTTGGTGTTGTATATATATATATGTATATGTATTTTGTCAAGGATAAAATTACTTCGTATATTTCCTTCGATAAAATACTTTCAAGATCTTTATTACTTTTGATTATATTTATAGAATTTTGATAATATATCTTGGGTGTATTTGAAAATTGAATTTGATTGTAGTTTTATTAAGATAATGTGTTATAATATTTGAGGATATTTGTTTAAATAATTAAATTAAATAATTAATATGTAAAATATGTTTTGAAGATTTTTATAACTTTGAATATAGAATTTTGATAATATATTTTGGGTGTATTTAAAATTGAATTTGATTGTAGTTTAATTAAAAAAATGTGTTAAAATATTTGAGGATATTTGTCTAAATAATTAAATTAAATAATTAATATATAAAATATGTTTTAGGGATTTTTATAACTTTGAATATAGAATTTTGATAATATACTTTGTGGATGTATTTTAAAATTGAATTTGATTATAGTTTAATTAAGAAAATGTGTTATAATATTTGAGGATATTTGTTTAAATAATTAAATTAAATAATTAATATATAAAATATGTTTTGAAGATTTTTATAACTTTGATTATATTTATAGAATTTTGATAATATACTTTGTGGATGTATTTGAAAATTGAATTTGATTATAGTTTAATTAAGAAAATGTGTTAAAATATTTGAGGATATTTGTTTAAATAATTAAATTAAATAATTAATATATAAAATATGTTTTGAAGATTTTTATAACTTTGAATATAGAATTTTGATAATATATTTTGGGAGTATTTGAAAATTGAATTTGATTATAGTATAATTAAGAAAATGTTTATATAATACAATAAAATGAGGAAAATTTAGCTTCATTCCCCTGATAAGTTGATTATTTCATAAGAATTAACAGATTTAACCCAACTTTTTCTTTTTCTTTTGTTCTAAATTTTTTTTTTTTTTTGTAGTTAACAGTAACACATATATAATGATGCATAAATATATAATTTAACTATTAGAATAATGATCGTTTAAAATAAACTGGTAGGCGCCGAGATTTTTCGATGCATCGAACGTTCGACTCATCTACTTCACCAAAGAAAGAAAAGAAAAGAAAAGAAAAGAAAAGAAAGGAAATAAGAAGAGATGAGTGGAAAGTAGAGAAGAGAAGAGAAGAGAAGAACAGAGGAGAGGAGAGGAGAGGAGAAGAGAGGGTGGAGGGGGAGGGGGAGGGTTCGCAGCGGGGTAATTAAGCTGCTCTCCGACGGGAGACGATGAATTATTATTAAAGGCGGCGTAGTTCTACGTTCGTCGGGCCCGATAAAACTTGCCGAAGCGAATCTTCTTCTTATTCTTCTTCTTATTCTTCATCTTCTTCTTCATCTTCTTCTTCTTCTTCTTCTTCTTCATCTTCTTAGCACTTGCACGTTTGCTCACGCATCTTTTTAGGTTTGCAAGTATGTGTTAGGGTAGTAGCATAAACGAAACGAAAGGAATGGAAAGAAAGAATGAACAAACTTGCTTGCTCTTGCTGAATCTTTCGAATATGTGATATATATATATATATATATATGTATGTATATGTATGTATATGTGCACCACAGGAGAGAGATCGATCTCCTCGTCTGCCATAACGGGGGTTTACGATAATTGCGGGAAGAAGCGAGAGAAGCACCACCGAAGCTGATTTTTTCTTTTCTTTTTCCACCTTAATAATATCTACCTCTCTACTTTAACTTTTTCAACTCTATTTTTATTTTATTTTTTGTTTTGTTTTGTTGAAAGAATATTTTTGGTTATTTGCAAGAATATATTTCTTTTGAAAAACTCGATGATCTCGTATGTGTTAAAAATTAGTGCATCTTTAAAGTGCAAGTGCATCTTAATAGATCGTAAAATCAATTCTAATTAATTATTGGTAGTATTATTATATGGTAAAAGATTTTTATGTATTTTAAATATATGTAAAAAAAAATTTTTTTGTGTTATATAAATAATTGATTGGTTTTGTTCTTTTTTTTTATAAAATTAATTATGAAAATATTTTAAAATGCACCAATCTTTAATACACTTTAAATAGAACGTCAAACGAATACTAATTAATTATTAATAATATTATTATACAATCATATTTTAACATATTATCTCTATTCCGAATAAATATAATAAATATTAAGATACATATATATATATATATATATATTTATTATATGATATAATTTAGATTAATTTTCATCAATATTTTATTATTCATACTTTTAGAAATTATTTTTCAAAAATTTCATCTCGACTCGTGAATTATTTTTGTTTTTTTTTGTTTTTCTATAGACGAGAGACGCCACCATATCTCCGCCCCCTTTTTTGCATGATTTATCGTCGATAATTGGAACGTATTACTCAAGAACATGTTACCTATCATGTATTTTCCCCATTTACCTAGGAGAAATAATGATTCCAATGTTATTAATAACTATGGTTTTAGATATGCTACTAGTTTGAAGATTATGCATAATACGTGTAACATGTTTTTCTTATACGTGCGAATTTGTTTAATCTTTGTCAATTTATCACACACATACACATACGATAGAATTTTATTTATTTATATAAAATGAAATCAAATGAAATGAAACGAAATCAAATGAGATGAAATAAAATGAAATGAAATGAAATCAAATGAAATCAAATCAAATCAAATTGAAATAGAAAATGATTTATCAATGATATAATTGATTATTAACAAACTAAAAAAAAAAAAAAAAAAAAAAAAAAATTTGTAATGGATATTCTGTAATATTTATGTATAATACGTATATGGTTTTTTTTTTGCGAATGTAAGAAACATTAAAAATGAAAAGACGTTGTNAAAAAAAAAAGAAAAAAAAATAAAGTTACGTTAAAGTGATGATACAAAAAAGATATCTGTCAAGTGAATAAATAATAATAATAATAATAATAATAGTATTTATTCGATCATTTTAATAGTTTATCCTATTTTATAGCGCGTTGTGTGAAAATTTGCCAATTGAAAGGAATACGACAAAAATTGCAAGTGAATATTGGTTGAGTGAATTAGACAAAATAAAAATAGAAAATTATACTAATCAAAAATTAATATTATATCGATTTAATGTGATTCGATAAATAGTGTTAACAATTTAAAAGAGAACATCAATGAAATTATTGAAATAAAAATAATAAAACAGGAAGAAGAAGAAGAAGAAGAAGAAGAAAATACTTGTGACTAGCAAAAGGAATATTTAAACAATCAAAAAGTGTATTTAATTTGTTAAAAAGGGTTGATTAAGAAGAAAAAAAAAAAGAGTTGAGTTCGTGATCACGGGGAATGGTGATGCGGTAGTCGAGGGATTCCCCAAGGAAAGACATGAGGGCGGCCGCCGCCTACGTCCTATTCCTTGCCCAGCTTATACAGGTAATAAGGGCGTCGCGTGTATCTCCTTAACTTACCTTAACATTACTTTAACGTAACAGTTTCTATCTTGTTACCAACATAAATTTTCTTCCGTATTATGTATACTATCATACGGGTATATATACATATATCTGTATATATCTATATTTATATGTTGAATATTTTAAAAGGAAAGCAACACTAATTAATTATTATCTTTCACGTTTGTTTTGTTTTTTGATGTTTGATAAATGGTTTGATTATTTTTTTAAATTTTATGTTTTAATTCAGTTGGATTTATGGTAAATTTTGTTATTTGAAATATTTTTGATCTTTGGTTTACAAATATTTGGATTATTTTTGTAAATTTTATGTTTTAATTCAGTTGGATTTATTGTAAATTTAGTTATTTGAAATATTGTTGATCTTTGATTTACAAATATTTGGATTATTTTTATAAATTTTATATTTTAATTTGGATCGATGGTAAATTCGATTATTTCAAATATTTTTATTTTTAATATTTGGTTTAAAAATATTGTTTGGTTATTTTTTATAAATTTTATATTTTATAATAATTAATTTGAATCGATGGTAAATTCGATTATTTCAAAGTTATTTTCGTTATTAACCAAAGTCGGCATACGATGATTATTTCTTTGAGTTGGTTAGAACGATTATTATTCTGAGAAGAACGTGGTGTTTATAATGTCGTTTTGAAAGGTACCACTCGTTGAAATTTAAGTGCATACATTTTAAGTTATAAGTATTCGTTCGGTAGAACCTTTTTTGAATCATTCAACGATCAATTTTACACCAAGTAACATACTCATATCATGTTTTCTTTCACTATTTTTATTTCTCATATTAATATGATTTTATCAATCGACCTCTAATTGTCTGACTTATGTTTGAAACTTTAAAAGTGCACCTTATAATAACGTTGAGTTTATAAACGTTGATGATGAGGTCTTTTAAAGAGCCTTCTTCTTCTTCTTCTTCTTCTTCTTCATACGCACGAATAGTAAAATGATAATCTCTCACTCGTACCAAAATAGCTGACACTTATGTCGATATTAAAAATAGAATACGTTTCGTGCTTGGATGCTTCCTTTACAAAAAAAAAAAAAGAAAAAAAAAACTATTTCTTTATTATTAGAATTTATCTATTCTTCGTTGAAACATTTAATATCGTATTTTTAAATTCATCTTGTAGAAAGAAACACGAATATATGAAATTTTTTTTACGTACAGTTAAAGAAAAGAAATATTAAATATAAATAAATAAATAAATAAAAACGATTGAAATAAAACACGAATATTAATATTAATTGCAAATATTAATTGCGAATTTAGAATCAGAATTAAAATACTGAAAATAAATAACGAAATGATTGAAATAAAACGCGAATATTAATTGGCGAGTTTAGAATCAAAATGAAATATTAAAAATAAATAAAAAATAAATAATAAAGAACGATTAAAATAAAACACGAATATTAATATTAATTGCAAATATTAATTGCGATTGATTTAGAATCAAAATTAAAATATTAAAAATAAATATAGAAATGATTGAAATAAAACGCGAATATTAATTTGCAAGTTTAGAATCAAAATGAAATATTAAAAAAAAATAAATAAAACGATTGAAGTATAACACGAATATTAATATTAATTGCAAATATTAATTGCGAATTTAGAATCACAATTAAAATATTTAAAATAAGTAAAGAAATGATTGAAATAAAATGCGAATATTAATTTGCGAGTTTAGAATCAAAACGAAATATTAAAAATAAATACAAAAATAAATAAATGAAAAAACGATTAAAATAAAACACGAATATTAATATTAATTGCAAATATTAATTGCGAATTTAGAATCACAATTAAAATATTTAAAATAAGTAAAGAAATGATTGAAATAAAACGCGAATATTAATTTGCGAGTTTAGAATCAAAATGAAATATTAAATATAAATAAATAAATAAAAAATAAATAAAAAAAAAAACGATTGTGAAATAAAACACGAATATTAATATTAATTGCAAATATTAATTGCGATTGATTTAGAATCAAAATTAAAATATGAAAAATAAATAAAGAAATGATTGAAATAAAACGCGAATATTAATTTGCGAGTTTAAAATCAAAATGAAATATTAAAAATAAATAAATAAATAAATAAATAAAAAACAATTAAAATAAAACGTAATATTAATTACGAATTTAGAATCAATTATAGGAACATTAAAATAAAATGATGATCCATAATAATAATATTACTTATTTATCTACATTAAGTGCGAGAATATTTTAATCGTAATGCGATATAAAGGTGTGTACATATATAATAAACGTCGATATTCATTCGATATATATACGCATATATATATGCGAAAATGTTCGTGATATCTTGCTATAAATATGCATGAAAATTATATTATCCAATGGGGAAATATAAAATTAACATTTTTTTGTGATTAAAAAGAGAAAGTTGTTGTACTATGATGATATATAAAAAAAATAAATAAATAAATAAATAAATAAAAAGAAGAAGATGAAGGAAAAAAAATAGTAATAATAATAATAATAATAAATAAATAATCGTCATAAAGTATTATTGGAAACTTAGTTTAGCGACGAACATAAACGTGCGAAATTTACTAACACACATACACGTATGTATACGTTTTAACATCGAGACTCGTAAACACCTACTTATGCGAATGGTAGAAGCTCATCTTGAAAAAGTATTCCCTCGGTTGCAACGAATGCTTTTATCTCATACATACACATATACACACATATTTATATTTACATACTTACTATTACATTTAAATAGAAAACTAGAAACGCAGGTTTGAAAGCACGGTTCTTCTCACAGTATCTTTGATCGTTAGCTTATGACACGAGCATCGTAATTAATAATTATCGAGAATATCTCTTGTCACATATATTAAATAAAAAAAAAAAAAAAAGAAAAAAGAAAAAAAGAATAAAAGATGAAATAAAAGAAGAAAAAGAAAATCTCAAACTAACGTTATATTCCAAGGAAAAGTATGTGAAAATTCAATAATTTTTGTAAAGATCAAAATATGTGCATCAAAGTTTCCTACACACGTTTCTAGTTTTTATTAATTTTTTTTTTTTTTTTATAAATATGGTATTATAATAAATTAAAAAAAAAAAAATAAAATATAATATCACATTAAAATTATATTCGAAGAAAAAGTATTGAAAATTTAATTTGTTTTTAAAAATATATGCATCAAAGTTTCTCTTACACGGTTTTATTTTGAATTTTTTTTTTTTTTTTGATAATTATAATATTATAATAAATTTAAAAAAAATAAAATAAAATAAAATATGCATCAAAGTTTCGTACAAAGTTTTATTTTTAATTTTTTTTTTATAATTATAATATATTAAATTAAAAAAAAAAAAATAACACTAAAATTATATTCCAATTTTTTTTTTAAATATATGCATCAAAGTTTCCAACAAGGTTTTATTTTTAATTTTTTTCGTTTGATAATTATAATATAATAAATTAAAAAAAACATAAAATATAATATCAAACTAAAATTATATTTTAAACAAAAGTATGTGAAAATTAAATAATTTTTTCAAAGACCAAAATGTGTGCATCAAAGTTTCCTATACTCGTTTCTATTTTTAATTTTTATTTAAATAATTATGGTATTATCATAAATTTGTATAATTAATATTACAAAAATTATATCCTAAAAATAATAATTTCAATCAATCAAATAAACGTAGCTATAAAAGGTTCGATAAACGTGCATATAATTTTTCTTCAACATAATATCATTTCCTTATACGTTTCATTTTAAATAATAATTACGACATTACAATGAATTCATATAATCAATCGTAATCCAATTATGATTATGCGAACGTGTTTAACATAAGTGCTTTTTTTTTAGACACGACAAAGAGTAAAAAAGAAAGAAGAAGAATAAGAAGAAGAAAAAAGAAATGAAAACAAAGTGTAGGGTGGGAAATTGAATGATCATTTATTGATCACATATATTACAGCAAATCAGCGCGTTAAACTACTTTAAAGTGGAGCGATTAGATAAATACGGGGACGATTAGGGTGTATGAATCATTGCTAGAGTACGATTTATTGAATTACCTTTTCTTCTTAAGCATTAAAACACTTTCGGCAGGCACACTGGTATAACGCCTTCGACAAACTACTCCTGAAATGAACGAACAAGTTACGTTATGGTTATTTGCCTGACCCCAAACTCTCCATGTGTGTATATGTTTATTTTTGTTCTATTTAATTTATGGAATTAATAATTAAATATACTTTTCTCTTCTATTTATATAATTAAATTACAAGGTGGTGGTTTTGTATTTTTATTCATACGTCAAATAAATATTAACTTGTATGTTAATATTAATATACGTGTTATATAAATTACATTTATGTAACATTGGAAATAGATTTTTAAAACTTTAGTTATATATATATATATATATGATGGTTATTATAATAAATTTATTATTAAAATTATAAAAATAAATATTAAATAATTTTTATA
>NW_015148994.1:222443-287268 GCF_001465965.1 Polistes dominula | reverse complement strand
GTTGGAATCCAATTAGGAAAATATGTTAAAGGATTTGGTGTTTTTTTACTATTTTTTTTTTATTTTTTTTTTTTTTTTTATTATAGAACGAATCACGAGATGTTTTAAAATATTTTATTTCTGCGAAAGATTTTCGACGTTTTATATTTTCTTTATTACGTATGTTAATTAAGGCATCGGCAAAAGAGAAAAATATTCTTAGTTAGATAATTAAAAAGATCCGTAGGAGGTATAGAATGAGAAATAAAAAAGTAAAATTATTACGGTAGTATAATAATAGCAACGAAAGTTGACCCATTCGAAATCGCAGATGGATTTTTTTGATTTAAAATTTTTCTAGTCTCGATTCGAAATAAAACTATCCACTGTATATCTACAGATGTGTATATATATATATATATGTAAAATAAAAAGAAAAAAAAACAGAATTAAAAGAAAAAGAAATAACATCCCACGCGGAGTTTTTAATTATTTGGGTAATTTGTGGACGATCCAGGGTTCTTTGAGAGATACGGTTGGACAGCCTTGCCGATGGGGCCGAGTGGGTAGCAAATAATATTAAGTATAGGCTTCTCTAACAACCAACCAACCAACCAACCAACCAAGTAAGAAAGAGAAAGAAAGAAAAAATACAAAGAGAGAGAGAGAGAGAGAGAGTTAGCTCGAAGGTTGTGCCCTGTGTTTCACCGTTCACACAGTTACACAATTACACGGTTACGTGTTAGTAGTGTAAGTAAAAAATAAAAACTCCTATAGGAACTCCTATTGAATGTGTGCATGTAATTGTGTGTGTATGTGTGTGTGTGTGTGTGTTGTTGTTGGGTTATGCGTTTTCGCGAGAATGACCGTGGCGCGGTCTTTTAACACACGCGAAGAAGAAGAAGAAGAAGAAGAAGAAGACTGTGCGCAAATCTTCTTTAGGCATAAAATTAAATGGTATTCGGCAGGTCTATTCGAGTTCGGGGCCCAGGTAGCGGCCACCGGTAATTACTACCTTAGAAACTTAGGCTCGAAAGATGAAACGAAAGGTCCGAAAACATATTTTTGTCTTTCTCTTTTTCCTTTTTTTCTAAGAGCAAAATAATCCCGTCGAGTTAAAGTTCTTCTTCCTTTCTTCCTTTACCTTTACCTTTACCTTTAACTTGATCTTTTCATTTTTATTACATATTTTTATTTTTTTCTTTTTTTTTTTCTTTTTTATTTTGTTATATATTTTTTTTTTTTGTTATTTCATCCTGCGTTCCCTTTCTTTTCTAATTTTTTACATTTTTCTTTTCGTTTGAAACAATTTACTGTTTAAAACAAAAATTAACTTTCTTTTAGTGAGACTTAATGGTTGAACAAAATTGTTTATAAAATTGCTTAACTAAAATGGCACACATTTTTTTTTTTTGGTTTAATTTAATCTTCTGCTTTTTTTTTTCTTCTTCCACTTCTAATATCTTTTATTATATTTTCCATTTTACTATTTTCATTATAAATTTCTTTTGGTTCAATCTAAAATATAAAATAAATGTTGATGCCACGCTAAAAGAAAATCTCATAACGAGACCCTTTAAAAAAAAAATCCCTGATATGTTGACAAAATTTTGATGCGACCCTTTAAAACAAAATCTCCCACGATGAAATCCTCCAAAAAAAAGAAAAACTCTGACGTAACCCTTAAGAAACCCTTACAAAACCTGACGTGCTTCTGAAAACAATCAATTGAAAAACATTAATATTATATTTTCAATTGACCAAAACTTTCTGGGCATTTTATACAATGTCCACGTTGTTTACATTGACCATCACAAATATATTTATTATATTTTTCTGTTTTTTTTTTTTTTTTTAATTTTTATTCATAATGATTCATATTATTTAAACTTTTTTGTTTGTTTGTCAAAGATAAGATAGTTTGATGATGTAAAAACATTTTTCCATGAATTCGCAAAATATGAAATTCCCATTTTCTGGTTTTAATCTACTTTAAATTGAGGTGTCAGTTCAGCTTCTGCATCATTAACGTTATACACGTATATTAGACGTGTCGTTGTAACCAACAACGTGGTCATCGTTAAAGATTACAGCTCGGTTAGTTAGAGACTGATTATAACGATGCTTTAATAACAGGTTGTTATTTAATCGTGTAATTACACATACATCCAAAAGGGTTCGTCAGAATGTGTCTTAGGTTAGAAGGAAAAAGGGTGCAACAACTTCTTTCATGTCCTTAACATTTTCTTTGAATTTCTTCCTTTTCTCTCTCTCTCTCTCTTTTTATATTCTAATGAGAAAAATGTTCAAATCGAAATATCAGATTTTTGTTGTGAATCCTTGATGAGATAATATCCTTCATGTTCATTTCTTGATTACTAATTACAGTTAGTTAGGATCATTAAAATATGAATTAAACAAATTCTATTGTGTTTCAGATTGATATCTTTGAAATTATCTTTAGAAATTTTTCATAATTATTTTTTCTCATACGGTGTTCTATTGTTTTCGAATAACTGTTATATTTTTGTCAAATATATTGATTGATAAATTGTGAGACACCTTGTACAATTACTCGTAACTATAATTAGGTATGTAAGTACACACCTATAACGCACGTGTGTGTGATGTATATATTTATTCCACCTATTTTCTCTCTTGGTACTCATTTAACGGTGCTAATTAGATCGACGATAACAATCATTGTAGCATGACGACATTTAACTATCGAAGAAACACCCTTTTCATCGTGTTACCTCATATGACTGTATAATTTTAATCCTATTTTATCGTCAATCAAATGAAACGTTATAATTTCAAAACAAACATAATTACATCTAACCCTATTATACTTTAACCTGTTAACTGAGTTTCACGTGTATACTCGTCACAAACAAGTGGCAAAATTATGTGTCATGACATCAAAAAAAATAATTAACCATTGGCTATTTAAATTGTAATATTTTGTTTTATTTTTAGAGTTCATTTTATCCACATAAATGAGGAATTTTAACCTCAAAACTCGTCATAGGTTGATTCTAGCGACACACAGCGGTGATTATTTTCAAAATGGAGCCCTACAGTTAACTGGTTAAAATATCAACGAGTTTTTATCAATTGAAACAAAAAAAAAAACGAAACAAAACAATCAATAATTCTATAAAAAATTATCCTAATTTATCATTCGATGTTTTTTTTTTTTTTTACAAAATTAGATAAATTCGTAAGATTTGAAGATTGGAAGATTAGGAGTTAATCATATGAAATACAATTTAAAAACAAATATAATTACATTTAATACAATTATACTTTAAAATATCACGATTTCTTTTTTAATCAAACAAAACAAAAGAAAAGAAAACAATCCTAAAAAAGAAAAAAATGTTCTAATTTATAGGTCATTTGATGTTTCTTCAGAAAATTAGATAAAATCGTAGATTTAAAGAAGGGGAAAGAGAAGGGTAAAGAAGGAAAAAATGGGAAAAGGAAGAGAACAGTAGTCAGGGTGGACATGGTAGAGTTGTTTCTAAGTATGCACCATGGAAAACAAAATTATTCGTATTATAATCCCGACATAGAAACAACTCGCGGCTTTTATAAAACCTGGAACCTCTGCAACTAGGTATGCCTCGGTGCTTCTTGACTATGCGGAAAGGAAAGCTTATGCCAACAACAACCAACTCGCATCATAGTATTCTCTTTTTTTTTCTTTCTTAAAGAATACAACGACGATGCGCTTCTGCGAGCACACGCATACAAACGTGCATAACGTAAAACGTAAAATGTAGTTAACATAATCAAAAAATATTACGCACGTTTTATAGGTTCAACAAAAAAAAACAAAAAAAAAATTACAAATTGGGAAGGTTGAAAAAACAAAAAGGGTAGAAATTATCCAATGAATTTTTATGTATTAATTTTTTCGCAGAATGAAGAATTTGGATTTGTGTTTGATTTTAGGATTTATGTACGATCTGCATATTTGTGCTTATGTGTGTTTGTGTGTGTGTGTGTGTGAATTATTGAGAGGAATCAGCAGACCTACGATTGTTATCCAAAGTTAAAGGTGCGGCATTAGGTTTGAATAGAAATGCAATACTAAAGCAAGGTGTCCAACATTTATTAAATCTTGACTCTTGGTATTCGTAAGACTTCAATTATCGTTGGGTGGCAATCGAGATTAGATGTGGGAAAGTTAAGTTAATAGAAATGCTATTGTGGGTTGCTTGCTAGTAAAGTTCATGATAATTGATGTACCTTGTTTTATTTTGTACTAAATTTGTTCACTAAATGAATAAAATAACTTTTCTTCCAAATTTTCTTGGTGAATGAAAACGTACAAATTTGAAATAAAAATCAAATATCAGAAAATAATTGTTGAACTCAATCATTAATCAATAATATCATAATTATCAACCTAATTACTTCGTATTCAACAATTTCTTAGATTTCACATCGAACGAATGCATATCAACACTTTGAACACACTTTCAACGATATTTCTTGAACTATATTTATGAATTATGATCTATTAAGATGATTGATATACGAATATATAATAATTTTAAATACAACAAGAGTGGTAGTTGAAGATAAGAGATTGACGTGGTGTATTCAAGTGAAAGGTGAAAAAAAGGAAGAGAAAGGGAAGATAGGAAGGGAATGAAGGTAAGAAAAGAAAATTTAGAAGTCAATCAGCGTAAATCACATTTAGACAAATTACTTTAAAAGGAACCAAAGGCTAGCTTTTTGGTTTAACGCTACCCAAGGATAAGTTATTACGTTGGAAATACAATAAAACTTTCATTGCGTCGTAAAGTCTGGTGGAAAAGTGGGATTGCATGGTACATACAATGGTCATTGGACAACTTGTGTTGCAGTTGCACATACTGTGGACAGTTAAAATGTTGTTGCTTCTTGTTTTTGGAGTTGTCTCGTACATTTCAAAGATATTTTTCAATTGATTTGATCAAATTGACGTTGAAAATGTTTTAAATTAAAAAAAAATTACAAGATGTGTCATAAATGTGTGTTTTCTTTTTTTATTTTGTATTATTTAAACTTTTGCACATGATGTTTTGTTTTATTATTTGATATATTACAAACAACATACAAAGCAATTTCAATAGAAAAATCATAGATTAAATTAAATTTGCTTCAGTTTCTTTTTTATATTTATTTATTTATTTATTTATTGTCACCATAGTAGAGCCCTTAGTGTGCAAAAGGGTTAATGTAAAATAAAAAAGAAAGAGTGTAAGATATTTTTATCGATTTTTCCATTCATGTAATAATATTAAAAGATACTATATATATATAAATACGAGATATGTATTTTTAATTTTATATATAAAATAAAACGAGAAAATGTGCGTTGAAAGATATTTTTATAAAATATTTTTATAAATTGTTCAACACATCGTAAAATAATAAAATGGATGCTATAAGTATGAAAGGATAATGCACGAATCCCATCAAAGGTGTGCAACAGACATATGTGTACGTTTGTGTTACTTTCACGTAAACTTGAAAAAGAGAAAGTGAAGTGAATCCTAAAGTATGTTAGAGAGAAGATATATCCCTCATATATTTAAAATATATGTTTAGAAAGCAACTAATAAATTGTGTGATTCTTCATTTGAAATAAAAATGATGATGCGTAGGCGAACAATTGGGTTTTTGGTGAAATTCGAGTTGATGTGGTATTGGAAAAAAAAATACAATTAAATAAAGTAAAATATAAAATAAAATAAAAGATTAAAGTAGAAACAAAAGGGGTGTGTGTGTGTGTGTATGTGTAGATATGTATCTGTATGTATTCTATATGTATGTGAAGATTCAATACGAATCTTTGTCTGGGTGTGTGTGTGTGTGTGTGTTTGCAATCGATGCACTTTGAGTATGCGTTGGTGGTTATAAAAGAGCTTTATCGTTCAGATTAATCCGTTCTAACGCGTGTAAAGACGATGGAATAAGAAGAAGAAGAAGTAGAAGAAGAAGAAGAAGAAGAAATAAGAAATAATAATAATAATAAGAAGAAGGTAAACCACGACAACCATTGTCTTCAGCGCGTGAGAAAGACACGAAATCAGGATAATCGTCTTCTCAAAAATTCTGATCTCGTATATTTCAATGAGGTCTTCTACCTCGAATTGAAGATTTTATTTTTTTTTTTTTTGGACCATCATGGGCTTCGGTCAATTCTACGCCATTCCTTTAAATCGTTCAATGAACTTTTTGAGAAAAAATAAATTCTATATATTGATGAATATATTTCGTTTGAAATAATTAAATGATTTATATTTGGTATGTCGATTTAAATAAGAATGATTTTTTATTTTATGATAAATTTCAAATATATTTTGAAATATTATAATATGTAATGTAAATTTTGGCTATATATAGTTAAAACACACACACACATTCCACACAAAGTATTATTTACTTCCGTTCAAGAAGATTCTCCACATATCACTCTTTCTCTTTCTTTTCAATTTCACGCGTTCTCGTGAAGTTGACCTGTGCAAACTGTGCCTGTTCAAAGTAAACTCCCCATCATCGTCATCATCAAACTCTTATTCGTTTTTCTTTCACTGTGTCAAGTATATATACGTTTTACTAGTAATTTTCAGAAGGCAGAAAAAATAAAAGAAAAAGAAAAAAGAAAAAGTTAAAGAAAAATAAAAAGAAAGCCTCCGAATAACCATGACTCTTCAACTAATAAAACACCATAAGTATAAGTGCAGAAAAAATAAAAGAAATAAAATAAAATAAAATAAATTAAAATAAAATAAAATAAAATAAAATTAAATTAAATTATATTATATTAAATTAAATTAAGTTAAATTAAATTAAATTAAGTTAAATAAAATTATTATTATTAATTGGTGTAAGGAACTCAAAAGTTTATTGCCGCAAATACTAAAATCCTCTCTACCTGTCAGTGTTATAAAATAAAATAATATAAAATAAAATAAAATAAAATAAAATAAAATAAAATAAAATAAAATAAAATTAAGTTAAATAAAATAATATACAATAAAATTATTATTATTAATTGGTATTAGGAACTCGAAAGTTCATTGCTGCTAATTTTAAATCCAGTCAATGTTAAAAAATAAAATAAAATAAAATAAAATAAAATAAAATAAATAAAGAAGTTTTTACTTAAAAAAAAAAAAAAAATAAAAATAAAAAATAGAAAGAGAAAAATACGTGTTACGTTGTACACTTTCCAAACAAGCGAATATATCCCGTTCTCCGGTACTCGTCCTTTCTCATTTTCTCTCCCTCTCCCCTTCATGCCACTCTCTTTCTTTCTCTCTCATACAGACACATGCACACACACACACACACACTTATRTACTTATAGAATTTTTTATTTGTTGCTATGGTATGGTTGCGAGGATGGAGCTCGAAGTGAATTTACTGCACGGTGTCTCTTCTCGTAAACTCGGTAAAGAATAAACCAGGTAAAACGACGATTCCTATCTTACCTATGTATATATTTGTATATATATATATATACTATATAATATATATTCTATATATATATATATATATATAGAAGTGTGTATATACTACATATGACCACCAATAATAGGCTTGACAAAGAGACCTATTCACACAAAGGATGTTATATACGTGGGCGAGTATGATTAATTTGAAGAAAATGATATTTTTCTTTTTCTTATTTTTTTTTTTTTATCCAATGACGAATGGAATATTAATTTGACAGTTTATCGATTTCTTTTTCTTCTTCATTCTTATTTTTTGATCAATCATTCTAATTGGAAGAAAAAGAATAATATTATTTTATTTCAAAATTCATATGTATTCGATTCAATCGATACGTGTGTGTTGAAATTGTTATTAAATTATTTTATAAATTGATAGGAATATAATAAATTGAAATTATTAAAAATATTATAGTCTTTTATATGTATGAAAGAATAAACTATAATGATTGATCATTTATTTTCTTAATAATATTATAATTATTATTATTATTATAATATTATTAATAATTAATATTAATTGTAATAATATTTTATTAATAATTAATTAATATTATTAATTATAATATTATTAATAATTATATTTATAATATTATTAATAATTTATTTCAACACAATATTCCATTATGTATGTTGATTTAATTATAAAAATATTTTAATATAGAAAGAAATTAATACAAAAATTCGATCACTAAATATTATTTTATAATAAACAAAAGATTATAACTTCATTAAAATTATTTGACTAAAAAAAAAAAAGAAAATAAAAAAGAATTATTCTCAATACAAAAATTCGCTTACAAAATATTATTTCTAAAAAAAAAAAAATTAAAAAAAAAAAAGAATTAATTGCAATAACATCTAAAAATCAACTTAATTACAAAACAATCAATTATAATTTTAAATCAACGAAATCAATTA
This sequence comes from Polistes dominula, assembly GCF_001465965.1. The sequence goes on along the minus strand of NW_015148994.1, from coordinate 278,851 downwards.
AAAATCAAACACACGTCACTTTTCATATGCTGCATCATTCTACTTAATTAATTAAAAAAAAAAAAAAAAAAAAAAAAAACAACTAAAAAATATAAAAGTATAATTCTCACGATAGGATTATATCTTCACCTTCCTTTCATTATCCCCTTCTATTACAATTAAAAAAATCACACATATTACGTATCCACGTGTAAAAATAAAAATAAAAAAATAAAAGGATATAGAATCATCAGGTAAGCCTTTCATATTACGTTCAGAGAATGAGAGAAAGGTTTTGCTTAGAAATCGATAAAGTTTCTGATTACCAATGCGAATCCTTGGATACTAACACACACACACATACACACAACTTCAATTCTATGCATTATATATACCTTTTTCTCAGATCATTAATAAGTGTTAGTGACAAAATAAGAGATAATAACATAGAAAAAGATAGTTGTAGATAAATAAAAAAAAAACAAACAAATCTAAGGATATTTATAGTTAGATGCTTTCTAGCTACTTGCTAACTTTAAAGTAAATCGTGAAAATGTCACTAAAACGTCGACACAACGTTAACTCACTTATATAACATGTACACATATACAGATATATGTCTATGTGTTAGAAGAAGGAAAAAGTTTATGGAAAGCAAAGGCCAGCAGACGATCCTTTCTGCGCTTTCTACCTTCGATCTTACTCTTACCTGTAATTACATAGACCTATCTTCGTGCAAACTCATCCACATGCACGTTTCTTCTTTCTTTCTTTTTTTGCTATCTTTCTTTCTTTCATTCTATTCTATCTCTCTGTTTATTACGTTTTACGTACATGTAAGAAAATCTATTCGTGTATGTAAAGTATGCTCGAATGCTTCCTACATATGTTCGTTGGTATATGTTGTGTATATGTTCAAATATATATTCGTAAGGACATGTAATAATAGATATGTCAGTATTTATATGTATGTGTGAGTGTACTTTCGTATACTCGAATAATCATACAAGCAAAACTACATGAGAGATTCATATAGCGTATCTAAATTAATTATTATATGAATTGAGTATATTATTTCTATCAACATGCGTGTAATAATATGCGTGACACGAAAATATTACGATCATCTTATTTCGAAATCATTATGATTTCTTTTTATATATATATATTGATTACAAATGATATATTTTATTATTATTATATATATGTAATGTAAAATTATAATATATATAACACTATAATAATAATATTAATATTATATACATATATATAATTATATACTATAGTATTGTATAGTATATATATTATACTATAATATTATATAATATAAATATATTTTTATATAATTTATTTTATATATTTTATTATAAAATTGTAATATATAATATATTATATAATTATATAATTATATAATTATAAATTTATTATAAAATATATATTTTATATATATTTTATATAATTTATTTTATAATATATATATATATNTTTATTTTATAATATATATATATATGATATTATAATATTAATTAATTATTATTTATATATATATATTATTAATTAATTATTTGTAATTATATATTTATAATTTATTTATATTATCATATTTATAATTATAAGTAATTATATTAAATTAATTATATTATATATAATTATATTATAATTAATATTATAAAATATAATATATAATTATTGTATATGTGTAATATAAAATTTTACAAATAAATAAAATAAAATAATTTTTTTATCAACATATGTCAAACATATATACATATATATATATATATATATATAATAAAAAATTTTACAAATATAAATAAATTAAAATAATTGTTAATTTTATATCAACATTTGTCAAACGATTATGAGAATATTTATTAATACAATGATTGTTTTTTTTTTTTTGATAAATTAGACGACAACCGGGAGTGGATTTTTCGAAGTTCAGATCCTGTCGTTGACAAACAACAGAGGCACCCTGGTGGACGGCAGGTGTTGTGGCGGGGGTGGAGGAGGTGGAACGGGTGGTTTACCACCATGTACGAGCACCTGTTCAACAGCCTTTTGGTTATGTCTTAAGGAATATCAATCGAATGTCACTGCCATTGGTTCATGCAGTTTTGGCAATGTATCTAGTCACGCCCTTGGTCAGAACACCTTCACCCTTAGCGAACCTGTCACTCTTCAACTACATTTCACATTTCGATGGACCGTAAGTTTATTCAAGATTTGTACATTTCTAAAACAATTCTACAAATTTTCTTTAATTCTTAGAAAATGATTTTTTTTTTATTTTTGGTTTTATTTATTGGATAACTTTTTTGGAAGTAAAACTTATTATGGTTATGATATAAAATTTGATGACATGAATTTGAACATTGATGACATGAATATGAAACAACATGAAAAAGAACAAGGGAAAATAAGAGGTAGGTAAGACAAAAATATTCGTGGTCATTTTGTTATTATGGTTAATTTTTTAGGAAAGTATAATTTAAATAATATTTTATAAAATAACTTTGATATACTACGTGTTTTTAGATAACAATATAAATTTTCTTCTATCAATATTATCAAAATTATTTAAGGTATATCTAATGCAACGTTTATATATTGTAATTAATAATTAACACTTTACAAATTATAATACTATAATATTAATATTATACAATATAATTAAAAATTAATAATATTATAATTAATTTAAATTGAATTATTTTTGTTTTAAATTATTAATGCCACATTTATATATTGTAATTAACAATTACACTTTACAAATTATAATAGTTAATATATTATATATATATATATATATACTATTATTATTAAATTATTATTATTATTATTATTATTATTATTAAATTTATTTAACAAAAATTTATTAAATTTAATTAAAATTAAAATTATTAAAATTATTATTATTAAATCATAATAGTTAATATAGATATATATATATATATTAACTATTATCATATATTAAATCATTTAAATTAAAATAAATTTGTTATAACACGTTCCTAATTAATAATTAAAAATGTTCATCCAACAATAATATAACTTCATCAAAATTATTTATTTAAAATATAGAAATTATATTTCGAATTTATTTCTATTTTAGATAAATCTAATTTTAATTTATAATGTAATAATTTAATTTCATTTAATATTATTTATTATATAGAAAGTAAAATACATTTTTTTGTTATATACGAGACATTGAAACCCTTTTTAAAAAACACTTTTGGAATCGTATGACATTTTGTATAACATTTAATTCAATTCTCTTTATACAGTCACACTGTAACGAGCTAAATCTTTTATCATTAATCTCATTCTCAAATGAGCATATTCTTTGTCGGAAGCAATTATCAACGTCAACATTGTTGGTCCATGATTAAAAAACTACGAACTGAAATATAAATAAAAGAAGAATAATAATTTAAAAAAAAAAGAAAAAGATTTCAACTGAGGCAGCAAACGTAAAAAGTGGAATTATAAGTACTCGTTAAAAAATTAGACAGATAGAAAAAGAAAGAATTGGTGAAAGATATGAAAGAAAGAAAGAAAAGATACAAAAAAATGAAATGAAAAGAAAAGAAAAGAAAAGGATTCATTAGTCGTGATTAATTTCATTCTCGGTGTCATCGTACCTGATTCTTGATCTTTCCTCTGTCAAAGAAGAAAAAGAAAAAAGAATAAAGAAAAAAAGAAAAAAAGAAACAAGTTAAAGGATATTATCAAAGATTTTGCAGGACGGATGAAGCCGTAACGAGACAGCACAACCATAACGGAATCATCTTCAATATTATTCTTAATTCAAAACCACCGAACGAGAAGGGACAGAAAATCATTTATCATTTAAAACTCGTTTAAATACAACATATCCTTATATATTTCTTTCTTTCTTTCTTTCTCACTCTCTCTTTCATTTTATTATTAAAGAGATTAGGTACCTCGTTAGTATTCGTCAAATAATTAAACAAAAATAATAATATTAATAATAATAATTTGTATGACTCTACCTTTTAAAAATTGATTAAAATAATAAAAAAGATTCTTTTTCTTTTCTTATTCAAACACATATAAGTTTAATATACAAAAGATAAATTAATACTTAAGAGAAAAAAGTATAAATAAAAAATTCATCAGGATTTTATAACCTTAAAAATATGTACCCCGTTATGAAACAACATTTTGTTTGAAATTTGTCTAACTTTAGATTCTCATTTCGATTTAAAATACCTCGTTGGTATTCGTCAAATAATTAAACAAAAATAATAATAATAATAATTTGTATGATTGTTTCTTTTTAAAAATTGATCATTGATCTTTTTTTTTTTTTTTAAATATTATCAGAATTTTATAACCTTAAAAATATGAACCCCGTTATGAAACTACAACTCGTTTGAAATTTGTCTAACTTTAGGTTCTTTTGTCGATTCAAAAGTCGTCTAGCAAAACGTGATGAAAGAAGGGTTGGGTTGGGGGGTGGTGATGGTGGTAAAAGGGGAGAAGGGAGAGGGTTATCGAATCTAAAGGGATTTCCGGTCTGCTGCCTTTCCATCCATGAATTCTACGAGATTTCTTTCTTTCTTTCTTTCTTTATTTCTTTCTTTTTGATTCTGATTCTTTCTTTTGAAGAATCCAGTTCGGTTCCAGTCAGCTTGGCAACACCTCACCTCACCTCACTTTACCTTACTTTAGCTTACCTCAACCCCATTGGTTTTTTTTTTTTTATTCTTTCACTTCTTCTTCTTCTTCTTCTTCTTCTACTTCTTCTTCTTCTTGTTGACCTCTTCAAAACGAATTGTTCACCCTCTTTCTATTCGCGTAGATCCTATCTTTAGATATTTCGAAGCACTGAAACTTCTCTTTCTCTTTCTCTTTTAAAGAAAGCGATTACTAGATGTTTAAAGGATCGAGAAGTCGAATATAAGAACTTCAATATTCTTTTTTTCTTCATTCATTTGTTCATTCTTTCAAAACGCGTCAAAAGTTGTTGCTTCGAAGAATGGTTGTAAAGATTTGCAAAACGATATGGTTGACTTTTGAATAAAGTCAATAACAATTATTTGAATCTTACTTTCCATCCTGCTTTTATAATAATATTATATAATATATTAAATTTGAAATATATAATATTATAATATTATATATTATTTTTTAAGGATATTATAATATATGTAATATAACAAATTTGAAATATATAATATAATAATATTGCATATTATTTTAAAGATATTATAATATATGTAATATAACAGATTTGAAATATATAATATAATAATAATACAAACAAATTATTTTAGAAATATTATAATATATATATATATATATAATATTGTATTATATATATTTATATATTACATATATTTAATATATTTTATATTCTTAAATATTATTATATATATAATGTAATTCTTAAAGGAAATCATAAAAGTTTTCAATTCAAATTAAACTTTATTCCAAAATCTGTCGAGGGATAGATAATTTGTCACTAATTAGTGAGAAAAATACGTTGAAAATTTCGGTATATGTTTTAAGAGAATGAAATAGAGAGACAGAAAAGAAATAAAGAAATAAAGACTGAAGCTTTCAAGAAGAAAACATCTCTTCGGTTGGTTGAACAAGCATGACGACGTGATTCCTTCTTAAGAGGTATACACACGACGAAGTTTTCGAGTACCCTCGTTCCTTGACAGGGTCCTAACGGACCCGAACAATCTTCTTACATTCACATATGTCTACATACATATATATATATATATATATATATATATATATACCAATCTATATATGTTAGTTCACATATGTATACACATGCAAATGCATTAAACGTTAAAACACACTCGCGTTTAGGTCTCAAAGCACTCACTCACTTCGTTCGTTTGGATTGTTTGAAGAACCACTGGCTCGTGTTTGTATATTTCATAACCTCCCCTTCGCAAGAGGTTCTAAGAGTGGGCCTCCACCTCCTCCTCCTTCTCCTACTCATCTCGTAAGGCCCGTTTTCCGCGGTCCCATGACAAAGGGTGGCTTGGTTACTGGCCCCTGCCTACACTTTTTTTTCTTTCTAATTTTTTATTTCTACTTCTACTTACTTCAGTCCTATACGTTTTTATCGTACGTGTTGGTCTTTCTTTTCAATTTTTTATTATTTTTTTTATTTTTTATTTTTTTTTTCAATTTTTCTTTCTTCTCACTAGGTACTTTCGAAAGAAACTACTCGACAATTCACGGGAGCATAAACAGAAGAGAAAAGAAGAAGTCCCCTTTTTCTTTTTCTTTTTTTTTTTTTTTTAAATTGCTTCTTTCAACTCGAGAGAATTCTATTTTTTTTTTCTCTTCCTATTCGTAGATCTAATGGAAGAAAAAATAATGTGGTACGAGAGAATAATATTTGTTCTTACGTTAGCGAGATTTTAATTTGATTATTAAAGTCTTCCCTAGGGTCCCTAGTATTCGAATTTATTCAATATTCTTATATTATAGTGAGACTTTAATTCAATTATTAAAGTATTCCCTAGAATTCCTAGTGTCACTAGTGTTGGAATTTAAATTTGATTAAGCGCATGGTATAATAAAGTAAATAAAACTGTTAGTTCCGTATTATTCTTCATCGTCATCTATCTTCCGTGTGCTTGGTAATAACTATGAAACCATTTTCAGGAAAGTAGCTAGCTAGCTAGATAGCACGAAAAACGGTAAAATCTGACTTTCATCGCTTTGCGGATAATTTCGTCATTATCATCTCTGATGATAGAATACGGTATATATAATCTCTCATTCTCTTATTCTTATATATCCTTTTTATTCTTACGAGCAAATGGATTTTACGAATCTTCCTGAAAGCATTTTATCCTCGAGATAGTATTCATCAGTATTATTCTCAAGTATACTGAATAACTTCCATTTTCTTTTCTTTTCTTTTCTTTTTATTATTTACTAATTAAATATATTAAATATTTAATTTATAATGCATATATATATATAAGATATTTGAATCATAAATAATTCATGATAAATCAATATTTTTATATGTATAATACAAAGTATACTCTTATCAAATATTTGAACGGTTATAACGTTAAGAGAAATAATTTAAAATAGGAAAAATATTACATCACTGTAAAATACTTTTAACATTAATGCAATTTTCAAAGAAAATGTTAAAACTAACGTTTAGTACAAATAGTACAAATTTTGTTTACACAATATTACAATCTTAATGAAAACTTTGGATAATATTTTGTAAAGACAATTCATTTGATTTTATCATTCAAATTGAATTTTAATCTTGATCAATCTCAGTGATAAAGTTTTAATGATAAATTTGAAATAATTGATAAGAAAATTGTAAAAATTGAAAGAATACCATCAGAAACTAAGAGGATTGGTAACGTTGAAAAAGATTAAAAAAAAATAAATAAAACAAAAAAAAAAGGTTGAAACGTTTAATCGTGCACTCGTGTCTGACCATTAACAGCGTTCACCACTCGTACAGTGCAATTTCGCACGCGAGATGCATCACCTACTTGTCGTTTATTGCAGCACGCAATGATCGCGATCACACTTTACAAGGATGAAGAGAGAACAGATATCATTCCCATAACGACTAGTATTTCCAATCTCTTTTTATGATCTCTTAATGCGAACCCAAAGAAAAGAAAAAAAAAAAGAATACAACTTAAATAAATTATCGATAAAACAACTAAGAAATACTTAAACTAATTCGTACGACAATTTATCCAATAATTAATCAACAAATTATTTAAATATCATAGACACACCTTCATAAATATAAATTTTAATTAGATGAAATGTTAAATAATATGATTTCATCAAAAATGTTTAAAAAAAAAAATAATTAGCATAAATTTACTTTTATTTTAGAAATGATTTATTTCAAGATAGAATAAATTATTCTCAATAATCCATAAAATAAAATCATTTCAATCCCATAACATATACTAGTACTAACATATAACTGTTCCAAACAGTCAACGATGCTTAAAAAAAAAAAAAAAAAAATAAAACAAAATAAAATAAAACAAAAGAAAAAAGAAAATAGGAATAAGGGTTGAGATAATAAAAACGTTGTCTAACGTTAGTTCTGTCCATTTGCATTTACGTAGTTTTGAAACTTTCACCGATTCTAACATCGATAGTAGAAATATACGAGCACCGTATGAAAGGAAGGAACGAACGAGCATCTCTTTTCACGGTTTCTGTTCCTAATGGCACAGGAAACGATCTGCGAGAGCGTCTACCTTAGACTTTGCACAATCCCAGGCACGTTAGTGGCTTCCCTCATTCCTATCTATATCTATATATATATATATTTACTGATCTATGTATATATATGTATGTATTCTGTGTGGGTTCTAGGTATAGTGTCGAGATGTATCTTTCTCTTTCTATCTTTAGTAAGCGCGTGTACCTTCAAGGAGCACATGCAGCATGTACATGCTTCTCATATCTCCTTTCTCCTGTGCTCATCTCTCCTCTCCTTGACTACGTCAGGGATCTTTTTCTGTCCTTTCTATGGCGCTCCTTCAACGTGCTTCTTACAAGAAGCCATCTTTGTCTTTACATTTCTTCTTTTTTATTTCTCTTTCTTTTCCTATTTTTATTTCTATTTTTTCTTTCTATCTTTCTTTCTTTCTTTCTATATTTTTCATTTGTGATTTACTCTCTTCTCATATACTTCTACTTCTACTTTTACTTCTCATTCTAATTCTACTTCTAATTCTCAACTTTTTTCTTCTACTTCTACTATTCATTTTGTTCTTTTATTTCTATTTCTCATTTTGTTCTTCTACTTCTACTTATAATTTTTTTGTTACTTCTAATTATATTCTACTTATACTTATACTTATACTTATACTTATACTTATACTTCTCATTTTGTTCTTCTACTTCTACTTATAATTTTTTTGTTACTTCTAATTCTATTCTACTTCTACTTATACTTATACTACTCATTATGTTCTTCTACTTCTAATTTTCATCTATTTTTTTACTTCTAATTCTATTCTACTTCTACTCCTACTTCCACTTCAATTTATACTTCTCATTTTGTTCTTCTATTTCTAATTCTACTTCTGTTTATCATATATTTTTCTTTCTATAATTCTTTCGTATAACGTAATGATCTTTTGATCATTATCAATATGCAATATCCATGAACTCACTTCTACATATTCATGTATTAGAATAGATGGTAACGCGTAGGCGATAATATATGTTACCATACTTATATTATCAGTATGTGAATATATATCCTTGATGCGGGTGCTTTTATCAATGGCTACTTACGTCATGCTACTTTCATTTAACTCTATAATTTGTATACTTGTATTTGTATTTAATGTATATGAATCTATATATATATATATATATATACTTGGGAAGTATGATAATAATCATTATTTAACATAAATTATATAGGAAATCATTTTATATTATATTTAATATTCAATTTTTTTAATTCTATAATTAATCTAATAATAATATATGAAATTAATTTGAATTTTATTTAAGTGTTAATTATTGTCTTATAATTTTTATATTTAATATATTTATTAAAATAGATAAATATTAGATTAGCAAATAAATGATTGCAGATTTTGTCGATAGTTGGCTTTTTAAAATCACTAATAACTTAATTGCCAACCCAATAGTTTAATGCAATCGAATAGTTGATCAATTATATTATAAAATAATTTTGAATTAAGAATAATTTAGAAAAGTGTTATTATTTGATAGGGTTTATTGATTATTCACATAATTCTATATTAGAATGGTAAATGAAATGTAAATGCATATCTTTTTCCATGTAAGTTCTTTTTATGATCATCGATTTGAAGATGCATTAACGTACGATATACCTGACCGGATTACTAAATTGACGAACGAACGTGATTGTCATGCAAGGGAAGAAGAAGAAGAAGAAGAAGAAGAAGATGCATTCGTTCAACACAGTATGCATTTGCGTGAATGTAATGCCTTTGCGAGGGTTTAACAGCTTAACGATCCTTTTTCATGGAAGAACACAATACCGTGGAAAAACTTTGATCAAACCATCAACGTGTTTTTAACATTTTTCTTTTTGTTTTATTTCCTTCCTTTCTTGCTTGTTTGTTTGTTTGTTTGTTTATTTGTTTGTTTGATTCTTTCGATACTCGTCTCAATCATTCGTTTTAAATTCTACGATTAAACTCCTATTCGATTTTTAAATTTCAATATTTTTACCATATAAATTATAATAATTAATTAATTTGTTAAGATTTTCTTACGATAGTTTATTTTATTTTATTATAGATTTAAATATAACCTTTGTCGTGTACAAAATTGCAATTTAACTTTAAGAAAATTTGGATCAAAAGATAAATTAATAAAAATTGTTTATTCTTACGATTAATCATAAAATATGATAAGAGAGAATGATTTGATTATTTAATATTAAATTAATCCTACGTAGACAAATTTAAGTTATATTAACATCTATTTAAAAATACGGTAACAAATTTGTTAACGTTAGGATTTATTGTTTTAACATTTTTTAATTAATGTCGCGTAATGATACAGAATAATAATTTAAGTTAGATTGAGAACAAAAAAACATTTTACATTTAACATTTTGCTTTATTAAATTGAGATGATGGAAATTGGAACGGGTACACAGTTGTACGTTAATATTCTCGAGCATCACATCGGGGTTCTTATGATTAATTCCGATAATTACGTTTTTGATAATAGTCAAGGATGGGGAATGATAAACGGTAGACATTTAAATGATGTTCATCGCGAAGGAATATCGGGGATCCAAAAAAAAAAAAAAAAGAAATATTCTCCGCCTAGAAGCATGTTTTAAACCCGGCAGGGAGTCAGAATGAGTCAGGTATCTTAACAGGTGTGTGTAGTGGTTCGTTGGTTTGTGAAAGATTCCCTCTTCTGCATACTTTTCAGTGCCGTATCAATCGGTAATATTGGTAGTCATCCTTTAAGAATGAAATTGCAAAAAGAAAAATGAAGAAAAGTAAAGTGAAAAAAAAAAAGAAAAGAAAAGAAAAGAAATGAAAGAAAAATTCACGAGGTTGGTGAACTTTTTTCATGCCAAGATTGGCAATCCTAATGAAATCATTTGTCAAAGAGACAGAGAAAAAGAAAGAAAGGGATATTTAATCGGTCATTTCTTACAATTCGAGTTTCCCTAAAAAGCCAATACGTATTTCCAGCTCTCATACAAAACGAGAAGTACGAATGGAGAAGACGTCATCGCCATAAAAGTTACGAACACCGTAACACAAAGTTCCAAAGTCGTTTAACGTCTCTCTTTCCGATACGAGAGAACTGGATTTGTTAAATGGAGCCGGGGGGGGGGGTGGCAGGAGCATGGGGGAAACAATTTTACAGACAATATTATCTTTTATTTTGGAAAATCATGCTGACAAATTTGTATTTATTTCAACATTGTATCTTTTTTAGATTGTAAGATTTTTAAATATAATAAACTAAGTGGTAAAATTAATATTTCATGATTTCAATTGATTGATATTAGTACATTTTTATTAATTAAAATAATGTTGGTTTCTTTTTTCTTTTTTATGAAACAATATGAAAAACAAAATGTAATTTGCATAATTCTCTTCTGTAAAATAAATTTATAATATGTTTGTTAATAAAACATAATTTTTCATTGAATTTATTTCTTAAAATAAAATGTAATTTAACTGATTTATAAGACATTTTTTATATCGTACGAAAGAAAGAAATTTATAGTTTAAATTCTATTCCCATTATTCGGTTCGAGCCCATTAATAGAAACCTCAACGAAACTAGGGGATCCACTTTCACGTGATTTATGTTATACTAACCAGCAGTTAGTTATTTTACTATTATTCTTTATCATATATCTAATTAACAAACTTCTATTAACTTTAAACAAATAAATTAGAACGTTTTGAGAACATTGAGAGATTTGTCTCAATTAAAATAAAATAATACTACGAACAAATTGTAATCATATAAAATCAATCAAAATAATTACAAATAATTGCAAACAATTATAATGAATATTTATCACGTATGACAAATGTAAAAATAGTTGATAATATGAACAATATCAAATAAAAAAAAAATCATTATTAACACTAAATGTGTTTATACGTATTCATATCACGTGACACAGGTGTAAAAATAATCTACTCAAACGAGATAAAATACAAAAAAAAAAAAAAATAAATAAAAAAACAAACAAAGTAAAGAAGCTTAACAAAAATATAAAATAAAATAAAATAAAATAAAATAAAATAAAAGTGAGGAAGCAAATATGGAAATGGTTTTGGGGCGAATACTTTAATCTTTCAGGTGATAGAAAGAAATCGTCTTTGTCGTGTTATAGTAGTCGTCGTCTTGGTCGTTCTGGTTGGTTAAGAATGGTGAAGAAGAAGAAAAAGGAAGAAAAGAGAGAAGACAGAGGGGGTTGAGGGGAAGGGGGAGGGGCAGAGGGAGAGGGACTCTCTCGTTGAGAGATCCGTTTGGTCCGATCGTGTGTGAACCCAGTGCGCGTACCGCATACCAAACTCCCCTACTATATCTCTTCTCTCACTCTCTTATTCTCAATCCAGAGTTTCTCGAAACTCATACACTTATGTTAGGGGGCTTACACATGCATTAAAAGGTAAATCGAGGAGGTTCGCCAACAAACACAGCGTGTCCCGGCATTTAATACGTGGAATGCAACGTTCGAATCTCCTCTCTCATCCTAAAACCCCCTTAGCCCCAACACCCTTCTCATTTTATTCTGCTAAAACTGCAACGCATCAGTTGCAAATCCCTTTTTTATTATTGTTTCTTGTTTTTTTACACTGCTTTTTGTTTGTCGAAAGAAAAGAAGTAGAAAGATCACCAACAAAAAAATTAAAGGGGGTAAAAGATTATAGTTTTTTTTTTTATTCTTATTTCTACTTGTCTTTCTTTTTTCTTCATTTCAAAGATGAAAAAAAGGTTATGGGGGTAGAGGAATCGCGACACATTTTACAAAAGATACGTCGTCGTCGTCGTCGTCGTCGTCGTCTCCAAGAGTTGGCCTTGTACACCACCCGTCTCTCTTTGTGAATATTGTGAGGGTATATCTTTTCACAAACGTTGCTTTCTTCCCCTCACCTTAGCACAAAATGTTGTTCTTTTCTTTCCCTTACTTATTTATTTGATTTCTTTTTCTTAAAGTTCTCGCGTCTTCTCTCGTCCTTCTTCAACCCATTACAAGCTTTGCTTTCTGCGGTGGTTCTGGGTACGGCAGCGAGATTTATTAGCTACCTGGCTAATTGGGAAGCGAGGACGAGTAGTGGATTCCAGAACGAAGATTTCCCCTGTGCACCTTTCCAAAGACTCCAACAGGAAAGAAAGAAAGAGAGAGAGAGCGAGAGAGAGAGAGAGAGAAAGAGAGAAATGTGTTGCAGTTCTCTGACTACCGTAGCCGTTCATTCCGTTCCACGGAATTTTCGATAGAACGAATTCGAAAAAGAAACTGGGAGGAGCGACCAAACGAAATCTTTATTTTTTTTTTTTTTCAAAGGTTTTACATCTTCTTGTTTGGATATATTGTTGGAATATTTATCGAGGTTCTTCGTATTACGCGAGAAACACGAGTTTAGTTTAACAAATGGGCTGGGGTGGTGGTAAATCTGGAAATCAGTTCTCAATTTTAACATAAATAGTTTAATGTGTGGGATTAATTTTTGAATAGAAAATATTGGGAGATATTTGAAAGAGCAAATTGTCTTTATTAAAATCCTAAGGAACTGTTAGATTTTATTCGTGGAAGATCGAAAATTAAAAGTTGTTTTATATTATTGAAAGTGAGAGATCAATGTGGATACAAAAATGCCACTAAAATCTTAAAAAGAACCAAAAAAAAAAAATACCTGAAAATGGAAAAACCTTAAAACAAACGATATACGCCTGGAAGCTGGTCATGGTTCCATCTATATGCAACACCAACGCTCTGATTACAGTCAAATTCAATAGGAAATAAATGAAATATTTTTGTCTAATAAAATCTTTCGTAAATTTTGCAAATCGATCAAATAAATTCTACACTGTAAAAGCAAAAAAAAAAAGAAAAAGAAAAGAAAACCTATTATAAAAGATTAGAAAATAAGTAAATAAAAATAATAAAATAGATAAAACACACACAAGATCGATGAATACGCCTGGGGAATCGGAATAGGTGCGTGGGAACGTTAGCTTTTAAAGTAGGAGAAAACGTAATTGCTAAGAGAGTTTGGTTGACTCGACAAGGAAGAAATGTACGAGACAAGGAGAACGACAACCAAGAGACGAATAAGGAATCGAAAAAAGAAAACTTCTTACTCTAAGGTACTCTCATTCAAGGTTTCTAGCTTGAATTCTCATCCACGAACGATGAGAGTAAAACTACCTACCTAGCCAGCTAGCTAGCTACCTAGCCAATCCAAGCAAGCTAATCCACCTAACTAGCCAGTCCAGCTAAAAGTACATATGTGTTAAAGGTATATAAAACTATGTACCGAGAGCTTAGGCTACTCTCTCTCTCTCTCTCTCTCTCTTTTTCTCTTTCTCTCTCTTTCTCTCTCTTTAAACCGCGTGTTGAGAGCTGACTCGGACGTTTCTACTTTGTACGCGTCCTCACGTACGCCTCGTTCGATCTTTTCCGCGAAACCTAAGACACGTCGAGACTGACATAGAGAAGAAGAAGAAGAATAAGAAGCAAAAGAAGAAGAAGAAGAAAAATAAGAAAGAAGAAAGAAGGAGGCCTATTCGGCGTACGTAAGTAACCTGTGCTGTTCATCCCGTCCCCTTCCCTTGCTTCCCCCTCCTCATGCACGCACAAGTATCACCGTAGTTGTTGTTGATGTCCACGTTGACGTCCTCGAAGGAGAAGAAGAAGAGGAAGACTAGTAGGTTGAGACACATACGTTCAGTAATTGTATATATATATGTATAAAGATGGGTTGAAGGAATGGTGGGAGAAAGTATAGTAAGAAAAAAGAATAAGAAGTTACGTGGTATGCGTATCGGTTGCTTCCGTCGAGCATTTTAGACTGCAAATCGACCTTTTGCACGAGTGTACTCCGTTAGGTTTATCCAGCACCGGATACAACACACATAGAACCCAATGAGAAAATACTAAAACTTAAATCATACAGGATAGAAAAAAAAAATAAACAATATTCGTCTAACGAGATATACGTATATCTCACCATGACCCTGTCGCGACTTTGTTACTGGGTAATTGACACGGTTACGTGATATTGAGAGAGACAAGAGAGAGAGAGAGAGAGAGAGAGAGAGAGAGAAAAGGGGGAAAGGGGAAGGGGAAGGAATCAGCTGACGAGTTGTATAAATGGAAAGTTCACGTTAAAATAATCTCAAACGTTTCTATCAGGATTATAAGATCAAAAATTCAACACATTATAAATATGTTTATGGTTTTTTTAAGAATGGGAGTGATTTGAAGACTATGAAACGTTGTAACGAAAAATGCAACGAAACATTTCGAGAGAGAGAGACAAACATATAGGATTGAGCCTGAGAAAGAATGAGATAGAAGACAATAGTATGCATTTGTTTCCTTCTTTTTCCTTTTTCAAAGGAATTAGCAAAGAAGATGAGAGGTTACTTTCCCTTGATCTTTAAAGTATCAAATTTATGATTTATCATTTTTATTGTATTAAAGTACTATAAAAATGGTCGACGGTGAAAGGGAAAATTTGCACAGTGAGAAAGAGTAAGAGAGAACCAACAACGAGCATAAGTCGTGAAAGCAATTTTCAAGCATGAGTACACCCACGCGAATTCCTAGATCCACGATGATCATCGTCTTCGTGTCTCGTATGCAACTGCAGATATACACATACACGTATAAATTGTATAAGTTGTCAGAGAGACATGCATGTAATGTAACTTTATTTAAGTATCTTCTTTCTGTACAATCACAAAAAGGTGATACACCTAATTTTCGTTGAAGTTATTCCCTATTAGCTTATCTCATTGATATCTAACTTATTTCTAGACCAATAATAAAAATAATAATAATAATAATAATAAAAATAATAATAATAATAATAATAATGAAGTAGAAATATGCAAATCTAATTTTAACACCAATATTTTCACAGTATAATAATAATAATGATAATAATAATGACATATAAAAACTTGAACGTCTAATCCGAAGACAACGCGAGGATAATCTCTGGTAATTCGATGATTCATCTCCAGTTCTTTCTCTCTTTCGGGGGTGGTTGGGAGAGAAGTGGGGTGGGTGGAAGGGGACAGAGGGTGGTGGGCAAGACGACGTTTTATTTGAGAAGATTTCTCTTCTCTCTTAGTATCTCTTGCTTTCTTGTTGGGCAAAACCGGCCGAGTATAAAATACATCGGAAGTGGGGGGTGGAGAGGCTCACAATATTGGAGAGAAGAAGCGTTTTTTTTTTTTGTCAAGCTTGCTACCTTCAGCCCATTTAAATCGTACAATGTAACCATCAGAATGGAATAGAAGGAAGTGGAGATGGAAGAAGACGAAGAAGACGAAGAAGACGAAGAAGAAGAAGAAGAAGAGACCGGGACTCTTCTTGACAAAGAGAATCGTCTGGGAGGAAGATGAGAATGAGAGAGAAAAGAGAAAGATAGAAATGAGAGAGAGTGTGTGTGAGAGAAAAAGAAACGGACAAACAGACAGTACAAAAGAAAACGTTCTTTTGAGAAGCTTCAGAACTCGTCGTCTTGTTCCATCGTTTCAAACAACCAACCAACCAACAGACGGACAGACCAACGAATTAGAATATATATACGAGGTGTAAATAAAAAAAAAAAGAAGAGAAGGAAGGAAAAAGAAAAAAAAAGCGAGCATGAAAGTCGCGGGCGTGGGAAAGCTTGAGCCCCGAGCGAGCCACCAATTAACACCAATTAGCGCTCATCTGCTCTAGGTACGGGAGATAGTAAGAAAGAGAGAGAGGTTATGTTCGAGTAACAGTCGACAATGTCTTCTTTGTGCTCGACAAGACAATGCTCTCCTAAAAATCATCCACGTCATTCTAGTCATCGTTCTGTCTTTCTCTCTTTTTTGACATCACAATTATTGTCATCATCTTCATCATCGTTGTTGTTGTTGTTGTTGTTTACTATTTGTCCACCTGCAACAGGGATCAATGATGGTATTGCATTAGATTGATCAATCAAATTCTTTTCAAATTGTTTTATTATATAATATAATATTTTTTTTCTTTTTTTAATACAATTAAAAGGACCCATTTAGTGTTGGGTTTTAAATAATTAGTCAAGCAATCTCATCGTAAGTTTAACGATACACTTATCTCATTTCAAACACGTAATAAAAAGATAATCTACAAATTAATTTCAAAATATGCAAAATTTAAAGAGAATCGATTATACTAAAGAAACATTGTCAGACACGTTAAACAACTTTTATCGAAAGTCTTCAAATATATAATATATAGGTGTTGTTACGTATTGGGCACGATGTTATATCGATTACGAATGTGAAAGGAAGTATGTTCACCTGTTGAAAGAATTCGTAAAGTTCGGTGTTCGAGAATAAAGAAGAGAATTCAAATGTAAGTTACGTTAACAAAAATAAAAAGAATATCGTATGTGTAAATAGGGTATTATTATGTTTAAAGAGTTTTAGAAAGACCTTAGGTAAGCATGATTAAAATGTTTTCGATAAATTTGAAATAAAGAAAGAAAAAAAAGAGAGAAAAATTGTTTCGTGGTATTATTCCAATCTTTCGGTAGTACAGTCACGATCATTGAGAAATAAGAAAACAAATAAAAAAAAAAATAAAAGTAAAGTGAAGGAAGAAGAAGAGAAGAGAAGGGGGAATGAGGAGGGTACGAATTATTCCGTAGAAGTAACGAGTTCCATCAAAAAAAAAAAAAAGAAAAGAAGTAAATGAAAGAGGAGAAATAAAATGAAATAAGAAGAAATAAAAAAGAGTTAGTAAAATAAATCCGTCCCAAAGATAGTAGCGAACATTGTCGTATATCGATGAGAGACCTAACGTTTTGCATATCAAAGGAGCTTCTCGAATTCTGTAGTTTATGGCGATTGGTTCGACGATAGCCAAACCAGTTCCCCCCACCAACCACCCCATATTCACCTCCTCCCTCAAACCTCCTCACCACATCGACCCATCTTCCTCTTCCTCTTTTACTTCTCTCTGCGTACATGACTTACGAATATATGCACATATAATTATTCCTTTCATAGTGTATGTGTGGGTATATGTGTGTAAGGGAAAGGGGAGAGAGTGAGAGAGAGTAAGAAGGTGCCTGAGATTATTACTTAGAAAGCACCTTCTTGCGTTATGTGTGAAACCCCTCGATAGGCTTGGAAATCTTTTAAAAGTGTATATATGTGTGTATATATATATATGTACGTGTCGAGGGATTATATCGGAATTTATGAAATTCTTTAGTATTTATCCGACAAGATCTTTTTTGCCATTTTAATAAAACAACAACAAAGTATATGATAAATCGACGAGTTATAGAGTCAGTCATTTTTTATGGTTTGAAAATCTCAAAAATTGTTTCAATTAAAATTCTAATTACAAGTATTTACTATATTTTGTTGAATGTTTAATGTTATATACAATTTTTGATATAATTAATGCACGAAACTAGAGAATATAATATATTAGTCAAATCAATAATTTAATAATTATTTTAATATACATTTGACAATCACATTTGTATATTTTTAAAATGATCGAAGAAAAAATTATGAAGATATAGAAAAAGTACAATCGTTCAAAAAATCTAACCATAATGAGTATCATAACTCATTGATTCATTTGTAGAAATACAACGACGTGTTATCGAAATATGAATCAAAATAATAAAACTTCCTTTCAAAAAAAAAAATATATAAAAAAAAATAAAAGAGAATATTCGTCCGTCGAGTTCGATTTAAACTTAACTCGTTTCATTGTCTGCCATCGCGTTCATTAACGACACGCGTGAGTGCGTGACGCGCACAGACGCACGGTGGTGCAGGTCTCTTCTCTTTGAGTTACCTTTTTTTTTTTATTTTTTATTTCGCGAGACCGGTTCCATCAGGAACACTTCCAGCTTTCTACCATCGACCTTCTTCTTCTTCTTCTTCTTCTCCCTTCCTTCACCCCCACCCTCTATCTCACTCACATACTCGATGTTCGAAGTCCTCTTGCAAAAGGAGAGAAAGATTGGAACCCGTTCAGTTGGTAAAGAAGAATAAGAATAAAAATAAAAAATAAAAAGAAGATAGGGCCGTCTTCCGTGGCGGACGAAGACCGATTGGAATTTATTTATTGCATTAGCCGACCGTCACTCACGCTTGGGCCCTTGATTGGTGCCTACCAATCAGGATTCACCGCTGCTATGTAACCGAGCAAGATGCAAAAGTTAGATAGATGAAGAAGAAGAAGAAGAAGAAGGTTTCAAGGGAGAGTATACACAAGAGGTACTACTCTTCTTCCTATATGTGTATATGCATGTGTGTTTGCGTGAGCATGCACGCGTGTGTTACGTATTTACTACAATCACAAATGAACAGCAGACGACGGAAGAAAGGACGAAAGTCTCTTCTTCGATCAGGAGGATGACGTAACGATATCTCGCGTTAACTGCTACCGTAATTACTCTGATTAACAGTATTATCGAATATAATCTAACCGGTGATCTCCTGCTGTGCAATACACATTCAACTTGAAGATTCTTATTCGATAAATTTTATCATCGATCTCTCACTCTTCTTCTTTGTTTCTTTTTTTTTTCTTTGTAACATAACATAACCTACAAAATTCTTTTTTCCTTATTTGAATAATAAGAAACAAGTATCTGCTTCCTTTCATACACTTCTGAGATTTGATTCGTATAATCTTGATAAGTATTGGGTTGTTCTAGATTAAACCTAGGCCTTTCAAGTGATCATAAACAGTTGAATTTGATAAATTTAACCTTTCATCGAGGATTATTTGTCGGTTTGCATCAACTAATGTTTTTATTGTGACAGGAAAAAATGAAATTACTTTCCGAACAACCCAATAAAATGAGAACGAGACGATGACAGTTATATGAATAATAAATTATATTAGATCAAGATTGGTTTACATACACTGTATGTGTTTTATAACTCTTGATTAAATATATAAAACCGTAATGTAATAATGATCTATTCAAAGGTCAGGAAGCAACGTATAAATTTGCAAATGCCTAAACGTCAAAAGGTTTTACCACTTAGGGAACCCGTTTCTACGAGAGAAGGAAGAATTATATTCGAGCTGGGCAAGGGTTAACTGACGTCCTCATCAAAACTATACCTTCTTTTCCGCTTTTAATATGAGCTTCTCTAGACAAAAGTGACGTCAGGGATTATCATTTCGATACATGCTGAAATTATGCGTATTATATAGTCAGCATAGTCACAAGACAACAGATGTGTCTACCACTACGACTATTGGCAAGTTCAAGAGTAATACTTGCAATTGTGACAATGTAATGAATCAACAAAATTATACTTAAGATTTATTTGATTATAATATGAATATTTATTTGTAATAATTATTTAATTTGATTAGAAAATATATTGTTCATTTGTAATACATTTTTTGTTTGTTTTTAATTTAAGTTAAACATAATGATAATATTCGTATTGGTTGATATCTGAAAGTGTTATTACAGATTTTTGCTAAAATTTTATTTAAATAAACAAACGTAATAAATGAATAATTCGTACTTTCAATTCACAGTGGATAATTAAAGGTAACGATACGTGGATAAATTGAATTTTTTTATTGAGAAAGTAGGATCGATTGTACTTCTAAGAATTGACATAGTCATTCGGTCAAAGTTCTTCAGAGGTTATTTAGCATTGTGAATGCAGAATGATCTCGAAGAATCTTCTCGATTAGCATCTTTCATTCCTCCCACTCCATAAAAACTTACCTTCCTTGACGAAAGTAAGGTTATGTACAGGACTCTCTCATACTCGGCACGGATTAGAAAGTACAGGGAACGTTCCTCTCTCGTCGTCGTCGTCGTCTTTGTCGTCGTCGTCATCATCGTTGTTGCAAACCTAATTCCACGAAGGATTGTACGATAAAACGAATAGAATATTTCTCTACTCTTTTTTTCTATTTTGGTCTAACCAATTTGTAAACTATAACCGTACCACCTGTTGCACTGCTTCGAATCGTAGAAAAAGAAGAATGGGCCTAGTCTCGTAGGACCCATTCAACTTCGGACGGTAGCAATTTAGGTGTCTGCCTTTTGGGAATGGTCGATTAGAACAAATTAGATGGTTTCTCTAGCTTTTTTTTTCTGTTTCATTTTCTTTAAGAACTTCCTTTCGAGGGATCACAGAAGAGTCTCTTGTATATCATTTATTTTTTTTTATATTTTATTTTATATTCTATAAATTTTTTTTTTTTAATCGACGAACAATACCTTGTCCTATTTTTTGTTCATATCTTCTTTCGAACATAACCTATATGTGGTGTATTCTATTTTATAAATTCAATTTTTATTTTGAAAAAAAAAAATACTTTTATATGTTTTTTTTAAATCTTTTTTCTAAATTACTGCATAAATTTGTTTGAATTTAATATAATAATTTTAACTTATATTTTTCTTTTTTTCTTTATTTATTTGCAGAGACAATTTACGTTGATCCTACAAGCGAGAGACGAGGCCAGTGCCGGTGTAATCGAGGAAGCGAGTTACAGTGGAATTGTTTTACCAGGACCAACGTGGCACACTCTCAATCATCAAGGAAGAAATGCTCATTTAGCATATCGCGTGCGTGTCCAATGTGCTGATCATTATTACAATGCAACGTGTACGAAGTTTTGCAGACCGAGAAATGACATATTCGGTCATTATACTTGCGACGAGAACGGAGACAAAGTTTGCATACAAGGCTGGAAAGGTGCCGATTGTGAAATAGGTAAATCATATTTCTCTTTTATATTTATCTTAATTATTTAATCATTTGTTAAACTTAAATTAACTCTGACACGTACAAGATGCAAAAATAGTGTCCAGTCTATCGTTGAGGTATATGTTCAAATAATTCTTAGAAAATTATGAATATTTTTGATAAGATTCATTATAAACTAATGAAATATTATTAGGAAATTTTTAATAAGCTTGTTAGCAAATGTTAGCATTAAAATATTTTCAAATGACATGTTAAAAGACACAATGCACGTATCACGTGTTTTTAAAACACAATTCCTAGTTTCTAATTACGAAGATTCTCTGTATATATGTGTTTGTGTGTATGTGTGTGAGAGAGAGGAAAAAAAGGAAAACAATTTTGGTCTGGAAATAAGAGCTCGAAAGAGAAAGAAAGGAATAAGAATAAGAATAAGAATAAGAATAATAAGAAAACGTGGGTTGTGGGATCAAGAGGCACGGCCTCTTGTGGATCGTAAAACATACGAATTATCTCGAAGCGTGCCTCAATGGGCGGACGTTAGACGCATGTCGTACGATCTTACAAAGGTAGCGACATCACGCCAGGTCTTGGCTCGCACAATAGAGCGCCAGGCTAATATATAACAGCTCTTTCTTCGCTGGTTAATCGTTACTTCCGTCTCACTGTGATTGCGGACTCACCAGGTCGCAGTGTCACATCCTATCTTTCTTCTTTCTTTCTTTTTCTACTTGTCCTCCTTCATCTCCACCTCCACCTCCTCCTTCTCCTTTGATCTTTTCTTCCTCTTATCTTTCTTTCATCCCTATTTCAATTCGTGACCTTGTCGTGTAGATCTAACATACTATTAGATTTCGTTTTGAAGTATCAGTCAATTTGTTAGGATAATTAATGATTCACCTATTTGGGTTCGGGTTTTTTGTTGATTTAAGATATGAATTTTATTGGAGTATTTTTATTCTTGAACTATTGGGTTATGTGGAAAGTAATTTCGTTTTTTTTTTCTGATACAATAAAGGCTATTAGTTGATGCAAACCGGTAAATAAGAATACGTGAGATTGATGAGAGGTTAAGTTTATCAAATGTAACTGTTTATGCCTACTATGATAGGCCTAAGTTTAATTGTCTTCATTTTCACAAAAGAAAAACGAAATTACTTTCAGGACAACCCAATATATCAAATTTGTATTATTTATTGTATTTTTTGATTGATTAGGTTGATTGAAAATGTCATAAACATGCCTCAGTGTTTTATTAATACTTAAATATATATTATTATTATTATTATTATCAATAGAATCGAACAATTATTTAGATTAGCGTTCTACTTTTGAGTTAGTAAAAATAAAAAAAAATAAAAAGATTGAAGGGAAAAAATAGGATCGATGAAACCCAATTAGGATCTATCGATAGAAATCGTGTACTCGTGAGACGTCGAGTCGATCGTAAGTAAAGCTTAACTTGTAACAGAAAGAGAGAGAGAAAGAGAGAGAGAGAGAGAGGGAGAGGAGAACTGGCTCTGACATTTTTGTCGCACTGTGAAAGGTCAATAGGAGAATTTCACTCCGTGCATCGTCTTCACACGAGAGTTCTTCCTATGCACGAACGAACCCGGTCGTAACGTGCCAAGCCACGGCACCAAAGGCTTGTGAGAGAAGTCAAATCTTTTTTTCATGATAAGATCGTCGTAGTTCTCGCTAACATAAGTCGAACGAGAACAACCTCCACCACCACCATCACCATCACCATCACCATCACCATCACCATCACCAAGTTCTTCTAAAGTCTTTTAGAAACCTACCATGAAATTTCTATCTTCCATTAATACACATTCGAATTATCTTTGTAATAAAATTATTTTCATTTTATTTACTTTTTTTGTTTCAAACGACACACACATTTATTGTGTGTGTGTAATTATATCTTTATAAATAATTGAAAATATTTATTCTATTTCAGTTTTTTTTATTTAAGCACCTTGTATAACCTAATATCACTTATTACATCGATCGTACAAAAACTAACCTAAAATTTTCTTAAAAGTACAAAAAGATCAATCAGATAACAACAAAATCTTCTATACAATTATTTAATTAAAGTAACAAACACTTAATAATTCCTAATTACAATTTAATCGATTTAATCATGTAACTTCCTCAATAATTTATTCCAAATTCTTTCTTGTAACGATCTTAGGAAAAATGATGAAAGAAGAAGAAAAAGAAGAAGAAAAAAAAAGTAATCCTTAATCCTAACTATAGCCGGAAGGTAAAGGAAAGGAAAGGAAACGAGTAGTAAAAGAGTAAATCGCGAGCGTTAATTTAAACCGGCGTTGACTTAGGTGAATCAATCAACCATGAGGATAGTAGGCTTCCTCTTTGAAGCATCGGTTAGATTTATAGTTTCCTACCTACGAGAGAAAATCCACTATTTCTCTATCTCTATATCTCTCTCTCTCTCTCTTTTTCCTTCGTTTTTTTCTGATATTTTTTTATTAATTTTTTTTTTCAAAGAAGGAAGAAACATCTCACACGAGGATGAAACGTGGCTTGATTAACTCGAGATAGGATTTCTCAGTTGGTACGCAAACGCGTTTCCGATCGAATCCGATCGAGCACATTGGCCACACTGCTGTTAGTTTAAAAGAAAGTTTGCTGCTTCATGATGGTAAAACGAGAAGAGTGCTGAGTTTAGAGGGAGGGTTATAAGGGGTGGGAAAGGGGGAAGAAGGGACGATGACGTGCCGTCATTTAGTACCTTGAGAGTATCCCGATGCAGTCGTATAAATATCCGTAAATGTCCGTCGTTCGTGAGGACGAGAAAGGCCAGGACTATTAATCATTAGAGATGCTGTGAAAGAGCAGGTATATTCAACTATATATATATAAGTACGTATGTATTATATGTACATACCGGGTGATGCATTTTAAATAACCCCATTTCGAATAATTCGATTTACTATTCGCGATTGAAACCAATGTGTTTGACAAAACTTGTTCGGTTAGCAAGTAAATAATTGTGGATTTTGTCGATAGGTGGCTTTTTAAACTCAGCAATAATTTAGTTGCCAACCCAACTCTACTCTATACTCTCCCTATAATCTATATTTTAATTCATTAAAGTAAAAATATTACTCGGAAATAACTACTGTAGATTATTTAAAAATCATCATAAATATTCCAACATTTATAATTTAAGTAGCACATTCAAATAATTTGATTGGTATCGGTGATAAGGAAAAGATACGTGTTGCGTTTCGAAAGCAAGTAAGTTTAATCGGACAGATTATATTTTATTACTCTCGATGGCAATCGAGTTATCGGTAAGTGTAAGTTTGAATGCTTCACCCGTTATATGCAAGTACATATAATATACGTTTGGTTATATATACTCTCGGGAAAGTATCTTCTATGCAAAAGGTGCATAGTATATGTATTTATATATATATATATATGTATAAGTACCTTATATGATGGTTTTACGTGAGAATAACGTGTGGGTATATTTAAAGCGCGTGACGTAACGGTAAAACCGTCGTAGTTGTCCTCATCTCTTGTCTTCGATATTCTCAGAGGAAAAGGGTCGAAAGATTATACGTATGTATATGTATGTATGTATGTATGTTTGTGATGTACGTATGTAGATACTCGCGTGTTACTACGGCATGAGTTTTCGTTTCACGGTCAAGGGAGATAATCCTTCTCTCTGTCGCTTCTCATCCGTCTTTCCGTCCCCTCAGCTAATTGAGTTGCCCGACTATAAAGCGATACCTAACTCTTTGCCGTCTTCGTTGAGTTTCAAAATTACCGTTCACGATAATAGGAAAGAGGAGATACCGTAATCGCATGAAATTGAGTTTCGAAATTGTTGGAAATGTGTTTCAGGGATTACTACTGAGATTTGTTTAACTGTCATTCGTGTATCTATAATTCTTGTATGTTATATTAAATCTATCTTTCATAATTGTATTTTTAATAAAGTTAAAATATTGTTTGATTCCAGCTGTTTGCAAAGAGGGTTGTCATCCAGTTCACGGTCATTGTAACGTAAGTGGTGAATGCAAGTGCAGACACGGTTGGCGTGGTGAACTTTGCGATCAGTGTACACCTTATCCCGGATGCAAACACGGTTATTGCAACGGTTCTAGTTGGCAGTGTATTTGCGATACTAATTGGGGTGGCATATTGTGCGATCAAGATCTCAATTATTGTGGTACGCACGAGCCGTGTCAAAACGGTGGCACGTGCGAAAATACTGCACCAGATCAGTATAGGTGTACATGCCCTGAAGGATTTTCAGGGCCGACTTGCGAAAAGGTAGACAATCCTTGCGCCTCGAGTCCCTGCGCCAATGGTGCAACCTGCGTCGAATTAGGTGAAAGCGCTCATTGCGAGTGCGCGCCTGGTTTTACCGGTCCTTTATGTGCAACCGACATCGACGAGTGTGCTTCGCAACCCTGTCAAAACGGTGGTACCTGTATTGACGGTAGAAATGGGTTCGTTTGTAACTGTCCACCTGCCTGGCAAGGCTCTCTTTGTCAATTCGACGTCGATGAATGTGCCCTCAAGGAATCGCCGTGCAAAAATTCCATCAGTTGCGTCAACCTTGCCGGTGATTACAGGTAAGTTTAATATCGAATACAAATTTTAATCTTCATGATAGATATCGAATTTCAAATTAAAAAAATAAAATTAAATTGTGTTAGTTATTTAACTTGTGAAGTAATAGAAAGGAAATGACAAATTTTTAGATGTCGATGCAGAAGCGGTTTTCAAGGCAAAAATTGCACGAAGAACATCAACGATTGTATAGGACAATGTCAGCATAGTGCACTCTGCATCGATCTCGTCAATGATTATCACTGTAGTTGTACAGCAGGTTATTCCGGCAAAGATTGTGATGTCGATATAGACGAATGTGCTTCGAAACCTTGTCAAAATGGCGGAGAGTGCAGAGACTTGGTAAACGCTTACGAGTGTGTTTGTCCTGTTGGATTCACCGGTTACCAATGCGAGATCGATCGGGATCATTGCAGTCCAAATCCGTGTAGAAATTCAGCTCCATGTTTCAACACACAAACCGATTACTATTGTCATTGTCCCGAACAATGGCAAGGGAAGAATTGTAGCGAATCGGCATCGCAGAATCCGCAGTTTAGCGGTAACACGGACGATCAATTAGGTTGCGGTAGCGAGGGAACGCCTTGCGGTGGCAGAGGAAAGTGCAGCGGAGACAAATGCATTTGCGATCCGGGTTATACCGGTGTTCACTGTCACGAGAATATCAACGACTGTCGTGGCAATCCCTGTTTGAACGGTGGTACCTGCGTTGATCTCATCAATTCGTTTCAATGTATCTGCCGGGAGGGTTGGAACGGAGATTTGTGCGATCAAGGTCAGTATTTCATAAAAAGAGAAACAAAAACTAACCCCCAAAGTCTCTTATTAAAAACAAAAATTAATTTGCATTTACAGACGTAGACGAATGTACGGCATTACCATGTCGTAACAACGGTACATGCGTGGACGGTGTCGCCGATTTCACGTGCATATGTCGAAATGGTTGGAAGGGAAAAACCTGTGCCCTACGAGGTGGCCATTGCGAACCAGGCACTTGTCGTCACGGAGGAACGTGTCAAGATCGCGGGGATGGCTTTACCTGTCACTGTCCACCAGGTTGGGAGGGTGCAGCTTGTCATATAGCATCTCCGGCATGTGCCAGTAATCCTTGCGAAAACGGAGCAACGTGCGTTAACACGGCGGATGGAAATTACAGATGCGTTTGTCGCGAAGGTTTCGAGGGTCCAAATTGTCTTAGAGACGTGGACGATTGTCAACCGTTGCCGTGTCTAAATGGCGGTAAATGCGTCGATGGAGTTAATTGGTTCAGATGCGAGTGTGCACCAGGATTTACTGGGCCAGATTGTCGTATCAACGTGAACGAATGTGCTAGCGATCCTTGCACCGCGGGAGCAACCTGCGTCGATGGAATTGCAAGTTATTCTTGCGTTTGTCCACCGGGTATGTATTAAATATATAACACACACGTAGAATTCTTACATTAATAAAAGTAACGTTATAAGAAAAGATATTGAATTACGCGTTTGATAAATAAGATCGACGTTTTAAAAGAAAGAAAGAAGGAGAGAGAGAGAGAGAGTGAGAGAGAGAAAGAAAGAGAGGGAGAAAAAAGATCGATCCTGTTCATAATTCAGACCAGTTTTCATTCGAGGGTTGCTCGTACTTTACAACGATACAAACTCGTCCGGTGGGTTCTTACATCTTCTTTTTGCCCGTTCCGCAGGTAGGACCGGTATTCGTTGCGAGATTCGCACGGCCGGCGGTCCAGGATGCATAGCTGCAAGCTGGGAGGACGACTGCAACATTTGCGAGTGTCGAAGTGGAAAGAATCAATGTAGTAATGTCTGGTGCGGTCAGGGTAACTGCTTAAACGGTACGTCCTGTTTGGCACACGAAGTATGCGTACCAAGTCCAGGAGAAAGTTGTCTATCACCACCCTGTCCAGCTTGGGGTGAATGTCGACCGGTGGAAACTGGAAGAAGAGTAGGACCACCTGCATTACCAGCACCACCCTCTTGTTGGCCTGGTCAAGCAACACCAGGACCAACATGTTCGAGATTAACGATACTATTGAGAAGAGACACTTTAGCGTCTGGTACGTCAGTCGAGTTGCTTTGTCGTCGTTTAAGAAAACTTTTGGCTGACCCAAGACGACCACAATTGATCGTATTACTTTGCGATTTGAAACCGGGTGACAACGATACCGTCGAGGTAACAATATTTTCGGAAACGGCAGCAGATGCAGCACGGGATTTGGGTGAAGCATTAAGTCGTCCTATGGGTAGACCACTCGCACTTGCCTCAGTTTTAGAAGTTAAAGTCGAAACCGCTTTAATCAGCGAACCAAGTTCTAATTCTAACAATGCGGCAGGTGGTTACATCGCTGTTCTCGGTGGTGCTTTAGCAACTGTCTTAGTACTTGCTTTGTTCGGAGGTCTTTGGTATCTTAGAACGGCAAGACAACGTTCCAGCTTAACTGCGACGACCAGCAGCGAGACTTCGTTGCATCGTCATCGTAGCGATTTAGACGAGAAATCGAACAATCTACAAAACGAAGAGAACCTAAGAAGGTATGCAAATCCATTGAAGGATCAAGACCCAGAACCACGTGTATCCGTAGTCAGACCATTGGCTGGTGCTTCTCTCAGTTCTCTCGGTACAACTGAAGAGAGTCTCGAAATGGTCTCGGAAGAAGGAAGACATCGTTTACCACCCCTTTACAAACCCCCAAGTGCCGAGACGAGAAATAACACGGCGAGTTTTAGTTACGAGGAAGGTCCCCACAAACCTTACACCAAACCGAGAATACAGGAACCAACGTACTCCCATCAGCAGCCTGGGACGAGTCAAACGTCGGGTACTCATCAAGTGTTAACGGTACACGTTTAAGGTCTTCTTTTTTTTTTCTTATTATTATTTTCTACAGTAATTGTAGTACCTATTGTTATAGGACTTATCAATTATTCATTACGATTTAAAACTCGATTCTAACTTGTGTTCAAAGTGTTCCCAACTATTCCCACGTGTTTATTATTAAATCTGGTGACAAGGTAATCAAGTATTTTGCTAAACTTAAATGTTTGCTAGCACGATTAAGTGGTATGGTTTTAAGATGATTATATTCGAAAGCTATAATGATCGAAAAAATATATTATATAAATATAAATATGTCGTAATCTTGCAAAAAAAAAAAAAAACAACTAATGTCTTCCTTGTTTTTTAAAAAGTAAGGTTACGTAGAAGTTAAATGATTTTCTATGTGTTCCATCAGAGAGTTCCCATAATCTCATGACTGAAGATCATGATTTTGTTGACAATAAACGCGATCGACGATTATAAGTAACTATAATGATAACATTTAAATATGTTGTTATCGTTGTACATATGTATATAGCTCGTACTTAGTAATTTTCGCTGTGACTGCACCGCTTGCACATCCAAGTGTTCAGCAATCACGATCCTTGATATCTTAAAACTTTTCTACGCTGGGTTGTTCTCGCGCATAATTATTATAATTATTATAATAGAGATCGTACGCGTTCGTTGTTATATCATATAAATAAATAAATAAATAATTAATTAATTAAATAAAAAAGAATAATCAATCCATTAGGTGAGGCACGTCTCCAAGTAAACACACAACAACAAAATGAATAAAATATAAACAATGCATGTGCAGCATGTATGTAACACGGTGGAACCTTTCAGTATCAGAATTTTGTATTATTCAAACGTGTTGCTGAAATTGTTTAAATTTAATTCAATTTCTGTGTTAATTCAGATACTACAGATTCTACCGTACGTATAATGCATTTATAACGCAGTGATGAGATTTAAATATCACAGAACGATGATAATATGTGTATGTGTGTGTGTTATTCTCCGATTAATTTTTTCTATTTTTTTTTGTTTGTTTTTTTTTTTAAGAAATCCCGTTACTTACATCGTACAACGTATCGTACATATTATAAACGTACCGCTTACGATTTAATAATTTTAACTGATGATTACTGAGATTGCGTTACAATTGTTTGGATACTTACATTTATTATACCGAACAATTATTTACGATTCACTTAAAAAAAAAGAAAAAAAAAACAGTGAAAATCATTTCCTAAGACTTACGATACATGCATACAAACATACATACGTGCGCATACCTGCATACATACCTTGTAATATGCCGATAACGTGTTAGTGCGGAATTTGTGTACGTAGGTGGGTTGAAAAGTTTTGAGTCTAACATAGAAAAATATTCAATGATTTTTTGTTTATTTTTTTTTTTTTTTTTTATAAGCAAGACTTACAATTTTTTAATCCAATCCACAAATTGATATATTAAAAATATTGTTTAACCTTCGAACGTTCCTTTCGGACGATATTATTGTGATATATTATTATTATTATTATTATTATTATTATTATTATTTACAAAACGACATACTTTTCCCACAGTCGTTTTTTACTTCGTTTTTTAAATTAATATTATTATTATTATATATATTTTTTTATTTTATTTTATCTTTTAACTTTCTTTTCCTTTTACCTTCGTTAAGTCTATCGTTGTACTATGTCTATTTTTTTTTTATACGCATCACTATGATATCGTCAAAACAAACGTACATGTATGTGTGTGTGTGTATGTGTGAGAGATAAATAAATAAATATTAATAACAATAAAAAAAAGAAGAAAAGAAATGTGAATTTGGCGATACCATTTAGTTAGTATTTAACATATGCATATTTACGAACGTTCATCGGCAGAAAATACGATTATTTCGTGTAGAGATTAAGTTAAATAAATAATAGAAAGAGTTAATGACAAAAAAAAATGGCAAAAAAAAAACATACAGATATAATAATATTAATAGTAATAATAATTATTATATTATTAATAATAATAATCATATTAATAATAACAATTATTATAATAATAATAATAATAATCATAGAGTAATATTAATAATTAATAATAAGACGAGGAAAAGTGCAGTAAGGAGAAAATGAAATTAGTGTAAATATACGCCGCTTTTACTTAACGATTAACTATACTATATTCCAGTTATTGCGATTACAAACAAAAAATGGATTAAAAAAAAAAAAAGGAGACAAGTTGATAAGCTTTTTTTATTTTTTATTAAAAAAAAAAAAAAAAGAATCTTTAAATAATATATTACATTTAATTATAAATTTATATAAAATAATTTATATACATATATATATACGTACACGCGTACATGATATTATTATTATTTACATCTTCGTCATTTCTTGGATCAAACTAAACGTGTGTGTATTTTTAATATTAATTTTAATCAACAAATCCGTCACACGTACACGTGCACGTAAAAAAATTTAAAAAAAAAAAAAAAAACGTGACTTTTACGTATTCGATGTTTTATCCAATAGACATAGTTGGCAAAGTTATGGAAAGAAAAAAAAAAGAATAATAATAATAATAATAATAATAAACCGGTAAAAGTCTCTTGTAAACTTTCTATTCGATCTATAGTGATCGATTAATCTCGTATTTCGATATGGGATTAATAAAAGAAAGAGCGGCGTAGTAAGCCTTCGAGAAAAATTGTAAATAGATTAAAATCCTCTATTCCCTTTCCTACACCTTTACCTGTTCCATTCACCTAATTGTATTCTCCTTCCACCTCCTCCTCCTCCTCCTCCTCCTCCCTCATATCCTTTTAATCAAGTATTATAATATAGATCGGATCGTTCTTATCTAGATGTGCAATTTTATTTTGTGGTTCTTCTTTTATTTTATTTTATTTTTTTTTTTTTAATCTTATTTTAATTTTTCCCCATTTCTTCCTCTATTAAATAAATAAATTTATTTTATTTTTTATTTACGAAGAAATAAAGGAAGAATAAAAAAGAATTTATATCAATTTCCCCTCTCATCCCTTCGTAAAAATGATAAATATAAATAATTTCGCGACGATTTATATATATATATATATACATAATTTTATATAATATTATTTTATACAGATATATATAAATATGTAATTGTATTCTTAATTATTCCTAGATCATGTGGGGCAATAGTTTGAACGTTGAATGAAAGATTATCGATTACTTTCATGATTTTTTTTTTATATTTTTAAAATATAATTAATTAGAAATAATTATAAATAATAATCCGTGAAATAATGTTACGTTTATACCGGAAAAGAAAAAGAAAAAGAAAAAGAAAAAGTAGGGTGGTCTCGAGGATCGATTTTATTCGATCTTACGTTGAACCGTGAGAGAGATAAAAGGAAAAAATAAATAAATAAATGAAACTTAGGAACTCAATCTAGAAAATAATCGTTTAACTAATGTCTCTCTGATCGATGATAGATTTTAGTTTAAGGGATATACACCCACGCGTTGTGAATTGTGATCGATCGCTCGTCAACGACAATGCCGAGTTAATTAACGAAATGAGCGAGTACATTATTGTAAATAAGTTCCCATCCCACCACCTCCCTCCTTTTCCTCCTTCTACTTCATCAAACCTTTATTTCAACCCTTTTCGTATCCTATTTTTCCTTTTCCCAACCATTCTCTCTCGCATTACGTTACGACGATGAAGAGTTTCAATAAAAAGTACAATACTTCGTCAGAATGTTTGTTTTTTTGTTTTTACATTAGCTTTCACATCATCAAACCCCATCACTAAACTCCACCACAAAGCTTTTTAAATAATAAATAAATAATATGATAATTATTGTTGTACAGTTTTGTCATTTTTCAAATAAAATATTTCTAAAGTTAACGTCAAGCTTGTATTATGAAAATAATTAATATTTTATTATTTGAAAAATGAAATGAATCGATTAACGATAGCAAAGAAATACACAAGTTCACTTTTTTTTTTTTATGCATCAATTGCAAAAATTGATGCAACTTTTTGACGATTTAAACACGAATTTGGTGTCCCGAGGAGATGGAATAATACGTCATCTCCAATTACATTTTGATATAATTGAAGATAATATACTTGATCATCGTCAAAAGTGCGTCTGGGATGAACAATAAGCTCTAAGATCAATTTCGCGACGAGACAACAGAATTTACGAGCCCGGACGAACATAACGTAAGATAGATTAGGATGATCACTGTATAAGGAACTGTTGAAATTACAACACAATGGTTCAGAAGAGTCACTTGATGAAAATACTCGGTAAATGAGTCATCTCTCTTGATTCAGTCAAATTTCATTCATCGAAATTGTTTCCTGAATCGAATCATTCGATCATTCTATTTCGTGGATTTAATATTAAAATTTGATTCAAACGTTAAATATATCGATTTTTAAAAAATTACTCATTTCGTGGCAAACTAAATATCAATTTCAATGGATTTGACATAATTACATAACCCGTGTAAAAAAATTCGTACAAAAAAAAAAAAAAATGTAAAACAAAATTTAATACTTTGGATATTATAAAATTAAATTTGAAGAATGAACAGTAAACAGGTACGTGCGTATAATTAAATTAATATATAAACTAATATGATAAGTGAACAAAAAAAAATATGA
Organism: Polistes dominula; assembly: GCF_001465965.1. The sequence continues at coordinate 244,764 of NW_015148994.1, read as the reverse complement.
AATATGTGCTACAGCAACATATCAAAAATTCGATCCAAGAATCTTACTACTCAGAGTTTGATTACGAAAAATGGGATGAATATTACGAAGAGGAAACTTTTGAAGATGAATACGACGAGGAATCAGAATCCAGCGATGATTTCGAATTAGAGGATGAAACGAAAAAGAAGAAGAAAAAGATACGTTTACAATAATTACTTGGTGTAACTTAAAAATACAACAAATTTGGTAAACTTTAATCAAATTAGTTGCAAAGTATAAAATCTATTTTCCATTGGTTTCATTTTGAAAATATTTCGTTAAATTACGATAAGAAACATTCGAGTATTTAACAAGAAAGTTGTATTTTAGGCTGTCCGAAAAAAAGATGACGATGATGTTTCAATCGAAACTTTAATTACTCCGGAAGAAAAAGATGTTATTTCCGAAAAATCACCCAGCGAATCTTCGATTCATCCTTGTTTAAGAGATATTGATATAAGTGATTCACAAATGAAATTATCCAATTTGAGTACGAGCTTTCCAATCCCAAATGATCCTGGAGTGGGCCCAGCATTTCAGATTCTAGCAATTCAAGAATCCTTTGAAGAAGGTGGGATTTACAAATTTGACGAACACGTCAGATCCAAAGGTCTCAAGGTGATACAATCGATTGCCAAAATGTTGCAAACGGAATACATTGATTTAAGATATTACGGAATTGATCCAAGAATCGTTGAAATTATTTGTTGTGCTTTGCAAAATAACGCATCCGTTCATACGATTGATTTTACGGTACTTAAGTACTCGATTTATAATTTTCTCTAAACAAATTGGACACATTGATAGTTTTTAAATACAAAAATTGCTAAACTTATTATTTTTTCAGGATAATTGGTTGACCAAAAGTGCTTGTTATTATTTGGGTGAATTATTGCAGAAGAGTAACACAATAAATAATTTAATTTTAGCTAAATGTCGAATAGGTTCTAAAGGTACGGAAAAATTATGCGATGGGATTTCAGTATCATCCTCATTAATCACTCTCAACCTTAATTCTTGTGATCTTAATGAGAAAGGATTAGAAGTATTAGCATTAGCAGTAGGAGATAATCAAAGCTTGGAAGAACTTTTTTTAGCAAATAATAATTTAAACAAAGCTTGTGCAGAACATCTATGCTACATCATAGCACATTCGAAATCTATCAAATGGTTAGATTTATCATCGAATTCGTTATTTGATCAACAAACTTGGAAAGGTTTAGCCAACGCTTTATTGAAAAATTATATTTTGGTTGGATTAAATTTATCGTGGAACGGGATTGATTCTGAATGCGTTAAATATTTAACAATTATTTTGAGAAGATCACAACTTGAAATTTTGGATCTTAGAAGTGAGAATTATTCGTACTAATTATTAACATTAATTATCCTTAATTAATTGAAATTAATTTTGTATTTGTAGATAACATGTTAACGAAATCTGATGCAGAAATTATTTCCAAACCATTATCGAAAAATAATGCATTAGAAGAATTATATTTAGGAAGTAATCCTTTGGGAGCGGAAGGCGCATTTATTTTGATTTCTTCTCTTACCTTGACAAATTCACCGGACAGTAGTCTTCGTCTTTTAAATTTAGAAAATGTCTGGGCAGATAAAAATATTCTGCCAGAATTGGAATCGATAGAAAATGAAAAACCATGGTTGCAAATAGAATTAGGTGGTATTCTACGCAATTACAAATTAGTGGGTCCAGATGTTCAAAAAATTCTTTTAAGAAGAGCTCAATATGAAGCAATGGCACAAAAACGAAAGAAACGTAGAAGAAATTTTGGTCATTTTGTATTATCCTTAAACGATAGACCAATACGTATAGGTATTTGTTGTACGATTATAAAATGATGCTACGATTTGATGAAATTTATATTAAATAATATTGCAGGACAATTTAGACAATTAATAAGAAACTTTAAATTGAGATTATCTAAATCACTTATCAAAGAAATTATCAATGCATTTCCTGGACCAAGAAAAACAGTTGATCAAGCTCTCATAAAAGCAATTTACTTAAAAGAATTTCCTGATACAAAACCACCTCCAGTCAAACCATCAATAAAAAAAGAAGAAGAAAAGAAAGAAGAGATCGAAAAAGTAGAACTTGAAAAATCAAAAGTAAAACAAATACCTAAAGAAAAACCTGAGGTTAGTATAAAAATAGATAATCTATTTATATGAAATTAATTAACAAATAATTATAATTATATCTGTCTTATTTTACTTACGATCACATCAAAAGTATTTCGAAGAAATAAGCTATGAAATTGAAGAAGACATATTTAACGACTGGTACGAAGAATTAAAATATTATTAAATTAAAACAATTATATTCTATATACATTTATAAATAGAAAATCTATTTTTCTTAAAAATCATTTTATTAGAATTTAATTCGAGTACTACTATTAACATTTTTGTAATAAATTAAACGTATCAACTTAAAACGAAAGATTTAATATTTAATCGATATAAAATATTCTTGCAGCGATATCGCTAACAATCCAATTAATACCTTCGACTAAATTTTCTCCCGTAACTGCCGAACATTTATATATTTGCCAATGATGCGTTTTAATGTTAGGTAATTCTAAGATTTCAGCAATGTCGGATGCCGAAAGTGCACCAGGTAAATCTTGTTTATTAGCGAATATCAAAAGACTGGCACCTTCCAATCTTTCTTCTTGTAATAATTTATACAATTCTACCTTGCAATCTTCTAATCTCCTACGATCAGCACTGTCGATTACCCATATTAAACCATCAGTAGATTCAAAATAATTTCTCCAATATGAACGCAATGATTTCTGTCCACCAACGTCCCATACGTTTAATTTATAACCACGGTGTTCTAAAGTTTTTATGTTAAAACCCAATGTTGGAGATATGGTGTCTATAGGCTCTCCATTTATTCTTTTTAAAACTGTTGTTTTACCTGCATTGTCTAATCCTCTGAAACATTAATTCATATTTTAATGTATAACATATTTATTTATTTTTAATTGCAAACGAAAAAATTGATAAATCAATATGTAACACATACAGCATTAGGATTCTCATTTCTTTTTCTTTCTGCTTCAATTTCTTCAACACGGTTAACAAACCCATCTTTGTTAAAATTTTAAAACACAATTGGAATACAATTATTCTTTATTTGAGCATACTATATTAAAAATTTGCTTTGAATAAATGACCTAAAAAAATAAAACAGTTTAAAGGTTAAGAAAAAATTTATATATTGAACAAGAAATAATAAAGTATTGCAACATAACCTTTAAGCATATTAATTTAATAATTTTTAATATGAAAAATGCTTACCTTATTTGTTGTCATAAATAATCTTCAATTTAAATGGAGAATTATTATAAAATCTTTTAGAAGGTTTCCTATTTTTATAGGTTAGTTGTTTGACAGTTCTTGGTAACTATTCACTGGTAAAATGAAATAACCATAGTGATATATATTACTATTGGTAACACTGACACGTCACAGTAACGAACTAAATGTTTAGTAATATCGATTAGTTTCGATTAGCACTATCAAACGTAGAATAAAGTTTGTCGAGTTATTTATAATTATTTTTTCTTTGAAATATAAAATAATTAATCTTTTATTGCAATGGGTTGTGATGGTGGAACAATTCCTCGTAGGGACGAACTCGTGAGAATAAAGAAGAAACCAGAGAAAGTAAGTAGTACCTATGTGCATTTTATTTAAAATAAAAAATAATCGTACATATAACATAACCTAAAACAATACAATTTTATATTGCAATAAATGATTACATTGCAATAGCTAAATTGCAATGGTTGTAATGTTAAATCTTATAATATGTATTATTTAAAACATATGAATTAAAATGTGTTGTCCTTTTAATTGTGCAGAAAGATAAAGATGCTGAATTAGCATTCAGATGGAAACATTGTACGATACGACAATTACCTTTACAAGAACCAGTTGTTGCTTGTGGATTAGGTCGTCTTTATAGCAAGGAATCTGTTTTGGAAGGACTTCTTGATCGTGACACACTTCCAGAATCTGCAGCTCACATTAAAAATTTAAAAGATATTAAGAATCTTAATCTTACTCCTAATCCTGCATTCAATGCTAACAAAGCAGAAAAAGGAGATTGTTATGTTGATGGTGGAAAGAGTCCATACATTTGTCCAGTTATTGGATTGGAAATGAATGGAAAATATAAATTTTGCTTTTTGTGGACTTGCGGTTGTGTCATGAGCGAACGTGCACTTAAACAAGTCAAGACTTCAGTAAGTAATACATCAAATGAAATTGTTATTTTCATATTTGTTATTAACTATATGTTTAATGTAATTAGTTTTCTGTATTTTTATGATTAAAAAGTATTATTATTGATTTCTTTTTTGTTTTAAAGGTATGTCATAGATGTCAACAAGCATTTACCGAAGCTGATATTGTTATCTTGAATGCAGTTGACGAGGATCTTGAATTAATGCAGGAACGTTTGGATGCACGCAAAGCTGCACAGAAATCTTCCAAGAAAAGGAAGAATAAAACTGAAAGTACTTCGACTGAAGCCAATGATAAAACCAATGATAAAGCCAATGATAAAGCCAATGATAAAGAAGAAGTATTGAAAAAGAAGATCAAAAAGGAAGAAAAACCTTCAACATTACCTAAAAAGAATGTAAATAGAAATGAAGCTGAAGATCCTGCATATAGAAAAGCTAAAGAAAGTTATAGCATTGCGAAAGATCCTAAAGCTTCTGAAGTTTTCAAAAGTATATTTACGAGTCATAAATCTGCTGACGATCAAGATAGAGCTCATTGGATTACTTATAATCCATTTTATAATTAGTTTTAATTACAATTTATTTTATTTCTGTAAAATAATTTCCTTTGTAATTTTGTGTTTATAGTTTTTAAAATTTAATTAGCATTAATACAATGATAAAACTTGTAATTACATTATTAGACAGAATTTTTCAATATAAGTTTAATATATTAGTTTAATAAAAAAAAACTAAAAAACATGTATATAATTTACAAAAAGTATAATGAATCTTTAAATATATTAATTATTAGTATAATTATCTCACATATTTTGTTTTCTATATATATAAGTGAATCAGTCGTAGTGTTTCATATTTTAGTCACTAGAGTGCATTGTAGTATCCAGTCATTAAGGTAATGTTATGTTGGAACACGTGTTGCTGTTCTCGATTGTGTTGTAGGTTAAAATTGTAAGAATTAATATCAATGTTTAATATTTTTATATATTAAAATCATAAATTTAGCTTTTTTCCCATGTTATAAATTCATTTTTATATGAATAATAATAACAAGTAATAAGAAAACATAAATCTAACCTAAAATATAACCATAAATCTAACCTGTCTATGCAAGTGTTTGCAAGTTTTATTTATTAATGCACATATATTATTTTATTTAATTTGTAAAATATTATTATATTGATTTAATTTGAAAAATCATGACTAACGAAACAATTATGGAAGAAAATGTAGAAGAAAGTGAAAATATCATAACTAATGGAACAACAGAAGAAAAAGCAGAAGAAAAAGTAGAAGAAGATGAAACTACAAAAACAGATTTCTTAATATTAGGTTCTAAGAGTCATAAGAAAAAGAAAGAAGTTAAAAGAGTATTACCAAATTGGTTAGCAAATCCAGAAATAATATGTGCAGATTTAAATAGTGGTCCAACATTGGAAGAAGTTAGTTTCTTAGAACCACAGCTTAAAGAAATTTTGAGAGCTAATGGAATAGATAAATTATTTCCAGTACAAGTTAGTATAATGAATTGGTTATCGAAATGCGAAGAAGACAGAAGAAAATTAGGATATTGGCCACGAGACGTTTGTGTATCTGCACCTACAGGCAGTGGTAAGAAATTCTTCATAAATATATAATATTTTTGTTTTTATTTTAATACAAGTATATAATAATACTATTTAATTAATATTATATCTTAGGTAAAACCTTGGCATACGTATTGCCAATAATACAACAATTACAGTCTAGGTTAGTACCAAAAATACGTTGTTTAATTGTAGTGCCAGTGCAAGAATTGGCTTTGCAAATTCACAAAGTCGTCCTCACTTATACGTCTCATACAAATTTAAAAGCAGGTTTGATTACGGGTGCTTCATCATTTGAACAGGAACAAAATAATTTAATCAGAAAAAGTAAATATGTTTATTTTTATTGAGATTTAATTTTAACAATTAATCATTTCTTAATTTTAAATTAAAAATGTGAATTGTTTTTTTTCCCCAGCTATTTCAGATGAGTATGTAAGCTCAGTAGATATACTGATAGCTACACCAGGACGTTTAGTTGATCACATATTAAAAACTCCTGGATTTTCTTTAGAATCTCTTCGTTATCTTGTTATCGATGAAGCTGATCGTGCAACAGAATGGTTGCAATACATCCCTGAACTCCATTTAAATGCACTCCCATTGACCTTAGAAAATTTATCTTCAAGGTATTATTGCATGATCTTTCATATTCGGTATACATTACATTTAAATATTAATTCATATTTCTATTATAGTCCACCGTTTGCTCAGAAATTATTGTTCAGTGCAACTTTGACGCAAGATCCTCAAAAACTAAATCAATTTCGGCTCTTCCAACCCATACTCTTTACATCAGTGATAGTTGATAAAGATACTGATGTAAATTTGGACGAAGAAGTTGGTAATTTCATTGGACGTTATACAAGTCCTGAAGAATTGAAGGAACGTGCTGTTGAGTGTTCTCCTGAATTTAAACCTATAGCATTACGTGAAATTTTACTACGAAAGAAACATTTTCGCAAAACTTTGGTATTTACTAATTCCACTGAGTCAGCTCACAGATTGTCCTTACTATTGCGATTACTTTTATCTGAGAAAAATATCATAGTCGAAGGACTTTCCAGTAGATTAATAGCTAAGCAACGAGAAGAGATTTTGAATAAATTTGCATTGGGTGAAATTAACGTGTAGGTATACTCAAACAATGATAGTTTCAATCACTAAGTTTAACTTATCGTTCAATAAAATATTAAATTAAATTAATGTATTCCATGTATGTTTTTTTTGTTCAGTCTCGTCAGTTCAGACGCCTTAGCTAGGGGGATGGATATACCAAATCTTCAATTAGTAGTATCCTACGATCTTCCCAAACACATCAAAGGATATATAAACAGAGCTGGGAGAACGGGACGAGCTGGTAAATCAGGTACTGCAATATCTATTTTAACTTCCAATCAAATTGGTATATTTAAACATATGTTGAGTTCTGCTCATAAACCTTTACCAAAAATAACAAAAATGGAATTAAATGATATTGCTGATGAAATAAATTACGAAGATCATTTAAATAAATTAAAAGATCTTCTAGAGGAAGAGAAAGTCATTACTGTAACTAAAAAGAAATCTAAGAAACGAAAATACAGTCAAATATCAGATGGGAAAAATAATAAATAATATTATTTTATGTACGTGTGTGTTTTTGTATATATATATATATATCTTATTATTATGTTTCTATTTAGAAAAGTAATTTTCCTGTAATATAATAGGTAAGAGTAATGTTGTAAAATACATTTGATAGGGTAACATCGATAATAACATTTTATTGTCTGAAGTTAATAGTATCGTACATCATGCTTATACCCTACCGCAAATAACTCTAGGAGCAGCTGAGATAATCTTCAAATAATTTTACTAATTATTCATCAACGGCTTTATTTTCGTCGAAGGCAGATATTATATTCACAAAATCTTTTCTTCTCTTTCTCTTTCTCTTTCTCTCTCGTTTCTTTCTTTTTTAATTTATAAAAGATAAATGATCATCATTTATATATTTATATATGTATATATATATATATATCGAATAACGACACAGACATGCAATTCATTTATATTTTTATTTTTATTACTATTATTGCTGTGCGTAACTTCATTGCTATCCAAAGATTCCGATGATACAATTTGTCACGTCTTCGTTATTCAAAATTCAAATGAAATTAATTAAAAAAATAATATTATAGAGAAATGAATTTTTTTGCTTGGATACACAAAATCTGTTTTTTTTTTTGTAAATCGAAATAATACGTAAAAATAAATCTTCTCTGTAAATGAAAGATTTGAATTTTTGTTGTTGTTGTTTATGATTTATAATATTGGTTCGCACGGAGATATACACAGCATACAATAATAATTTGCAACAGTGCGGGTTTATTTATCATTTCAATTTAAAGCTATGGCATGTCTTAAGCTGTCGGGGTTTTTGCATAGTTATTTTATTTGTTAGATTAATCGGTAAAAATTAGGGGAATTATAGTTTATTCGTTGAAAATTCATTTCTTTTTCTTCATTCTTCTTTCTCTCTCTCTCTCTCTCTTTCTTTCTTTCTGTTTAAATTTTATTTGTCAATTTATTTTATACAATTATTTAATTTTTCATTTAAGAAATCAAATCAATCGATAATAACAATAACAATCGATATCCTCGTTATCCACTCGGAGTTTTAAATTATTTTAGAAAAATAAAAAAATATAATTTTGCTATTATAAAAAAAAAAAAAAAAAACAAAAAAAAGAAGGGCCACCCCATAGAATATATACATATACAATTTTTATTTATTATCCGATAAATTTCATTTTAATATCTGATGGCCGGTACATATTATCATTTTTATTTCTAGATTAATTAGATTCAATTTTTTTTTTTTATAGTTCTGGCAGTGTATTTATTGCTCAATCGCAATAATAATTAAAGAAATAAATTGTATATATATATAACTAATATAATAATTTTTTATATTAAGTTATATAATAATTAATAATTTATCTTAAATAGGCCTAATATGAAATATTTTCTTAAAGATTAAATCCTTCAAATAATTTTTAAAATAAATAAATGTATAAATAAATAAATAAATAAATAAATAATTAAATTAAATTTAAATCCCCGAAAGCTCAACAACTCCAGCAGCAAGAGGAATATCAGGATTCACATTAAATTTTTTCTTTTTTTTTTTTAGTGTTCAAGATACGTAAGTATAATTACATACATGGCCCATTTTTTTTAATTAAACGATATATGGTATGCATTTATTATTAATATTATTATTATTATTATTATTATATTAATATTATATTAATATTATATTAATATTATTATATATTTTTTTTTTTAAATAGCGAATCAAACCTTGTTTTTTTTTAAAATCATTTCTCCCATTCGTTAATATGTTACATTTTTATTAATATTAATATTATTATTATTATTATATTAAATGTATGCATGTATGCACTTATATATGCACTTATATATGCATTTATTTATGCATGTATTTATATGTTTTTTTTTTTATGTATGTATAGATGTTATTGAATGTTCACTTTATTCATTTTTCTTATACAAAATCTAAATTCAAATTGGACAACGTTAGTTTAACGTTTACGTTTTTCTATCATTATTTAATTAATTAAATAAATAATTAATTAAATAAAGAAAAAAGCGTAACATTTTATTAATCAGCCATTCGTTATTATCGTTGTCATTGTTATAATCATTTCTATCGACAAAGTCAACATTGAATTTTTTTTTTTTTTTTTTAATTATTTACACGAATAGATTCGTTAACGTTTATATATAAGTGTGTATGTACATACATATTATGTGGTCCTATATGATTCATATGTCTCGTTGCCATGTATATGTATCATTATCATTATCATTAGCATCATTATCATCATTATCATCATTTCTTAGTTTTAATTTAATGTCTTTTTTTTTTTTTTTCTTAATATTCAAACACCCACTTGTACAAAGATCTCTTTTTCTTTTTTTACCTTTTTCTATTTAAACATTTCGTCGATCACGATAATAATAATTATTTTGTTATAAATAATCAAATTTATTTATTTATAATTCTAAACAAATTTGAATTATAATATTAATATAATACATATATTAACATATTGAAATAAATTATAATGTCTATTATGTGTTTATAAAATTTGTAAAGAATTGTTTTTTAAATTAGAAGGTTAAAAAATATATTTGTCTATTTTTTTAAATTACTATTATCTATCGTGATCGACGGATGGGTAAGACGGTATTTTAAAATAAAAAAAAAAGAGATTGATTAATTAATATATATATATATATATATGTGAAATGTTTACAAACCCGCACACATATACTTTTGCGTACATTTAGTAAACCCGCTGGAATTAGTACGACGTTAATTCGTTATAAAAGATGTTATAATTGTTTAATTATTTATACGTATATTAAATTTTGATCAATGTAAATGCGTGATCGTTTAAAACAGGGCTTTTCAAAATATTCCATATTCAAATTATAACAAAATGAACAAATTGATCTGAATCTATTTTAATTTTTAATTATCAACACTTATAATAGTACACGTTTATAACTTTATGATAGTTAAAAAAAGAAGCATAGAATTTATAACTCAAGTCATCAAAATAATTGTTCGGATTAAAAGTTGAAGGGTTGCCAATTGGAAAAGTTTGAGATGCCCTGATTTATAAAAGGGGAAAAATGGTTCTTCATTTTCTTTTAACTTTTTTTTAGTTCGACGTAAAATCGATTTTTTGCCAAACAACGGGACATTATGATTGCAATTAGACGATGATCAGTTTCAATACGAACTTGCGTACAATACTTTTTTTTTCTTCTTCTTTTTTTTTTAATTATATTTTTCGTTTAATTAATTTTTTTTTTTTAATTATTATTATCATTATTATTATTATTATTATTATTATTATTAATTATTAATATATATATATCGCGTAGGAAGATTCCAGTGAGTTTATTTAAATAAATATTCTCATTTCACACATGTGGAAATCTACCATACTGTATTTATTGTCGTATCCTCTCTTTCTCTCATTTTTGCAATTGAGATTACAGTATTATCAGAATTCGATCATTTTATCTTTTTTTTTTGTGTTCTTTTTTTTCTTCTTCTTTCGATCTAGTAATTATTTACGAATCGATTTTTATTTTGTTCTGTAACGCGTGTAATTCGGTCATTCGTTTCATTTCCTTTTTTAAATTGTTTTTTATTTATTCATGTCAGTTCATTCCATATTTCATGTTTTTTTATTTTTTACTTTTTTTTTTTAATTATTTTTCTTTATCATCTTCGTCGTTATACGATGGAGGCCATTTTTAAGAAAATATTATGGAAGACGACATGTTTGTTTTTTTTCTTCTTTTTTTTTTTCATTTTTACGTAGACGATTATTTTATACGCAAATATTAAACATTTTTTTTTTTTACCATCACAATCACATAAGGAAATATTATTATAATTAGTTTAATCGTTTAATAAGCGTCAAAGATCTATCATTTTTTATTATTACTTATTTTAATTATAGGATATATCTTGTTGGTAAGTAATAATACATTTAAATATAAAATACATATATATATATATATATATATACGAATAATTAATAATAATAATAATAATAATAAAATGACGGTGATAAAATAAAATTTTGTTCCATAAAAAAAAAAAAAAATGATTTTCACGTCAAATTATTTGTTCTTCCGCTTTACGAATACAAAATTTAATATCAAAAAGAAAAAACAATTTAATGAATAATTTGACGATAGTAAACGGCCAAAAAATCATTTTGTTTTATTTTTCTCTTTCTCTTTCGTTTTTTTTTTTCTTTTTTTTATTTGGTTTAATCTCGTTGATTTAATTTTTTTCATTCTTTGCCGATAATACCTTGCATGCTGCTTGTTTTATTTTTATTCGTTTCATTTTCTTTCTTTTTTCGTTTTTCTTCCATTTTTCTTCTCTTTCGTTAAATCTTCTCAAAGTTTATCTACAATTTTTGTTTTTTTTTGTTTCTTTAAATAATTCATTTTTATCTAAATAAGTCTACTAAGTATCCTGGCACGTGTGCCAAGTTTTTTTTTATTATTTTTTCCTTTTTTTTTTAAGTTTCCTACTACTCACACACATTCACAGAGTTTTCGTATTTACAGACTTTACTTTTTTCTTTTTTTTTTCTTTTTCTTTTCTTCTCTTTAACTTTTATCTCTTTTTTTTTGTCACCCCTTATAATTTTCTTTCTTTCTTTTTTTTTTTCTCAATCGAAAGAATCAACAAATACTTTAGGCTTTTGGTCGCATCACACACTCTCACACACACACACACACACACACGTTGTGTGTTCGCACGATTTTTAACTTTATTTAATGATTTATTTAATTAATTTTTTATTTCGTTTTTTTTTTTTTTTTACTTTTAATCAATGGACTATTTTATTATTATTAAAAATTTGTGTCCTCGTGTTTTTTTTTTTTTACTTTTTTTTTTATTACATCGATTAGAAGGAAGACCATGTTCTTGTTTTGTTTTATTTGTTTTTTTTTTTTTTTTTTAATTTTTTTGTTTCTTTATTTAATTCGCACGGTTTCGAATAGTTTCACCCTGCACTTTTATTTCTGTATTTTTGTTTTTTGTTTTGTTCTTTCTTTCTTTCTTTCTTTCTTTCTTTCTAGAAAATATTATACGATATAAACGAAATAAAATATAATAATATTTTAAATTGTGAAAAATATTTCAAATAACAAATCATGAGGATAGAAAACAATCCGTGCGAGGAAGATTTAAATATTATATTCCTTTTTTTTTTTTTATATTTTTTTTATTTATAAATAAATAAATGTGAAGAAAGAAAATAATTCTTCTTTTTTTTTTTCCCCGTTGTTCTTTGCTATCAACGTCAGCGTGTTGAATTATTTTCCTGTATTTACAGTCACGTATTAATTTAATTATTTATTTATTTATTTATTTATTCGTATTTCCGTCAGAATGGAAAAAACCTTTCTATTTGATATCGTAGGATTGTCGCATACGCACGGTGCGTTTTTTTTTTTGTTTTTTTTTTCATTTTTAAATCTTATGACTGCCGTATTATTATTGGACAAGACAAATGAAAAAAAAAAATACAGGAAGCTTATTAGGTCTGATATTTTTCTTTAAATAAAAAAAAAAAAAAATAAATCAAATTCACAAAGAACCCACAGTTCAACGATTAATTAAATCGTACGATTTCAATAGAAAAAAGTTGAATATTTGAAATATTTTAATTAAAATAAACAAAACAAAAAACAAAAAACAAAAAAGGAACATTTACTTATTGCAATATTATTTTACGTATAATATTTTGAAATCAACGTATAAATTATTGTAAAAACACGGACAGTAACGTATCGTTTCGTCGTTTTCGATGGTTTTTTTTTTTTTATGTTTTTCTCTTTCATTTTATCGTAAAAATTGGTTTGTTAGAATCTATTCGAATTGGGGACATTTTTTTGCTGTTGTTTATTATTATTTTAATAAATTCTCATGAACCTTAATAAAAGAAGAAAAATAAAAACGGTGTTACGAATAATCGAACCTTGTCTAGAACTCGCTGAATTAATTTCTATCCATGATGGAGAATCGGATGGTAGAGTCAATGGTCGATCGGTTTTACCACCTTCGTGAGAAGTACTACCAGCCATAATTTGGGTTGTACCAAGATCGTCTTTGTTTCCTATCGAATCCGAATCATAACCACCCATCAAATGTACTCTTCGTCTGTTGTTGCTATTATTTTCACCATTGGTTTTTTTCCTTTCCTTGGAAGTCAATTTTGCTCGTAATTTAGTTTTCGTATTTTTCGTCAAAACACTCGGTGTAGTTTTATCGAATAATTGTAATTCTGTTGACAGAAAGACAACAAATACAACGAATAATTAACATTCAATGTATTATAAATACTTATTTTTATTTAAAAAAAAAAAAAAAAAAAAATAAATAAAAAACATTTATTTTCATATAGGATGAAATTTTTAATGAATTTTTATAGCGAACAATATAACTAATTTGAAAAATTACTTTAATTTTAATAATTAATTTGAAAAATTATTTGATTTAGAGATAATTAATTTGACAAATTTTAATTTTATAAATTAATTTGAAATAATTAAATTATTTTCTTTAGAAATAAATCATGTATCTCGTATGAGTTTGCATTAAATTTTTTACAAATTACAGGAATCAATTATGGTATGTTTAGTGTTAATATATTGTTGATATATTAATATTCGATATAAACAAATATAATTTAGTTAAAGTATAGATAAATCTTCCAAGATTTTTTTTATAAAATAGTTTTACATTAATTGTCTCATGGTTATTATAAATGAATAAAGCTAATATATCGATGGATAAATCGATCGAACGAATGAACGAGTTTAGGTACCTTGTAGACGTACACATCCTTCAGCCTTTCCAAGGTCGTTAACCGTTGAACAAACGTATCCACCGAAGTCAGCCTTTTTGAGAGATTTGACAGTGAGATTCATCTGCCAAGAGTAATCGCTCAACTGTTCCTCCGACATCGTGTATTTGTCGTTCGGCATCAGCTGTTCCCCTATAACCATGGTGGTGATATTGCATTGGTTTTAATTTGGACAAGAGCTTTCGTGAATACGTCACGTCGTTCATTTTACACCCGTAACGTCATACCGCAGGTAGATTTGTCGTTGAAAGTATCACGTGTAATACGACGTGAGAGAAAGAGAGAAGAGAACAACAAAATAAATGACAGGATGAAGGTGTTAAGGAAAAGGGAAAGTTACTAGTACATATTATTTGTCCGTATCTTCCAATTTTTTTAATAATTTTTTTATTTAAACTTATCTAGTACTTTTGTAATTATGGTTGCGTCAGGGTTGATTGTACTTAAATATGCAATCACATAATATTTTAGTTAGTGTATTATTATTTTTTTTTTTAGTAGTAGAATAATGTTATCAAATCTTCCTATTTTTTTTCTATTTCAAATTAAAATTATCTAGTAATTTTTGTACGCACGTAAATTTATTGTACTTAAATATGAAATTATATAATATTTTATCTAGTGTATTGAAATTAAGAAAAGGGAAAGTTATTAGTAGGTACATATTATTTTTTATTTCTATTGAAAATTATCTAGTACTTTTATAAGTATGGTTGATTGTACTTAAATATACAATCAAATAATATTTTAGCTTTATTTATTTATTTATTTTTTTTTTTTTAATAGTAGAATAATGTTATTAAATTAAAAATGTGTTTCCTATATACTCTCTTTCTCTCATTTTTATTTTTATTTATATCCTTCTTTTACTGTCATTTGGTAGAATCACCTATAAACATATGCATTGACAATTACTAGGCATTTCTCTCACCTGAGTCCCTGTACCAGGTGTTCATAGGTTGCGGGGAAGCTTCGACATAGCATTGTAGTACGACATCGCTGTCAACTGGAGCACCCACCAATTGATTGGGTATTCTGATCAGTGGTACGACTATATCAGAAAGAAAAATAAAGTAGAAGTCTATTAAAAATAGAACAACACATTACATGCTGCAAAACAAAATAGCAGATGAACAGAAATTGAAGGGGAAATAAAAGAAAAAAAAAATGAACAAATCAGAGAGTATAATAATAAATAAGAAAAAGTAGTAAATGAAACACGTTGAATATGAACAATCGACTATAAGTGGTCTAATGAAAATTATCGAGTAACTTTTAAAATTCCGAACGTTCAAGGGAAATTCATTTTCCACCAAGCTACGCATTTTCAACACGCTTCTTTAATTATTCCTGTAGTTTTATCATGATCGATTTTTTTATCACTCACGTACACGTGCATCGATTACTAATTCATTCGAATGTTCCAATAGATTTTTAAATACGTACATTCTTCAATTATTATATATTTTAATATTTTTTGATTAATTTCATAAATTTGTGTATTTTTATTTTTTTTTATTTTCTATTTCTATTTGCATACGAGCATTCCTTTTTGTTTTATATTGTTTCTCTTCAAATTTGCAATTGAAATAATAATCGAGGTTTTGTTAGAAATAAATGCGTTTGATGATAATTAAATGACGTAAAATAACAATTAACGATTACATTTGAAATATTTCATTATCAATCGCTATATGAACATATAAAATAGTAATTAGTACAAATGGTATTTATGCGATATTATTCATTTTATTGAATTAATCATTGATAATTGGATTTTTCATTATGGTAAATAATTAATACTCGAATATCGTGTAACATTTAAGCTCATACAATCCGATTGATTTTTATCGACATTCCTAAATGTTCTTCTACGTTTAGTAATACACACACAAATATATATATTCTTTTTGAAAATTATACAAATAACCTGTATCATACTATTTCAATAAGAATTTAATAATGATTTTCATTTTGTTTAAATTTACGAGTTTTATTTTTAAAGACGAGTGATAATAATTTATTCACGGTTAAGGGATGCTCATGTAATTACTGAATGAGAGTTAGAGAAGTAGAGAAGGGTTGTTTGCACGAGCTTGTAGTAATACATACAGTGAACAGAAACGGTGTAACGTTTGCTGACCCTTGGTGGCACAATACTGCTGGCTATACAGAGATATGTGCCCATCTCTTGTCGTTGTACTCCAGTAAGCTCCAGAGTTTCACCCTCGTAAGTGTCGATAACTGTAAAAACAAAAATGAGTCTCCAAGTAAAATAGAAAGAAAAAAAAATAATATAAACATAAATAAGGGAGAATCAATAATTCAATAAATTTGTTACTAATTGTTTTTTTTTAAGTGAAAATTTCTATAGAATGCATACATGTTTTTTTTATTTTTTATTTATTTTACTTTAATACGTAATATGTAGTTTTGAAGTATTAACATACTTTGTATTAGTATTTGTATTAGTATACTTTGTGTGAAAAGGGTTTTTTTAATTTTATTTAATAATTTAATTTAACCATTGCTTATATACCACCCTTCCTGGAGTAACACGCTTACCACACCCGGGTCCAAAGGACCCGGGCGAGAAAAATCATTATAAAAAAGAAACTATTGCATAGATTTACTTCAACATTTTTTTGAGACTTCTTTAATACTTACTTAAAAAGACTATATAGGTTTTATARCTTTAAATTAAATTTAAATATGTTTAAAAAATTACTAAAGTTGAACAATTGAGAAAAATGACTCAAGTTGCAAAAGAGGTCTGGATCCTTTGGAACAAGTGTGGTAAGCAAAGGTTAAGACTTTAAATTTATTTATATATATATATTTTTATATAATTTTATTCCAATTTAGTATTTTTACTATTTATTAGTAATAGATTTTCTTTTTATATACTATTTGTTTACTTTTAATGTATTTTTTTCATTTTCTTTTTATATTTAATTATCAACTATTTTTATTCGTATAACATTTTAAGAAAGAGAGGGTAAATAAAAATAAAATGAAATCAGAGTTGCAAGGTACTAAGGTAATCCCTTTTTTTATTTTTCTTCTTGTTTATTTTTTCTTTCTAAATTTCACATCGTATTATTCTTATAAAGTTTAAGAAAACGTGAAAAGGTTGAAAACAACAACGAAGTCTGTTAGAAGCATTCTAGAAATCTGAAATATCAAAAGCGACAACACAGAGTACGCTACTCTAAATTCGAGTGACTTTCAAGAGACAAGAAAGCACGGAAGTGTCCGGGAAGCCGGAAGCAAGGTTCCGCATGCGGATGCTTTTCTCTTTCCTTTTCTATTGTTTTACGGTGGACGCCTTCCTGTAAATTCTTCTCAGGCAGAAGTTACCTCAACTTATTATATTAACTACACTTTGGAAAAAAAAAATTTCAAATAAGAAAAAAAACTTTGTTTCTTTTTTTTTACAAGTTTCTGGAATATTTTCTTCTTTTTTTTTTTTTATATAAAACTACATCTCTTTAAAGAGTTTACGTTCGTTAAAATTTATTTAAAACTATTAACTAGAATCTTGTAATTTATCTCGTGTGTGTATTTTACAAGAGAAACACGTTGATGATGATATTAATACTAGTATACTATACTAGTATACTATACTAGTATACTATACTTGTATTAGTATGATATTAATACTAATATGCTATACTAGTATACTATACTAGTATTAGTATGATATTAATACTAGTATACTATACTAGTATTAATACTAGTATTAGTATGATATTAATACTAATATACTATACTAGTATACTATACTAGTATTAATACTAGTATTAATGGTATATTAGGTAAATAGGTACTAATACTAGTATTAATAGTATTAGGTAAATAGGTACTAATACTAGTATTACACTATGATACTAGTATACTATATGATATTAATACTAGTATATTTATAATTATTTTTAATTTATTTTTAATATATTCATAATTTTATATTATATTATATTATTTATAGTTATTTAATTAAATTATAAATATATTAATAATAAAATAAAATTATTGAATTTCTATGAACATTTGTTAAAAGCAAAATTGTTTTTATAATAAATTCATTATTTAATATATTTATCATTATATTTATAGTAAAATTTGTTTATACGAAAATATTGAATAATAATTTAAGAAAAACTTACGTTTTTTCTGTCCGTCTTCACGTAACACAATTTTTCTTCCATCTTCACGTTTCCAATTGACCGTTGGTTTTGGTAAACCAGTAGCCACACATCTTAATCTCACACTACCACCCTCGTTTGTAACCAAACCATTTGCTGATTCGTCATCCATAATATCTGGTGGTATCACTACTCGCATGTAACCCATCTGAAACATTAATTATTATTATTGTTATTATTATTATTAAAAATACAACTCACATAAACACTTCTTCTTCAATTTCTCAATTTAGTTTCAATTTCAATTGAACATTCGTTAAAAACAAAAAAGGTGTTTTTTTTTTTTAATGAATTAATTTTTTCTTTCTGTTGCATTTCCTTTTTTTTTTTAATTTTATTTACATTCTCGTTTCTTATTCTATTTTTCTGTCTTTTTTTTTCTTTTTACTTTATTATTTTCACTTTGTCGAATGAAAATGAAAATTGTAATCGTGGAAGTTGAAACGCGTATGAGAAATCAAGCGTAAACTTTTTAATACTCGAATCTGAAAAATATTTCCTATCCACGTAGATCGAATTCGTTTAATCTCATGGTCAACCATGCGAATTTTTCAAATCCTCTTTTTTTTTTTTTTTCTTTCATCATCGTGTACAATTTTTGAACAATATTATTTTTCATATTAATTGAATTACTTATTCGAGAGACACTAATTTCTTATTCGTTGTTATCACTTTCACAAACGTGTGAGTGTATCTTCAACTTGTTTATTGCTATCGTAAATATTAATTATTTCTTTTTTTTTTTTTTTATTTAAATGAAAAAAATAATAGTCAAAGAAACGTCACGATTCTCAAATTCCATGAGAAAGCCTTCTCTCTCCTCCTGTGTTCTGCTGTAGTAATCGTAAATTTTTAATATCCGCGCTTTCTTTTATTTCGCCATTATTTTTCCTTATAAAAGCCCGTTATTCGTCGAATGTTCGTTACAGCAAGCAGCAGGTAGACGAATTGCACTGTTTCTGTGTGTGCCTGCGCACCAACAACGAATAAGAGAAAGAAAACAAAGCAAAAGAAAAGAAAATAACGACAAGTTTTTATGGTAGAAAAACAATAAAGGGATATAATTGGTCAAGACGTTTTCTATACTTTTTTAAAAACGCACAAAACATTTTTTCAACCCTTATATAAATTATTATTTTTAATTATTCGCTATAACCAATAATACTGTATATGAAAAAAATTCAAGTTTTATGCATAAAACTATGAAAAAACATTGATCGTAAACTATTATTAAATATAATTACTATTATATATTATTATATATAAACTATTGTCAAAACTATTTAACTTTTCCATTTTTACTGGAAACACTAAAATCTGTATACCGATGATACAACAAAATAATAATAATAAATAAAATAATAATAAATAAGATAAATTTATATTAATTAAAAAACTATTAAATAAAAAATATATTCGATTATTCCATATATATATATATATATATATATATAATGTCAATTAATTATAATAAAACAAAATAATGATAAATAAAATGTAAAAATAAAAAATCTCAAGGGATGGACAAATTTTGAAGGGAAAGTAGTCAAACATTAAAAACCACTTGTTCTTCGTCCTCGAATTTGCCTGATTTGGCATTTTTTAATATATCTTCCCACAACGGGAAAAGGATCCCTTCGATCTATATGAGTGAAGCAGACCACCAGAATATATTCTAACACATATACATACACATAGAAAAAGCCCTAAACCACTCTCCCTTCTCTAGAATATAAGTGGATCGAATTGGAATTTTATTAAGTGTATGCGTCGGCTTTCGTCTAACCATTGGCCAAGTCGGCTTTTAAGAGACTTTTAGAAAGCAGGAACGTAAAGGGGGAATCGAGAACCCTCGACTATACACCCCTATACCTCTGTACCCCTTCTAAGCCCTCTCTTAACCATCCAACTATCCCTTAACGTACGACTACGCGGAAGCTGCATTATGTGTGGGGGTGGTCTGTTGAGGGAGACGTAAGGGGATGTGTTAAATGGTCTACCGTTGACTCCTATCCCCCCATCCCTTTCTCCACCACCTCCTCCACCTCCTCCACAATCTTCTCCATCCCCTTCTTCTTCTTCCGCTTTTTCCCTTATTCTCTACGAGAACGAATTATCCGCACGTCGATTCCTGTTATCCGATATGACACACTACTTATATTTATACGAAAACTTACTTAATATCATATTATTTTCATCTAAAATTATTTTCGTATTTTATAAAAATAATAGAAAATAATTATTAATGCATACAGGAATACAATATTTATTAAAAATAAAACAAAATAATTATTAATGAATATAAGAATAAAATTAGATTCTGTGTATTGAATTATCTATTATTTAAAAATAAAATAAAATAAAATAAAATAAAATAAGATAAAAATAATTAAATATGATCCATAAATTTCAAATTTAAAAATAAAACAAAATAATTATTAATGAATATAAGAATAAAATTAGATTCTGTGTATTGATTTATCTATTATTTAAAAATAAAATAAAAGAAAAATAATCAAATATCATCCATAAATTTCAAATTTAAAAATAAAACAAAATAATTATTAATGAATATAAAAGAAAAATTAGATTTCCTATTGTGATTTATCTATTATTTAAAAATAAAATAAAATAAAATAAAAATAATCAAATATCATCGATAAATTTCAAATTTAAAAATAAAACAAAATAATTATTAATGAATACAATAATACAATTAGATTTTCTATTGTGATTTATCTATTATTTAAAAATAAAATATAAATGAACAATAATCAAATATCATCGATAAATTTAATTATCCATTCATTTTCAACGATAAATCGAATAATTTGCTCATTAATTACCAAAACTTACAACGTGAGAGGATTAATTACAAAACACCGAAATGAAACAACAATGCAATTTGCTAGAATGGCACGTTGCCAAACAATGTAGGGTATATGCACCTTTTGTAACCCCCCAGAACACAACTAGAGCTTTTGATATGTAACAATAAATAATACAATTGAAAATAAAAAAGAAATTAAAAAAATAAAACAAACAAAAAGATAATAGAAATGTAACTGGCTTCTATGTATTTCTATATATATGTGTGAGTGTGTTGGTATTGTAATATGTTCGTTTAAAAGGAGACGAACTAATATTTGCAATGACACCTCTTTTGGCTGGGTGCATAAGAGTTGGCAGTAGCTTTTACGAGTACCTGAGTTTACACACACACACACTAACACACTCACACACATATATATATAAACATATGTGTAAGAACGAACAGTGGGAGTGTGAGAGAGAATGAGAGAGGGTGGGAGGAGAAAGGTGGACGATTTAGTGGTCGTAGGGCGGTACACACGTGTTCTACGGAATTCAATGCGACCGCTAAAGGAGGAAACCTTCCGATGCAATATACGAGAACGCTACAACGAGATAAAGGGGCTTGTAAGAGACCACCTTCCTCGTTGTACTTTACTAGAAAAACTAAGAGATAGAAAAGCACAAAAACAAATGAAAACAAATAAAATTTTACTTAAAAGTAGAAGGAGAAAATAAGTGAATGAAAATATTTTATTAAAGAAGTATACAATTAACTGTGATTGACGAGTATATTTGTCATGGGGGAAGTGAGAAACAGTCAATACACAAAAAGTAGTAGACCATTGGCTATTTAATTTGTAATTTTGATTTTCTGATATAATTAGAAATATAATAAAATATAAATAATAGAAATATATATATATATA
>NW_015148994.1:199810-211195 GCF_001465965.1 Polistes dominula | reverse complement strand
TCCTTTGTAATAACGTTAATACACTTATTGTTTTTATTATTATTATTATTATTATTATTATTATTATTATTATTATTATTATTATTTGATTATTTTTCAATGAATTTTTTATTCTTCTTTCGCATCACTTTTTAATATTCTTCTTTGTTTTTTATTTTTTGTTTCTTTTTGTTTGTTTGTTTTTTTTGGTTTTCTTTTTAAGGTACACTTCGTGTACTCCAAAATTATTTAGGTTAGGTTAATCTAGCGAGTTCTTTTTACTTCTTTTTCTTTTACCCTTTTTATAAAAATAAAATGAGCTCTTTAAATCTTTTCTAAAATCATTTTCTTTTGTATTTAAAATTTGACTTGCTTCCTGATCGGGGATTAGGGAAATGTGTGATCTCGGATTTGCCGAGATTTATCGTTGGATTTTCGGCTTGTTGATTTGAAGTCAAAAAAGGGCGAATTGGAATTTAACGGGCGTGAGAGAAGAAGAAGAGAGAGAGAGAGAGAGAGAGAGAGAGAGAGAAGGGGCTACATCGTTAAAAGGTTTTACGTTTATTTATTTTAACTAGTAGTTCCTAGTAGTTTGTGGTATTTAATGAAATAATAATTCGTTGCATCGTAAAAGCATAGAAAAAGTTAATTGTTAGAATATTTTTCTTCTGTTTGTGGCGAACGTATAAAAAGTGACGATTTTGTTCTAAGATTTTTATTTTTATTTTGATGGGATAGTAGATTGTCTCGTCTTTTGGTCTGTCTTTAGAAAACTGGGAAAATCGTTTACGATGAAAAAGAAGTCGAGAAAGAAAGCTTCTTCTCAATGGGTCCCCATCTGCAGAGTTCTCATGAAAGTCATGTGCCGGAAGGTGGTGCATTGCGAACGCGAACTTTCAATTTGCGGCTTCTTCTTCTTCTTCTTCTTCTTATACTTTCTATTTTCTTCTTTTTAGTCTTTCCTTGCCAAATTTTTCATTTTTTTTACCCCAATCCCTTCTAAACTACCCCCCACCCCACCCTCTTTACTAAATATTCTTATCCAAGTCATATAGACTTTTTCACTTTTTTTATTTTCAAACATATAAATCAAATTGTTGAAATTATTTTATTTTAGGAAGTTGTTTTCTTCATTTTTTTTTTATATTAAATTTAATAAATAAAGGAACAAATATTAGTAAAAAAAAAAAAAAAGGAATGACTTATGAACTCACATAAGCAAAGTTGTAAAATTGCGATGAAAAGGGCTGCAAGTTCCCGTGCTGCCATGAGAATAAACCAGTTTGTTGATAAATCTTCGGGATAGTTGGTCGATTATCTGAAAAATAATAAATAAATCAAATATTAATGATAATTATTAATTTAATTATTTTTAAACCTTTGTTATATAATTATTTTATTATTAAATAAATATTTAATATTTCAATGTAAATATAATGAAGATAATCATGATTATAATTTCATTCACATTTATTCGATCAATGAATTGAAATATTATAAAAATGATGAATAATCATTTAATTTGTTTATTATTATTTATCATTATAAAATATGATTAGAATGAAAATGTATAATTTGTTGGATTATTTGAAACATATATATATATATATATATATATATATATATATCTATATTTATCCATCGAATATTAAGTTTATCACATTTAAAAGCAAATAGGCCAACACACCAGGTATTGTATTTGGAAACGAAGTTTAAACTTTAGTCATCCATCAGAATTAGCGTGTGCAAGTAAACTTTCTTCCCTTTTCATATAAGACGTTAGAAGATAGTACTCCTCGATTCGTAATTTCGTTAGCTGTGTGTTTCATGAGATTTATTTATAATACAATTAGAGTTAAATACAAAATAGATGAGACTGTGAACGTTAATACTTACACGGATATTATTAGAAATTGAAATTACTTTTGCTAACAGTTATATCTTATATATAACAATTACAATTTTAATTATATTTATTATTATCAAATCAATAATCATTTTATCATAATCACAACTAATTATTTATATATAGTTTTTCCTTGTATATCATTTATCTTATTATTTTTTAATGATTTTATTTTATATCAATGTATATTTAATTAAATGATTAATTTTTTTTCTTCTTATTTCTTTTGAAATTTTTTTTACTTAATTAAATATATAATTATAATATATAAAATTAAAAATTATATATAATATTATATATAATTTATATTAAATGTATAAAATATTAATTAATTATATAAATTTATATATTTGTATAATTTAAATTTTTCTTTAAGATTTTTTAAATTTATATTATTAATTCTATATGTAAATTTATATATTTTTATATTATTAATTTATATTATTTTATTATTTAATATATTATATATATATATTATTTATTTTATTAATTTTATTTATTTCGTAGATTAATCGAACCTATTTATGTATCTTCCAATTATTTTAATGTATTAATAATTAATTAATTAATTCTTCTTTTTTCTTTTGAAATTTCTTTTACTTCAATACATATATATATATAATTTATTTTATTTGATTTTATTTACTTCGTAAAATCGAAAGAATAGGGGGTGGTTCGTAAAAAGTAACTTTTAAACGCTTGCATTCTTCTTGATAAACTTGAAACTTCATTCATCGTTCAACTTTTCGCGAATTCTTTTATTTATTTTTTTTTTTATTTATTTATTCTTTTTTTTAATTCGATAACTCGCAAAATGAATCGAACCAATGGAAAATCAACCGTAGACATTGATTCTTGTAGTTTAGTAAATTGGTATGAGTGTACAATGAATGGATCCCTATCGATCAGTTTCTCAACAAATTTTCCAATGAGATTTAACAAGCGACGAACAATTTACAAAAGCTTTTTCTTTTTTATTTAACTTTTTATTTTTTCTTATTTCTTCTTAGTTTCACAGTCAATGCAATTAAATGAAATTACGTTTGACGGATTAAAAACAAAAAGTTTTCACTTTAAAAGACGAGAAACAATACATTTTTTTTCAACAAATTATTATTCAACAATTATAACAATATTTAATGTTAATAATTAAATTGTTAATTATTTCACCACTTGAAAAACAATTGTTCGTTCAATCGTGAAATAAAAAGCAAAGGGTGGCTTGGTATAGAAAACCAAACAAGAAATAAATTTTTACAAAGTCCAATTATATAATTGAGAAAGTTTGAAACGATTCGTTTGGAATTTATTAAGAACACTTCAACCTATCCCTTTCCCCCTTTACCCTTATTTTCGATTGGAGAACCTACAGAAACTTTATTTTATTATTTTTATTAAAAAAAAAAAAAAAAAAGATTTCAACCCACTTCGAGAATGTAGTAGTATAGGTTATTCGTATATAACTCGAGGTTACTTAAAATATAAAGTTCGAGAGTACTTATTACGATTGAGAAAGTAATAATAAAAAATAAAATAAAATAAAATAAGAATAGGAAAGTAAAAAAAAAAAAAAATAATTGAACAATTACAAAAGCTGTGGAAAGAAAAGTAGTCAATGTTGAACGGTTAAGAAAATGGGTTGTGAATTAAGGGAAGGGGGTTGGTAACTAAAGGGGAAGAACCTCCTACATCCGGAGTAATTAATGACACCCTCGCCCACCCCCATAGTTATCCTATCACCGATTAAAATGAGTTCTCAGGGGTTGAAACCGGTAGCTCGTTATTTCGACGCCGTTAGAAATCGCAAAGCATCAGAATCATCATCATCATCATCATCATCATCATCTACTTCGTCTTCTTCTTCATCTTCTTCATCTTCGTAGTTTTCTTCTTATTCCTGCCAGTTATATCCACCACACTATCCATTTTCAAGCAACCACCCTCAAGCCAACCCCAATCCCAACCCCAACCCCAACCCCCAACACTCTACCAATTCACCACACCTTTTTCTTAGATTCTTCTAGGTGGTCTTAACGAACCTTTGCTGCTGGGCATGAACAATGAAGCGTAAAATGCAATTAAGCATTTAACGATGGCCCACGAGGACGAATGCATTTCATACCAACCCCTCTTACCTACCCCCCACACCCAGTTTATCTCTTATCTATCTTTTCAGATTATTTATTGTTCACCGATAATACTTCTTCTTCTTCTTCTTCTTCTTCTTGGTAAATTTCTTTTTGTTTTTTGTTAGGATGAATTTAATATTCGTGATAATAGATAAGATCGTTTCATTAATTTTTTGAAGAAGCAAGAAAGTTTGTTATTGATTTTATATGATTGATTAATACAAGATAATTATTGAAAATAATTTTTATTCAACAATATAATAACACAATGTTGCACTCGCATACTGCTAGATTTTTATTACATTAATGTTATTTATAAAATAATTAATTAATTTAAAAACAACAAGACAAAGATATAATTAAGTCCAGTGCCATCTGTTGGTCATTAGATTTGAACAAAACCTAACCTTTATTTTGGCTCACATAAGCCACAATAACGCGTGGCTGGTCACAGGCTAGTATTATTATAAATAATAATCCAATGATAACTAAAAATTTATTGAAATTTCATCCTAAAAACTAATCCGTATTACAAATAAAAAAAAATAAAAAAGAACGACGAGAAAATAAGAGAAAGATCGAGTTTTCTCTTCGACAGGATTCGGTGTCGTTCACCTACTTTACCATTCGATTCGACTTTCCGAATTTTCCAAGGTTGAAGATAAGAGTCCAAGAGTGATAGAAAGAAAAATAAAAAAGAAAAAAAACGAAAAGATAAATAGATAGATAGATAGATAGATAGATAGATACGTAGGGTAGATAAAAAAAAAAGGGTGGAAGAAAAGAATAAGAGAAAAATGGAAAAGTGAAAAAGCAACGATAGAAAAAGCACACCCCTTCCTCAACAAACCCCCACAAACCTCAACCCCTTCAATCCCAGAGATGAAATCGAAGTCACGCAGGGAGAAACGAAAAGGAATAAGAATAAGGAATGGAACCGAACGTGAACCGATAGATCCCCCTCTGTTAGATGATAGAAAGAGTGAGAGAGAGAGATTGATTTATGGTAAAAAAAAGAGGCCATGGTGTGTGCGGTAAGTGGGCTATTTTTCAATGAACCAACCGCCGGATGTATTCCCATGAGGAAAATGGAATTTTGAGCGGTTCGTAGTCGTATGTGTTATACCTACACGAGAAGGATCAGGTGGGGGGTTTGGGTGAAAAGAGGTGGTGGTGAAGGTTAGAAGAGAAAGAGAGGAGAAAGGTATAGGTTCAAAGTATCAAAGGGTGGATGAACGAGGAAAAGAAGGTGGGTGGTTGAAGGGTTAGTTTCGAATTGAACTACGCAGTTACGTTTCAAAAGACACCCCCAACGATTACCTTTCGCGATATACGTGTCCTTGATCTTCCTTGATTTCTTTTTATACCAATGGATATTATTATACTGGGTGATATTTATCAAATGGATCAATAATAAAATGATCTATTGATTATAATATATAAACTATATTCAATAATTTATATATTATAATAATAAATTATATTCTAGTAACTGATTTAAAACATTTCACTTATCTAATATATATATATATCCATTTACGTATATGTTTATATAAGTGTGTAAATGTGTAGAAAACTAGGTATATATGCATTGATGTGGGATCAAGTTTAAGGGTGGGTTTACCTTCGTGTCTTTTGAAGATTCCAGAGAGAGAGAGAGAGAGAGAGATGAGGAGTGGAAAGATGAGGGGGAGAAGTGTTGGATAAATCTTGGCAGAAAGAGAGAGGGAGAGTAAGTTATGACCTTTCTACCTTTAACCATCATCCTTCCTTCATCTTCTTCCTCTTTTTCGTGGACCTTCTCTCTCTCTCTCTCTCTCTTCCTCTCTTTCACTTTCTCTTTCTCTTTCTATCTTTTGGTTTCCTCTCTCTTACTTTTTGGCCACGATCTTCTACGTTTGTATGAATGTATGCATGAGATACGAACTTTATGCTTTATGCATTGGACGCAGCAGTGATAAGGACTGCCATAGTAGCAACGAGACTCTTCTGCAACTGCATTTCTCCTTCTTCTTCTTCTTCTTCTACTACTTATTTTTCTTATTTTATTTCTTCTGTTTCTTCTTCTTATTTTTTTTATCTTTTTCTATTTTCTTCTCATCTTTCTTCGTCTCTCGTCAGAAATCATCTTCGTGTAATTCGTGTTGTTCCTGTTCGTTCGACTACTTTTTTCTATTTCTTGTCTTCTTTTTATTTTCACGGATTTTTGGTTTTATCTTTTCCCCTATCACAATTTTTTATTATTTATTATTATATTGTTTAATTAATCGTCAAATTATCTTCACTTAAATTATGTTAAATACTTTAATCCTATATATATATATATATACATATTAAATAAGTTTGAAATAGATTACATAAATTCAAAAAAAAAAAAAAAAAAAGTAAAACAATTACCAAAAGTAATTTTATTAAATAATTATAAATACAAATCACTCCCCCCCGCCCCTATTCTAAAGGACTTTTCCCTTGAAAAAAAAAATAAACAAAGGGAATTTAATTCTATTGAAATTAAATCCAACTATATGTTCTAACATTTTATTGTTTCAAGTATTTCTCACATTCCTACGAAAAAAAAAAAACAAAAAAATCAAAAAAAAAAACCAGAGACAGATAAATATGCTTTTAGATAAAAAGAGATGCAAATCTTTCGAGTTAGCAACATCCCCCTTGTGATACTACTACTCCACAGGGTAAAACGATTGGACGAGTTGAATGGGATGGGGTGAGATAGGGTAAAAGGGGTGTAGGGGTTTGTTGAGACGGCAATTACGTAAACCGCGTCACCTTGCGGCAAGTAATAACTGTCTCCTTTTGAAATGTAGAGACAGTTAATTTAACACTTTAATCGCCGTCCGCGACACGAATGGATGAATTGCTGTCAAGTTACGAGAAAACCAACCCCCTTGAAGCAACCTGGGGTAGGGTAGAACAGTAAGAGTGGGAGGGGGAAATTTCCCATCAAAATGAACTCAAACCAAGAAGAAGAAGAAGAAGAACAAGATGATAAGGTGAAGTAGTGGGTTGAGAATGATGGAAATGAAATAAACGAAGAGAAGAAACAAAAAAAAAACAAAAGAATAAAACAAAACAGTTGAATGGTGAAGAAACTTTTAATTGTGTATAAATATTTAATCTTTTTATTATATTTTTTTTATTTGTTAATTCTTTGTTACAAATTGTAGTCTGAAACAAATCTAATTTGTAATAGTACTGGTTGTCGCGCATTGTTTACGAGTAAAATAAATTAATTGTTTGAATTATTAGTCTTCTTGAGAATTACTTAGGAAAGGGGTGGCAATGGTGGTGGTGGTTGTTTGATAGAAAAAGTTTTGAAATTTATTATACTGTCATTTTAAAAAATAAATCTAACATAAGGAGTTTTTCATCGTATGATCAATTGTTTTAACATTAGGTTTAGTATACATATATCAATTTTTGGGGGGAATCGTTAAAAATTTTGCAACATTTTTCTTCGT
The DNA here is from genome assembly GCF_001465965.1 of Polistes dominula. Next base: position 203,702 of record NW_015148994.1, on the reverse strand, counting down.
TATTTGTAATTTTATTTTCTTTTTTTCTTTCCAACAACTTTTCAAAAGAATAAAATGTCTTATACAAGACAATACATATATATGTATATATGTTGGTCGTACAATGTACGGGGTAAAATGTATTACGGTTATTATTGTTTAAATAAAGTATATCTCGCGGGATTGTTATAGTTGAGCGATGGTTTTACCCACTACAAGTAATCCGTTTACGTTATTTTCTAGCGAGTATTCTTTTTGATCCTTTTCTAGTATCCTTTTTCTTTTTTTATTTTTTATTTATTTCTCTCGTTCATCTCGCGAAATACGGTTGAACGAACGCTATGCTGTTATCATCGTAATTTCAAATATCAATCCACATATTCTGTTTATATACAGGGTGATTTACCAGCTCTTGCCACTAAATTGTTCCTAGTAGCAGAAAAGTGGATAAGAAAAATAGTTGCATGAAAAATTCAGGACTACAATATGAAATTAGTATATTTTTTTGCTAGGTTGAGACATTTTCGAGATTTATCGGTCAATTTTGTTTTTTTAAATACAATGTTATATTTTATTACTTATTTTTGGATAGCGGCTGTCAAGACGAATCCAATGATATGCAACATTAATATTTTTGAAGATCAACGAAAGTGTAAACTGGCAAACAAGCTAGCTTCAATACAGTTCTTCCACGTCATGGTCGTGTCGTGGTCGTGTCGTGGTCGTGTCAGGGTTATGTCAAGTTTTCGTCATCCTTTAGTTTCGACAACGAACGGAACAGATATTTTCCGAATAGTTTTTATTGGTCATTGTCAGGTTTTGTATTTAATGTTGCAAATCATTCGATTCGTCTTGACAGATGGGCGCCGTATCAGCGCCACTCGAGTTGTCACTCAAATCTGCCGGGCGCTAGTGCAAAGGGTTAAAATATCTTATCTACTTTTCTACTACTATCATATTTTTGGAACCATTTACGTGACAAGTGTTGCTGAATTACCCTGTATACATATATGTATAGATTTTTGTACATAAACGTGTAATGTCTCTTCTGAAACATCATGTAATATAATGTTGGCACTTACTTTGAAATACGTCGGTGGATTATTATCATTATTATCGTTACAAAAGTGATTTCAATGAGGGATGGTAGGAGGTAATTATCCTAAAAGTACGTTGAAACGTTTCCAGAAGCTAGAAACAATTGCAATTATTATTACGATGAACGAAAATCGGTTAGGGTCTCTCACTTATCGTTTCGAAAATAACGAATATGAGAGATTATAGAAAATTTTAGGTAACATAATCGATGTTCTTCTATTTTACTCTACTCTTTCTCGTTTAAGTTAATTAGTATAATTTTTATTGTAATATTTCCATTAATCTTTTATAAAAATTTAACCACAAATAATAATAATAATAATAATAATACTTTGAGAGTAATGATTTCACTAAACGAAACATTCGATGAAACTAATATAAATTGGAAAGTGGGGTTTGGGGGATGAAAAAAAAAATTATTATGAAAAGATTTTTATTCGGGAAATGAGCTAAAAGGTTTCAGTATGAAAAAATGAATGAATGAATGAATGAATAAATGAATGGATGAAAGAATGAATGAATGAAAATGGTAAGAAAGGAATAAATGTAAAGAAAAGTTCTTTGCACGAATCAAGGTAAGGTAAATGCTACATTTTCTTTCTTTCTTTTTTTCTTTCTTTCTTTATTTATTTCTTTATTTCTTTTACTCTTTTTCCTTTCGTTTTATTACTTTCATTTGACTGATATCATGAATGTCGTTGTCGAGAAGGAAGAAGAACCTTTTTCAAAGAGTACATCTGTGTGTTTGATATGTATGATGTCTTGACATACTAAAGTCAACTTTGTTAAGTCGATCTTTGACGGTTGTACTTTTTTTCAAGCAGCTTTGCGAAAAGAAAATATAAAAAATAAAATAAATAATAAATAACAATCGTAATAGTTAGATGTGTATTTTAAAATCATAAAAAAAAAAGAAAAAAAAACTATTATACCATTATAGTTTTTAAAAGTGAATTATGTATCGCAATTTTTAAATAATTTTATTAAGATTTGTAGTTTGCTAAAGGAAATAAATAGAAATAAATAATTTTAATTATATACAAAAAAGAAGTATTATTTATTAAAATAATAAAAAAAGAAAAGAAATAATTCAATCAGTGAAACAAAAAAAAATGTTGAAAAAGAGAAACGATATAAGTTAAAGAAAGAAAGTAAAAAAAAAAAAAAAATAAAAATATAAAAAGTTGAAAAAGAGAAAATGTCGAAGTATAAATCGAATAGAATTTTTAAGTGAATTTGTGTATGTATGTGTGTGTGTGTGTGTATCGTAAAAGTCGATTAATTTGACGTTAGTTAAGAGAAAAGTTTTTTTTTTTTTTCGAAGAAGAAGAAGAAGAAGAAGAAGTAGACGATAAGAAGGCGACATTGGATTCGATAGAAGAAACCTCTTCACTAACGTAGAAACTTCTTTAAAAAGGAAGGAAAACTTTTCGAAATATAGTCCATGACATTTTGAAATTCATACGAATTTCCGAATCATATGTAGGTAATAATACGTACCACTACTAACATTACTAACATATATATACTATACACCTATCTGGTAGTCTGGAAATGGTTGGTAAAAAGTTTTACGCACGATATATGCACTTTCTACGATCTATTCTAACTCATTCGAAATTACGCTGGCAAACTTCTACTACGAAGAATAAGAAAATTCCAACCTCTATTTGCTTACTCATACATATATCTATCTATCTATATATATATCTATATATATGTATAGATATTCTGCAGGTTATACTCTTCAAAGTTAGAACTTATTATATGAGCCGTTTATTTTAAAAGTAACCTAATTCCATTTTCCCAAAAAAAGAAATCGAGTTAGTTATCATAATAGTTACATTTTTACATAATCCTTTCATTCTGAAAAGTAATTTGTTAGAAATATATATATAAAATCGTTAAGATTTTGTAACACGAAAAAATGTCTTAAAGTGATGAAAAAGTTTATTTCAAAAGTGGCTGGAATTCATTTGTTAATTATTATTTTACAGTTATACGTGGTTATTTGAAATGATAGAGATTCTGGAGAGGTAGGAATTGTCATAACAAGAATAATTTACTGTTTGTAGGAAAATTTAAACCACGAAGAGACATCACTGCGCATGAGTGATAAAATAATTACATTAGAATAAAAAGAATGTTAAAATCGGAGCGTTATAATATTGAGTTTTCTTTATTAGAATTATAATTACCGTTGCACACATGATAAACATAAAAACAAGCCATATAAACAACTTTCTAATCAATGTTTTGTTTTAAAGAACAACGGCTTAGTCTGTAAGTGAATTTCGAAGAGGAAGGTACTCCGAAAGTATATTCCGTACTTTTRAATATTAATCGATACTTCTATTGATTAATTAATAATTATTTTATTATTCTAATACATCCTTCTTATATTACAGCATAATTTAACACTCGAAGTCATCACTGCTCATGAACAATAAAATATTTACTTTAGAATAAATAAAATAATAAAATTTGTACGTTATAGTATTAAATTTTCTTTATTAGAATTATTATTACCGTTGCAGAATTAATCAACATAAGAAAAATCATAAACAACTTTCTAATCAAAGTTTTGTTTTAGAGAATACCAGCTCAGTCTGTAAGTGAATTTCGAAGAGGAAGGTACTCCAATAATATATCTCGTACTTTTAAACAATAATCGACACTTCTATCGATTAATTAACAATTATTTTATTACTCTAATACACTTTACTTATATTACAGGACAATTAAACCCTTGAAGTCATCACTGCTCATGAACAATAAAATATTTACTTTAGAATAAATAAAATAATAAAATCTG
>NW_015148994.1:159270-176588 GCF_001465965.1 Polistes dominula | reverse complement strand
TTTTTTTAAATTGCAGAGTAGAAGGTCCCCTTAAAGTGCCAAATTATGTTCAATACTTTCCATATTAATTTAATACTTATAATATAAATAAGAACATTTTAGAATATTTATATATATAATAAAAAGATAGTATAGTATAGTATAAAAAAATTAAATTTTGTTAGTAAGCAAATAATTGCGGATTTTGTCGAAAGGTGGCCTTTTAAAATCAGAAATGACTTAATTCCTAACCTAATAAATCGAAATTCAATGTATTATAATACAGTAAAATCATATTACCCACTTCTAAAACCACCGAATTATTTTCAATACTTTCTACATCAATTTAATATTTATAATATAATTCAAGACTATTTATATACATAATAAAAAGATAGTATAGTATAGTATAATAAAATTATATTTTGTTAGTAAGCAAATAATTGCGGATTTTGTCGATAGGTGGCCTTTTAAAATCAGAAATGACTTAGTTCCTAACCTAATAAATCGAAATTCAAAGTATTATAATATAGTAAAATCATATCACCCACTTCTAAAGCCACCGAATTATTTTCAATACTTTCTACATCAATTTAATATTTATAACATAATTTTCAAGAATATTTATATATATAATAAAATAATAGGTATAGTATAATATAGTATAGTAAAATCATAAATCGAAATTCAAAGATACACATATACATACATCCACTCACCCTCTTATCAAACCACCAAGGGGTAGATACAGTGTCACGAAACAGAACGAAATTTACTTCGGGTCGCATTTTCCGTTCAATTCGATTACGTTCCTTTTCTCTCGTTGTTTATGTTATACAATATTGTACAACCAAAGCACGTATGCAATTCCTCCATAATTTCTTGTTCTATTTCTCTCTTTCTTTCTCTCTTTTTCCTATATTACTATCTCCTTCTTTTTTTCTTTTTACCCCTTTATCCTCCCTTCTTTTTTTCTTCTCTTCGTCCCCCTCCAGTTTCTTCCATCCCTTCCACTTTCAGACTATTTTTCTTCTCAAACAGTACCCTCACGAAAGTTCGTTCTCTTTCTCTTTGATAATAAGATTGTACGTTAGCCCAGAGAGACACGAACACGTGCCCATAGTTCACCCTCTCTTTCTAACCCCCTATTTTTTTCTATTTTTTTTCTCTTACTTTCTCTTTAAGAAGAATTTAATTAACGATCTACTCTTTTCCGTACTGTACACTTTTCTTTTTTTATAATCTTTTTTTTTTTTTTCTTCTTCTTCCTTCTCCTCTTCTTCTTCTTTTTGTATTTTATTTTATAGTTCCTTTTTTTTTCAATTTTATTCTTTTACCAACCCACTCTTTACCAGCACCTAGAACCATTTTTCTGGGAAATACTTTGCTAAGGAATCACGAAAGATCGTTCGTAATATGCCATTCTTTATTTCCCATGGAATACAATTATTTCCTTTTCCGGTATTCTTCTTCTTTTTCTTTTTCTTATTCTGCTGCTCGAATTAATTTTGATTCTCTCGTAAGAGAGAAAGAGAGTGAGAGTGAGAGAGGAAGAGAGAGAGAGGAATAAGAATAGCAAGTTGTGGAATTTTTCTTATAATATTCTATTTCTTATATCTCGTCTCTTGTTGTTTGATTACTTTCTTTATGAAATCTAACAAACGAGTTTTCATCAATTATTAAATTTTCTAACAATTTTTTCTTTTTGCAGTACAGTTTATTGATAAAAAAAAAAAAAAAAATAATAATGAAAAGAGTATCCATTCGTTTCATTCTGTTTTATACGAATCACAAATTTGTTTCTAGTTAAAAAGAAAAAATTTCATTATTAATTTATATTAAAAGTAATAAATAATAAGTAGTAAAGAAGTATATATAAATAAACAGAGTAATTTAATCACTATCTATCACTTTTGTTTGGTATTTATATTTTTTTATCTAATATGATATTTTATTAAGATATTTATTAAATGAAATAATAATTAATATGGATTTTTTCTTTCAAATGAATCCAATTTATTTCTACTAAAAAATGAAACTTTGATTACTATTTTATATTGAAAGTAATAAATAATAAGTAGTAAAGAAGTATATATAAATATACAGAGTAATTTAATCACTAACTATCAGTTTTGTTTGGTATTTATATTTTTTTATCTAATATGATATTTTATTAAGATATTTATTAAATAAAATAATAATTAATATGGATTTTTTCTTTCAAATGAATCCAATTTATTTCTACTAAAAAATGAAACTTTGATTACTATTCTATATTAAAAATGATAAATACTAAGTAGTAAAGAAGTATATATAAATAAACAGAGTAATTTAATCATTATCTGTCACTTTTATTTTATATATACATATATTTTTTGTTGTAATATGATTCTTTTTTAATGATTTATTTTACAATTTCTGTAAAATAAAAATTCGGTATTTTTATTAATACATTTATCAACTGAAATTATAATCATGGGATCGTTCATCCCATAAATCATTGGCTAATTTATCATATGAATTAAAATTTTCTTTCTTCTTTTTTATTTTTTTTATTAAATAGTAAACAATTTATATTTCAGATAATAGAATGTAAAAATGTTTAAAATGACTATCTGAAAATATTTTGTATTCTTTCTTTTTATCTTTTTTTTTTTTTTTTGTTCATCCCATTTCTCATTCTAGTAGTACAATTTTACGAGTGAGTTTTATGCCCGATTCTATCCTCTCTATAATTTTCTTAGCCATTGTGATCTTTCCTTTAGGTAGTAGTAGTAGTAGTAGTAGTAGTAGAAGAAGAAGAAGAAGAAGAAGAAGTCCTCCTTAATATTGTAGAGACCTTTCTAGCTTGAGAATGATCTCGTAGCCATTTTACTCCAATTACTTTCATAATCTACTTCATCCTGCCGCGTTCATTAAAGGTTACGTTTACTACTGACGTCATCCTGTCTCCTTTTATTATCAAACTCGTTCGATAAACCCTTTTTTTTCTCCTCCATCCCTTTCTTCTTCTTCTTCTTCTTTTTTTCCCCCAGAATCTTTTTCTATTATGAGTTCGTGAAATTATTTGTTTCCTCCACGCAAAAAAAGAAAAAATACGAGAAATTTATTTTATAAATCATATTTATTTTTATTCAAATTATTATAATATTATATATTTATATTTTATTTATTTTTAGTTATATTGTTATATTAAATAAATTAAAAAAATTAATTCAGAACGATCAACACTTCGGTACGATATTTTTGTTAAATTTTTCTTTTTTCAATTTTCATCCTATCTCGTTTGTGTTTTGTTGAAAAAAAAAAAAGTAAATCATGAAAAAAAAGATTAAAAAAAATATATAATATATTTTCTTTTAAGGAATCATTTTACTTGACTGTACCTTTTTATTACTGTATCTTACGTTTTACTTAGGAATAAGTAAAGTACAAAATCATATTTAGCCTTTTTTTCGTATTGTAATATATGTCGACGCAAACACGGACTCGCACTACTGTCGTATTACTTTCTTTTCTTCTACCTTTTCTTTATATTTTTTTTCGTTTCCCACCCATCCTCAGGTTGAAAAATATTTCTAGACTTCTTCTCAGTAAGAGAACTGTTTAAAACAATTCCTTTTTCTTTTTACCCTTTTAACCACCCTAATATGTACAACCCTTCTCTTTTAAAGCAAACTTTTTTTGTCCTTTCATTTTCACGTATCGCGAAATGTTTCTATGAATTTTTTCATTTTAAAAAATATTTTATTATTATTATTATTATTATTATTATTATTATTATTATTAAACATTGACGAATAATTTAATAAACGATTTAATTGTTTTCGTGATTTTTATTAATTGAATTTTGTTTATAGGATGAAATTGTTGAATGTATCGTAAATTCGTTCACGAATGTTTTTTTCTTTTCTTTTTTTTTTTTTTTTTAGGGGTTTTTTTCCATCTTTGCGAAGAATTAAAAAAAAACATACTTCAAGATCGTAGTTTGATCTAACGACGTGTTTTTATTGCCAGCAGGAGTATACTTTTACTCGTTGAAAATTTTTATCTGTAACAACTCGCATAACAACAACAACAACAACAACCAATAACAACCGACAGAAACTTTGTTGTACACGTATATACTCTTGTTGTTTGTATAAGTATAAAGTAACTATAGTGAACGAGAAGAATAAAATTGCACAGGACAGAAGTTTATCGTACGATCAATTTTGATTTTTCAGAATGGCCTTCTCACCCTGTGTATACGAGCCTTTTTTTTTACGGGTTTCAACGTGATGAACCACGTGTGCAAAAAAAGAGAGAATGAAAACGGGGTTCGTTCGTTTGAGATGATAAAAAAATAGGGGGATGACAAAGTCGAACGATCTGTTGGAACATTTCGTATGCATCTCTGACAACGATATAATACGACATTTCTTTTTTTTTTTCATCGGAATATCACAATTTTCTAGATTTTTTTATGGGGATATTTATTTTTATTTTTTACTATTAATTTTTACTACCGAATACTAATGGTTTTTTTTTTTTTGGAAGGGGGTAGGGAGTAAAGGATGAGGTTATTTTATTTTGTTAAATATTTTTTTAATAATTAGGGATTTATTAAGATAATTCATATAGAATAATTAGTTAATTAACCCTTTGCAATCCGCACGATTCTTGACGTTGAGTAGCAGCTACTCTGCGCCACAGAAATGGCACATTTACAGACCCTCGTATTATTTAGTATAACTTTGGAACCAAGTAATGGATTCTAATGATATTGGACTTACATTAATCTGTAGACATTAATGAACATATTTACTTAAAAAATTTTTACCAAAAGAACTTATTTACAAAGAGAATGTATATGTTTAACAGCGTTGCAATTGAAAAAAAGCGAGCGCGTTCCATTGCATTTGAAATGTTACACTATTTGATAATATTTCTTTGTACATTATAAATCTCACTATAAAATGCGAGATATGCTTCAATGAAAACCTTTTTTTTACAAATTCTTCTTATCTTTCTTCTCAAGTTTCGCAAAAAAATTCTCGAACCGTCGTGAACACGCGTCTCGCATTCTCTTAGAACACAAAACCCGCTGACATTTTTTTTTTATATATCTTTGTTATTTTACCATATTTTGATTCGATGTCGTCTTGTGCTATTTTAAGAGAAAACATCAGGGAAACATGCATGTCTCAAAAAGTTGTGCTTAAATAACTTAATTTCTAATAAATAAACTTTAATGTCTCATACGTTGAGACATCGGAGTGATAGGTTAGAATCACGATGTCTCATACGGTGAGAGTAATAATAATATTAGTTAATTAATATAGTTATAAAATAATTAGAGAGTTATTGAAAAATGTTGTTATATTTAAAATATATTATTTTGTATATAATATATTTAAGTGTTTTTAATAATATATTATATAATTATATATAAATATATAATTATATTATATATTTCAATTTTAAGGTAAAATATCTTTATGTATATATTTCTTCTGTGCACGTTTCTGTAATTGAACTCCTCCTAAACGGCTGGACCGATTTTAATGAAATTTTGTGTGTGTCTTAAGGTGGATTCAATAATGGTTTAGCGTTACAATTCGGTTCAATTTATGTTGTTTATTTATTTAATTTTTTATTTATAAATTCTTATGCGAAAAGTTTATACGTTGAAGTTAGTCGATATTCGAGTCAATAATCGAAGTTATTCGATTCCAGTTTGTAAATCGTAAAGTTTATAGGTTAAAGTTAGTCGATATTCGAGATGACGTTAGAAATTGTAATAATTTTTTAATAAAAATTGTCATCAAAACGGCCGAGATTGTTACAGCTTATTCCAAAACATTTGAAATTTTTGAATTAAAGACGTGTGTATCGGACTTATTGTGAGCCACAGCAACATGGGGCGGGGTACCCCTAGTATTATATAAAATATAATATAATAATCGAAAGAAAAATCAAATTATATCGTACAGTCTGATGATTTTTTGTTTTAAAAAAATTGAATAAGAAAAATTAAAATAAATGATCAAACTCGAAGTAGGAGATTCAGTTAAAAAGACTTTCATTTTGTTTCTACATTTATTAAACGACACGAGGGAAAATTAATCAAAGTTTTTCTTATTATTTATAGTTCAAATTGTATTTTGATAATTAGAATGATTTACTATAATTTAATTGGTAAATAAATTCGATATATTACAAGATCAATAATTAACCCCCTCTCTCTATCTATCTATCTATTTCAGTTATGTATATATATATGTATGTATATCATTAAAATATTCATAGATTTCGATAAATCATAATTACGATGGTCGATAAATCGATAAACACCCTTATTATATATATATTTCCTCTATTATTTCCGCTCATTATACGTTAATCTATCGTTGTTAGATATCGACAATCCATTATTATCGATTATCACGTACCCTTTTCCCTTTAATTCTACTTCATTTAAACTTTCATTTAAATTCACGTTCACGTTATTGTCTTAACGATCCTAATTGCCGAGTTTTAAATAAAAAAAAAATAAAAATAAAAATAAAAATAAAAAAAGAAAAAGAAATAAAAAAGAATAAAAGAGTATACGTGGGTAGAAATTGAAGAAGGGTCAGAGTATTTAAAAATAAAAAAAAAAAAATAAAAGAAAAAGAAGCAAAAAGGAATGAAACGATTACAGAAAGAAAAAAAAATACTTAAGATAAAAATAATTACCAATAACAATTTTATTGAATAATCATAAATTTAAATTAACCTCTCATTTTAAATAAAAAACAAAAAAGAATAATGTCAGAATTAAGTATTTAAAAATATTTAAAAAAAAGAACAATAGAAGAAAATTTATTTGAAATAAAAAAAAAAAACCAAAAGAAATGAAAGAATTATCGAAAAAAAAAAATTATATAATACTTCAAGTAAAAATAATTACCAATAGTAATTGGTAAAAATAGCTTGGCAAATAGCTTTGATTATTTTATTAAATAATCGAAGAATTATTATTTTAATTCACCCCTCCCCTCCATTCTAAAGAAGTTTTCACTTACAAAAAAAAAAAGAAAAACGAAGGGTCGGTAAATTTTTGTTTCTTTTTTTATGTTTGCTTTTTTTCTGTTTTTTTTTTTTTTCGAAGGTTTTCCAAGGATGAAAGGTGCTAGTTAATGTTACCACCGTACGTTCGTGGAATACGTTATGTGTCAGACCGACATCAGATTCAGAAGATTCCTTACATCACGTGCCTTCAGGATCGCGTGGGAGGATCGCATGAGGAAGGATCGAGAGAAGGAAAATCAATTCCGGTGTGCAGTCGAGCGTCAAGATTTGCCGACGGCTGGCTGCTGTTACGCTCGTACTACTTCGACATCGTGCGTGACGTGCTGTTCTCTTTCTCTACTTTTTTCTTCTTCTTCTTCTTTTTCTTTTTATTTTTCTATTTCAGTTTTTCTTTTTTCTTTTTTTCCTAACTCTGTCTATTTTACTTTCTTTTCTTACCATCACCGATCACGAAAATGCGTGTAATGGAAATTTTTATCAAGAACATGCATCGATTCCATTTCAACGTTTTATGTACACCCACCCATATCCCCATACACCCCTACGTGTTCACCCCTTGATCATATACGTGTGTGTATATACGCGTGCAAAAGTTAGAAGGTAAGATGTGAAGGAAAAGAGGATGATAGGTATAGGTTTAGATGATACATATGTGTGTGTGTGTGTGTGTGTGTGTGTGTGTATAATAGCTTGAACGCATAGACGTTATACGTCTATGTTGTTTGCTCGATATTTTTACTCGTTTCCTCTCGATCTTGTCAAGTCTATGGTTTAAGAATACTTTTCGTTTGGAAGAAAGAAAAAGAGATATTGGATAACGTCAACTCTCTCTCTCACTCTCTCTCTCTTTCTATCTCTCTTTTTCTCTTTAGTGAATAGGATAGAATAAACAGTAATTTTTTAAAGGATAATAAGCTTTGTAAATGGTTAGAATGTTCTACTTGACTTTTAGAAAATGTTAGAGTGGTGTTTGTTAAAGAAAATTGTTCCTTGAAATTTTATCTTATTATTATGATATTTATTTAAAGTTGATATGCTTGTGTTGGTTGAAATAATATATTATATAATTATATATTTATGTTATTATTTTTTATATTATATTTATGATTTTTATTTTTTATTTTATTTTATATTATATATATATATAATATATTAGATGGTTCGGAAAGTCGAAAGTTTAGTTTTTCTTTTGTAAAAATGAAGATAATTTTTGCCTCGAAGTTAAACCTAAACCTTTCAAGTGGTCATAAATAGTTGAATTTGATAAATTTAACCTCTCATCGATSTYATGKRTTACTATTTGTCGGTTTGCATCAACTAATGCCATTATTGCGTCAGCAAAAAACGAAACGACTTTTCGAATCATCTAATACAATTACAAATGTGCATCAAAGCACTGTTGCAATAGTAAAAGTTGATAGTATCCTTTAAAAAGTTTCGAAATAGAGAAAACAAATAGTAATAGTATTCCTTTTTGAGCAACTACGAAATGAAACGAACGATACATCAAACAGGGTCTATCAATCAATGAATTCCTACCAATCTAGTAGATGAAAAACATACTTGAACATAAACGAATCAACGAAACAATAGAAAATGTAAAAATCACACGTGGAAGAACACCCTTAATCTTTGGTAGTACAATTTTACAGAAAAGTGTAACTGGGAGGGTGGAGACTAGGTAGGTTGGAATGGGGTAGTAGTAGTAGTAGTAGTAGTAGTAGTAGTAAGAAATGTTAGATAGCATACGTTATTACACTATGATAGTAGTTGTATACTAGTTTCTCTTGGCTACGCAATATGCAAATTTCTTTGACTGTGAGAACACGTCGGGGGTTCAAAGCGATTGGACGAAAAGTGCGCGTTGCGGTATGCTTGAGTGGTTCAACAAAAAAAAAAGAGAAAAAAAAATGTTAGAGAAAGGCTAGCACACGAATAGTAACGTAACATAGAAGAGAAAGAGATGATGGTGTAAGGGAATGGATACGGGGGTGAGTTTTAAATGGGAGTATGGGTAGGGGGTGACTCAGCATCAGGATTTTGACGCTCGACTGCATGCCGGAATTGATTCTCTTCTCTTTCTCTTCTCATACACATTTTCTATGTTCTTTTTTTTTTTTTCTATCTCACTTACTTTCCCATTGGTGGGTATCTGGCACGCCATACCAACGAGACCGCTGACGCTACTCAGTCGAGGCAAGAGATGGGCTAAGGGTTAGGGGGGGGGGAGGCACGTGACGCAAAAATCTTCTGAACGTGACGTCGTCTACGTCGTCGTTCTGCATCCTATATTCCAGTCAGGAATAGATAAGAAGAAGTCCCCAGCAGTAGCAGTAGCAGAAGCAGTAGCAGAAGCAGTATAAGAGGTTAGGTATACCTCTAGCTACTCTAGGTATGGTAATAATTATGCAAGGAATATCACCGAGGGCCCGAGAATGTCCTAGCTCGCATAGCAAGTGCCTTTCCCCTTCTACCACCCCCCCAACCCAATCATTCTATCTTTTCTATCTTCTTTTCCTATTTCTCTCATGTCTGAATCTCACCCCTGAGTGGGGAAGGCACTCACCCACTCATCCTTCTTTTCATTCTTTTTCTTTTTTTTTTTCTTCCTAGTTACCTGTCTGTGACTGTCTGTCTATCAGGTTAACTTGGTACATACTTTTAAGAACTATGCTGAATACTGGACTCTTTTCCAACCTTTTGTTTTTCAAGTAAACGATATTTACCCCTAGCCTTCTAAAAAGTTGTGAATCGTTTTATCTTCAATTACTACGTTCGTTACTTTTTACTAGTTCTTTTATTTCTGAATTTTTACCCTAGCTCGATCGATTCGTGAACTTTTATTCTAATCAAATTTTGATAGCAATTGGGTAGTACTTTTTTTTTATTGAAGTTAATAACATTTTTTAGAGGCATCTATAATTTGATTCTGACCTTAATTAATATGATTATTTTTTTTTTTAAATTGTATCAAATATTTGTTCTTAGGAATGTATCCACTTGTATATAAGTATGTGTTTGTTAAAAATCATAGAAAAAATTTCTGAATAATATTAGCGGTCTTGCAATTTAATGCAAATGCTAAAATCGTGGCCGCAATGACTAGAAATTGCGGTTATCAGAAGCATTTAACTGTGCCGCGTACTAAATTAGAGATAGTGAATCAGTGGAGCATACAGTGTTACGGAACGACTCGTCGTGCATCATGTCGAGGACACCAATGATGCGCGGTGAATACATTAATGTTACTGGCGTTACATAGATACAACGTTTTATTACGTCAACCAACCAACCAACTCGCGGAACCGTAATTTCCTTTCCTAGTTTTCTCTCTTCGTAAGTACTACCCCCCCAAAAAACTGGTTTCCAGTTTACAAAATAGTACTTTTATAGGATTCTTATTTTTTATATTATAATATTTTTTTTTGATACAAATTAAAAAAACAAGAAGTCACATATGCATACAGGAACCATGATAAATGTATGCATTATTTATTTAAATATTTATTTGTGTAGAATAAACAGTTGTGTGTGTGTGTGTGTGTGTGTGCTATTTTAAATTATGTAAATAAAATATTATATTATAAAATATAATAAAATAGAATTAAAAATTAAAGTGATATATAAATAAAAGTATAAATTAAAATAATTTATTTTATATTTTTCAACGTGTTGTGTTTTTAATGTTATTTTGTTTTATTTATATTTAATATAAAATAAAATTGATTTATATATACTTTCTTTTTATCATAAACATACACACACACACACATACACAGACAGAGTGTTAAAAGGGTTAGTTGATCCTAAAATCTATCAGATGCGTTGACACTATTTGAACTTTTACTCAAGCTTTCATATTTTCTTCTATTTGCCGGAAAGCAACATGGTGGTGACGTTAATGCTTGTTACAAATCACGAGAGATACTAAATGTACCAAGGGTAAATGTGACATAAGGCGACTTCCGGTGGCGAGTAACGTTCATTCTATTGGATTCGAGCGTTACCTGTCATCGTGTGTCATGTCATTTCAAACATGAAACATATCCCGTTTGCTTTCCGATTACCTTGTATAATATTTAAGATATCTTTACTTGTAAGATTTTATATTTACGTTCCTTTTGATTATTGTTATTATTATTATTAAACAAGATATTAAATTTACATCACCAAAATATTTAACAAAATAAATAAATAATAAAGTAGTAATCAAACAAATTCTATTGCTGTTAACACAAGCTTTTTATTTTTCATACAAATTATAACAAATAAAATTGCAATTAAATTTATTTAAATATACTGTTAACAAATATTTGATAAAATTCCTATAAAAAATAATATTATTGTAAATTCAACAAAAATATATATTTTCCAGTTTTTATTTAATTAAATTCATTCTTCATGAAATACTCCAAATTTCTGTCAGATAATCTGCGTCTCGACTGAAACTCCAATTAAATGAATAATCAAATAAATTAACAATAAAAACTACATAGATCTTCATACCAATTCTAATACTAATAACAATACTATTACTACCACTAATAATAATAATAATAATAATTAAATCGTAGTGCATAAAATTAAATAGGATTAGAGTAAATCTATCGTAACAGTGTAGTAGTAGGCGTACACATCCTTAGTGTGTCACATACAGGGGGTGATGGGTGAACGCGAATTAGTACGATTAAGATGGTATCTCGTTTCACTGGACAGGAGTGTTACAGAAGTGGTGGTAGTGGTGGTAGTGATGGTGGTGGTGGTAATAGTGAATGGAAGGAAACTATGTGAAATACTTAAGCACCTAAACACACTATAGTAGTATACTGTTACCGGAGTATTGAGATGGTGTTAGGTAATGTGTAATAGTGTGTTGGTATAAGCCAAAGAGAAAGAGAGAGAGAAAGACAGACAGACAGACAGACAGAGAGAAGAGGAGGGCAGGCAGGGAGAGGGGGGTTGGTATCCAACCTCAAAGCAACTGGCAAGTGGAACGACGGGGGTTGGCGGGGGTTTAGATAGGTATACGTTGTCCCGTATGGGATATCTATGGGTCCGTTGCAAGAGGAGACATACACTGGTGTGAGAGAGGAAAAGGGGGAATGAGGGGGAATAAAGGGGGATGGGGTTTCAAGGTGGATATCCGGGGTGGTCGTGTTGGCTGGGATTACGGAAATACAGGAAGGGGTGTCGGGGCTGTCGGGGGTGTCAGGGGGGTTTGGGAGCTGCCACGTAACGTGCCAGTGTGGCCCTGGGCTCTGATGCTGAGTTACGTTCTACCCTATATCCCTTGGACCTATTACACACGCGGGACACCCTCATAAATACAACGCAAAATCGTTCCTAGATCCTCTGTCCGCTACGGTGATATGCATCCGTCAAACTTGCAAACCAGCCGACCAAATGTCCGCCATTTTATCTACCCCTTTCAGTTTCCCCTTTTTTCTTTTACCTTCTTTTTCGTTTTTTATTTCTTTTTCTTGATTTTCTTTAGCAAATTGGGCCATTTTGGATTTGTGTGTTAACAAAGTGCAATTTAAACCTGACTACCGGTTTCTAGTAAACCTTCAGTTCATTCGTGCGAAAGTACTTGTTCTGTTAGATGCTAACACCAACAGCTTTATCGATAATCCTTGATAACCATATTTGGTGTATCAATAGATTCCTGATAGCTAATCGATCTGTGTTCATGTTTGTTCTACGGATTATGGTATAACACATTTTCGTTATACAATTTATACACTAAATACTAAACATTGTTTTAACGTGTTTAATATTAGTAACAATAATAGATGATACATTTAATTTCCGTTTGGAAAAAATTAATTAAACTTAAATTGATTTCTTATCTTTTTTAATTTCTTTTTTTTTTTTAATTTTGTACATATCTTTTTTCAAACTTATATAATTTATTGAATTATAATTGAAATAACAAATCGTTAATCCTGTGATTTCGTACAATCTGTTACATTAGATTAAACAAATTACTTTTATTTTTATTTCTTTTTTTAAATTAAATTTATCAAATATTACAAAAAAAAAATATCTAGTTTATGATGGAAAATTAAATTTTATGGGTTTTATTTAAAATACACGAATATGATAACGCAATTGATTTTTCTTTTTCTTTATTCGAATCGATGATCGAGGAATGTGAAGTAGGGGGTGTAGGGGATGTTATTGCACGTTCTGCAAATATCGACATATAATATACAAAATAATGTAATATATATATATACATGTATATATATTTGAATTCGAACAATTAACTATGTAATATGAGGCATCTTGACTAGAACGTCGAAAATGTTTAACCGAGACGGACTTGAACGCGAATTATAATCGGATTGTCGAATGCGACAAGCCAGATATAACATAGCGTTCATTACTCGGCCCAACATTTAATGCGCGTTTAACATGAGTGAGAGAGAAAGAGATAGAAATTCAATCATTGCTTGCAACGTAGAACGAAGATAATCCTGATTGGTATGATTATTCTGAATAGAGAAACCAACGTCCTTCGGAATTCGTATTCGTTTCTGTAAATATCATAAATACGATTGATACTAACCATCGAACCATCTTAGATATTATTAATTATAATAACTCAAAGAAAAAAAAAAATATATATATATATATATATTTAGTAATATATTATATTACTAGTAATACTATAACTAATAATTACTAGTAATAATAAATTATAAAATTAATATTTAGATATTTTGTGTCCTATTTTTATTTCATTTTCGATAAGAAAATAATTGGTAGGATTGGAATTTGTTTTTTCTTCTCACTCAATAATTAAATATATTTATTTAATAAGATTAATTATTGTATACATATTTAAATATTTACTGATGGTAATAAATATTAAATTTAATACTATTACACATAGATAATAATTAATACATTGAATTCTATTTGTTTATAATACTATCGAGAATAATCGTAAAAAATCACTTTGAGTATTTTATTCTTTTTTATTTTTATCTTTTTTTTTTTTCTAAACATACAACGAGAATTTCCAAATAAAATTTCGTGTTTCTTTTACATAGACGATTTTCAAACTTCATTGAAATATTTATGGTTAAATTTTCTGTTTATCTATTACGTTGATTCGTATGTTCTATTTGGAATACTAATTAATCGAATTACCGATCATTTCTAACTAAATTCATTTACGTTAACCGTACACTAATTTCATTTAGTTTTATTTATAAAATCAAAAACTTTCTTAACATCATATATTTATAATATTACTTAGATTATAATTTATTCATATCTATGCTTCTTTTCTAATTTTCATCTTAAATATATCATTGAATATTTAGGAACACGTATATACAATTTCCAATTATAATTTCAATCCAACATATAATATTACTTCAGATATATATATATATATATATATTTTATTAAATGATAAATAATATTCATTATTGATATTCAATATCTCTTATCTCTCAGTCAACGTCAATCTTTGAATCACGATGTTCTAATAATTAATTAATTAATAAAAAAAAAAAAATAAAAGAAGAAAAAGAAGAGATAGAAATAAATAAAATTAAAAAAAAAAAATGTAAACATAACGAGATGTGTGTATATAAACGTGTAAATGATATTACGATGAAACATCGAATAATCCATACAACAAATCTAGTTAACTAAATCGCAAAAGGGGAATATTACTAATTAAACTAGTTGAAATTATAATTAATACGTAAAAGCACTGTCGATTTATTTTGTATATGTAGAAACATCAGATTAATCGAATCATTAAATTAATTCTCATTAACGTGAAAGAGGAGATATATTTTTTTCTATAAATAGAGATATTCTAATATAATTAATAATATATGTATATATATATATAACTAGTACGAACATTTTAATTATACTTACGTCGAATGAAAATCCATTTTATTTTTATTTTCCCATCAATTTTTCGTCATTTCGTTTTAATCACATTTTTTTTCTATCTGAACACATATGAGAAAAAAATTGGAATAAAAAAAAAAAAGAAAGGGGGAGAATATTCTCTCATTTATAAATTCTAACTAGCCAGTTGAGCCATTCGAGAATCGAATTATAAGCGAATAGGAATTATTGAATGACAATAAATCTTTTTTTTTTTATCTCTCTATCCTCTTTTTCCCTTTCTTTCATCGTTTTCATACTTTAATTTAACGTATCGATGCATTCCCATTGTTCAAGAAGTAATTAAATCAAAGCCATAGATATTTTTAAAATGTTTTTTATTTTTTGTTTGTCTTATACTATAGAACAGACCATTCAAATATTTGATATTACAATCTTTGCATATTCTTTTTCATAAACAATATATGTGTGTGCCCTTAAATTGTGAAAGTGGTCTAAGAAGTCATTTTAAAACAAGAGAAAAGAAAATATTACAATATTTATATACAATAATAAATTATTAAATAAATATATAATATTATTTAATTTATTATTACTAATGAGAATAAAAAACAAAGAAAAAATTAAGAAAAAAAAAATAGGAGTAGCATTATCGTTCGTTTGAAATAAGGTTATTACTTAAAAAAGAAATCCCCATGACTTCCAATAGAACAAGTAGTATTTACCGTTTTGAGAAGACTGAATAGAAACCTTTACAACGTTTCATCATTTCTACCTAAACCCCTAACCCCCCACAGTCAACCCCCCATTAGCGTTTTAAAAAGATAACGAAAAGATTTAATTTATTCGTTTATTGATCGACGATTCAATCGAGTAATACATTTTCCTCTTTCTCTTCTCATTCCTTCCATTTCTATTCTGATACTAAAAAACAAAAAAAGGGATGAAAATATTTCAAAGGTTTCTATATCGATAAGAAAGAAAGAAAGAAGATAGGTATAAGTAACGAAACGAATGTATAAAAAGAATGAACAAGAAAGTATGGGAGTAAAAAAAGAAAAAATAAAACGAAGAAAAAAGAAACACACACATGCACACGAACAGGTAACTCAAGGGGGTTGAAGTTAAACGAGAAAGGGGGAGATCGATAGATCGATCGATCGATATCCATACAATCTTAATCAACGTTTTACTTTTCGAAAGCTTCTCGAAAATTGATCAATTCAGACGGTTTCGCGAATAGCATTACACTCACACCCCCTGCACATCCCTCTCTCACATTTTACATCTCATCTCTCTCTCTCTCTCTCTCTCTCTCTCTCTCTTTCTCTCTTTCTCTCTAACCCTTTCCCTTCCTTCTTCATCCCCCGATATACATACCAAACCTTCGAACTCGTTAAACCATCTCAACCGTACTTTCCTTCAGACCTTTCTCCTATTTTCATATATACACATACACCCCATACGTTCTCTCGGTTTTACATAGGTATACACGTGCATCTAAAATTTCCACACGAACATACAACCATCTTTATACATACATGCATACACTGTTTGTCAAAAGTTTCGTATAGTTTACGTAAATTTTGTGATAAACAGAATTATTATTCGTATAGAATAATAATTAATATAATAAATAAATAATAATAAGACTTATTGGTGTTTTAGAAACTGATTTTTATTTTGTCTTTTTTTTTTTTTTATCTTAGGAAGAATAATCTTTAATTAGATACAAAAATAATTATTATAATTCTTACCTGAATTAAAATTTATTTAATTTATTAATTTAAAAAGAGATTTTTATTTTATTTAATAATTGGTAATTAAATTAAAATGTAATTTTTTATAAAATTATTATAGTACTAATCTGTATCTTTTTTCTTATTTTTTTTTTTAAATTAATTAATTATTTATGCAAAGTAAATAATCTTTAATTAAATATATAAATGATTATAATTCTTACCTTAATTAAAATTTATTTAATTTAATTATTTAAAAAGAAATTTTTATTTTATTTAATAATTGATAATTAAATTAAAATGTAATTTTTATAAAATTATTATAGAACTAATCTGTATCTTTTTTCTTATTTTTTTAAATTAATTAATTATTTTATAAATAAATTAACGTAATAAAAACCTAATTGTATACGAATGCAAAGTTGCTTCAAAATTTCAAAGCAATCGAAGTAAAATACATTTGGAAATTACCAATTCCGCACAAACCTTATATATATAGATTTAATTTTGTTTAAAATATATATATTTTTATTTAAATAAAAATCAAGAACTGAAATGTTTGTAGTAAACTTTTGCCAGATAGTGTATGGTGTTTTGTATATCTATATATATATAAAAATCTCGTGTCACAGTTTTCGTTCCCATACTCCTCCGAAACGGCTT
>NW_015148994.1:132739-150492 GCF_001465965.1 Polistes dominula | reverse complement strand
TATATATATATATATATATATATATATATATATATATCATTTTTCACGATCGACCATGAGCCTTCTTTTTTCTTTTCCTTTTCCGTTTATTCGAAGATCAAAGTATATTAATATAATAACATATAATATATATTAAATATAATATAATAAATATATTTTTAATTTTCTAACGAAAGAATAAAATAATAATTTAACTTTCTGCCTACTATATATTTATATATATATATATATATACGTATCACATGTATATATATGTGGTGTCATTTAAAGTTTCCTCTCGTATTTGGTTCAAACATATTCCACTGTATAAACCTTAACGAGCTATTGTAAGAAAATGTTGTGTTAGCGATCTTCGGGAAATATCGAAACGAATCCTACAAAAAAAAAAGTAAACAAAAATTAACACACCATCCCAACAAGGTGTGCGAGAGAAAGAGAGAGAGAGAGAGAGAGGGACAGAGAGATAACACGAGATACTAGGTATTTGTTATCGCACGAATGCGCCTCACGCACGTAATACTGTTCTCTTGATAAACAACGCTTTATATATATTTCTGTTTTTATTTTTGAAAAAACTTTCTATATACACACGTAAAATATCTCGTTCCAAAAATTTTCATCATTAATTAAGAACATACTATAAAGATTGCATATATTATACATTAATTACAAACATTATTATTAATATTATTTAAATATATCGTTGCAGTGTAATTATTCAATCATTTTCTTTAATGATATATATACATATATAATTTCTCTTTTACATTATACCACAAAATTATGGTTAATTTATCTTATTATTATTATTATTATTATATATATATATATATATATATCTATATCTTTTTGTTCATTTTTAATTTTTATCTTTTAAAATGCAAGATCGATGTTTTTAGATTGTAAATATCGTTTTATAACATGCTCGTTACGTAAATTACCTTATTATCGTAAATTTTGTTAATACCTCGTGTACGCCGATAACGAAAGCTAGTTAGTATTAATATTTTTCTCTCTTTCTCTATTTTATCATGGAATATATAATCGTTAATCCGACGAAATATAATTTTACTTTAGCAAAGCATATACACTCTAGCAAATCAGGGTACGTCAATGAAATCTGATTTTGAGTTAAGTAATCAAAAATGCAAATAGACGATAAGCTCATATGCAGCAATCGAAATTACCAACTGATTTGCCATTGAATACGTGTATTCTGCTAATTTAGACTATTCTTATTATAATAATCCAGAAAAAAAATGAGATATATGAAATTTCTATTGAACCAACAACAAGAAAAATACAAAATAAAATCAAATCAAATTATGTTGATTATGATTCAAATAATTTGAATAAATAAAATGATAATAGGATGATTAGAATTAATCATACTAGATCATTGAATGTAATCTAATTAAAATTGTACAATTTTACAACTTTGATTTTTTTTTGTTTTTATTACATAAGCAAATTAATACTACGTGATGAAAATGTTAAACAGATATTAAGATTAACGTTCGTTCGTTCGTTTGTTCGTTCGTTGAGTTCGATAAGAGTATTTAGAATGAAGTATGACGTTTAAATATATTCCTTAGCAAGAGTATAATAACCTTTTGCATTATACCTTAAGTAAATAAGTAAGTAAGTAAGATAACTAAGGATAAGTAAGTACATATGTAACAACTCTACTTATAATCTAACGTCTGGTTAGATTTTCATCATATCTTTAGAGGTATGAACTAATCAGTGTGTAGAAATCTCTTAAGAGAAATGATGAGAGAAAGAGTGAGAGAGAGAGTTCTATTAAATCCCTAATTACCCTTACCCCCTTTTACTATCACCGTAATAAAACACAATGGAACATTTTTGATTCTTCTTGGATCCAACATTAGCAGTGACACACACACAGTTATTATTATCCACAGAAATAATAACACACACACATACACATTCATTCATTCATTCATTCTCGAATTCACGTAGCCAGACAAACAGACAGTCAAATAGATAGATAGATAGATAGATAGATAGATAGATAGATAGATAGATAGATAGATAGATAGATAGATGGATGGATAGATAAAAAGTGTGAGAGTGAGATAGAGAACGAGTAAAAAAAAAAAAAAAGAAGAAAACAAACAAACAAAAGCAAAAAAGAAAGAAAAAAAAAGAAAGGAAGATGAAGAAGGAAAGAAAGTACCTACGGACGAGGTTATTAAAAACGAGATTCTGAAAGTTCTCGTTCGGGTGCTAGCCGATAAGACAATAGGCTGACGGGTGCCTGCCGATTGTTATAGTTCTCGTAGTTTTCATCTTTCTTTCTCATTTTCACTCTCTTTATCATTCCGTAAGCTACGACATTTTGAATCCCAGATCAACGTAGCTTCATGTTGAATGGCACCACACCACCACTACCACCATCACCAGTACCAGCAGGAGGAGGAAGAGGAGGATGGATCCTCCTTTTTCTCTTTCAGTTAGAAAGGCACAAACTGCATCAGATAGAAGGCGACGAAAGGGGTACGTTGCACTCCAGGATGCTCATTAGGCATCGCCTCCAGCTATTTCTCTGCCATAGCTTCGTTCTCGTCCTTCTTTTCCACCCCCCTTTTACTCTTTTTAACCCCCACTCCATCTTTCAACCTAACCATCTTTTTATCTTGCTCCTATTTTTTTTACCTACCACCTTTACCCACACCCAAACTTCCACCAACACCAACATCAACATCAGCACTAACACCATTACCATCCTAGCAGGGCTTTTTACTACCTTTTTTCTATTTCTCTTTTTTTTTTTTTAAATCTCATATCCATGTCATTTTCTTTTTTTTTCTTTTTTTTTTTTTGATTTCCATCTAATTTGTATCTTTTTATTTTTAATATTGGTCACTAAATAAAAATGTATTCCAAGTCCCAGATAAAGGGGGCGGGTTTGAGGATTAGGCTAGTAACTTAAAATCGATAAACAAAAATTAATTGCTTTCAGAATTAACAAAATAGTCTAGTTAGGTTGTTTAGTTAAAAATAATAAGATGAAGTCTTAAGAAGAAGAAATAAAAATGGTTTAGATAGAAAATGATGGATGTACTACAAGTAATAGGAATAGTTTTCTACGTTTATATTTTACTGTAATGAAATGAATTTATTTTTAATTGATAACATTCTCCCATTTGAGGAATTAAAAATCTAATAATCTTATCGGTATACTAAATAATTAAGTAACCATGATTGATCGCGATAAAGAAAATTGTAAAGTAAAAAGGATAGACAGAGACTAAGGTATATATAGTTAGTTTTAAAGGATAACAAAAGAAAAAGCAAAGGAAGAATAGGACAAACAGTTGTAGATAAAAAGGAGGAGGGGTTAGGAGGAGGAGGGGGGGGGTTGGAAAAGAAGATCGATGGAAGAAAAAGCTCGGCTACCTAATTCTATTTTCCGTGTTTTCTTATCGACCGATCTGATGTTCTTTAAGAGAAATAAAAGTAATAGAAAAACAAGTACAACAAAGATAGATAGATTGAAAAAGAAAAATAGAATAATAGAAAAATAGAATTAGAGAGGGAGAGAGAGAGAGAGAGAGAGATACGATAAAACAGACGAATAAAAACCAAAACCGAAAAATAAAAATAAAAATAAAATGGGTTTTCTCAAGTCACAGTTGGATTCTCGTTCTAGTTTTTAAAATCTCTTTCGTGAATGCGTTTTCCAAGGAAAATCCTAGGGAGTTTTTAAAGAAAGATGTTGCTACTACTGCTACTGCTGCTACTATTGAAAGTAGTAGAAGAAGAAGAAGAAGAAGAAGAAGAAGAGGTGTAGGAGAAGTAAAGGGGTCCCTCGTATAGGGGCTGGGGGAGGAAGGGGTGATAGGAACAGATGCCATGGTTTTCTTGAAGAAGAAGTGGGAGGGAAGGGAATAAAATTATGTCGACTTTCTTATTCGGCTCGCGAGAAATTTTGTCCAAGTTTAAATGCAAATCTGTATTTGAACGAACTGAACGAAAGAGAAAGAGAGAGAAAGAGAGAGAGAGAGATAGAGAGAGAGAAATGCAACTTTCATGTGTCAGGTGAACTAACAAAACTTTGATGAACACGAAACAAGACGAAGTGGATGGTGAGATGCGTCAATTTGAAATGAGACCACCATAATAAATTGGAAACATTTATAATGAAGGAGGAGAATTGTAGGGTCATTGGTGGATGGGGTGGTTTACTCGTTCAACTATTTTATGATTACAAATTAATTAAAAATTAATATTTGATTTTAATCATTGAAAGAATTTTCTTCTTGTTAAATATTTAATTATTTAAAAGTTTAGTTTTAGAAATTTTAATTATTAATAATTATTTCGATAAAAATTGAATTTGAAATCATGCTATGACTGAAATATAGAATAATGAAACACATTTGATAGAAATGATCGAAATTATTTTGTTGAAATATATTTATATAATAATTATTATGTATAATTAAATTAGTTAAATTTAATTAAAAAAAAATTTTTTTTACTGGTGTTTCTTTGTATTCATAATTATTATTTATGTGTTTATCTATTTATAATAAATTTTGTTTGTGAAAGATCTTAGTTGAAGAAAAATAAATCAAAGGTATATAATTAGTAAGAATATCTTCATTTAATGGGATGCTCGTAGCAAGGAATCTTGTTTGCAAAGCCGTGTATTTGGTCAACAGTTTCGTTTCTATCCTACCTTTGGTCTTCCACCTTATGCATGATAACCATATCACTTTGATAATAATCCGTGTTAACAAACATCCCCTATATTTTTATTACTTTTTTTAAATCTAATATCAGATAAAATAATAATATTCTTTTATATTATTATGCAAAATATTATATAAAAAGCTATTATATTATTATAAAAATTACATATTACATAAAAAAATAATAAAAAATGTATTATATAAACATAATATATTTTTACCCTTGCATTAATACACACCTACACAATAAAACACTAGAGTTCCCTTAAAATATTATAAACAAATTAGAATTGGCCTAACAAATTTGTATGCTAAAAAAACAATCAAAAATTGCAACTAAAAACCATCGAATTTAAAATATTTAAATAAAATAAAACTTCGAAATGTAACAACGATTGTTAGTAAAAAAAAAAAAAAAAGAAAAAAAAAACAAGAAACCAATCAAAAACAGGTACTACAAATAAATAAAAGATTGAAATGTTTCAGGTAGTATAATAATCGATGCAAAATGATCAACATTTGGAATGAATTGCGGTTTGACGAAGTACCATCCGACTATAATATTCCATTCTTCTTTTATTCAAAACCAAGTGAGAAATACACATACCGACACCTACAAATACAAATTACACATATACACGTATATAAATCTGAATAAGAATGATATGCTCTTTTCAGTCGTCATCCTCGAGTGTCCATGAACACGACAAGGATGACGACAAAGTGGTGGAAAAATGAAGAGAAGGAAGTGGAGATGGAGGTAAAAGGGGGGTGAGAAGGTTGGAAAGGGAGAAAAAGAAATCCTACTAACGAACAT
The DNA here is from genome assembly GCF_001465965.1 of Polistes dominula. The sequence goes on along the minus strand of NW_015148994.1, from coordinate 144,954 downwards.
CCTGCCACGAAATCCGCGATAGTAATTCCAGAGAAGAGGATCCTCCTCCTTCTCGTCACTTCGGGAAAACTCGTTTTCGAAACGACTATGGGGAGCCTTGAAAACTACCCCCTCCCTTCAACCCTCTTTTACCTTCTTCTCCTTCTCCTTCTGCTTCTTCTTCTTCTTCTTCTTCTTCTTCTTCAGACGATTGCATCGGGTTTCATCTCATTTCTACACCCCCTACTTCTATATACTACTTCCTTTTCTTCCCCCAATCCACACCACCTACCCCTACCCAACTCTTTCACATTCCCTCATCTTCTTTTCATCTATTACGAAGACTCTCGTATCTATTCAAAAAAAAAAAAAAGAATGAAAAAAAAGAAGAAGAATTTTACTACTTATTAGCTCGATCGAATTTTTATCATGAATTTTATTTGAATATGTTTTAAGGAGTGGAGGGAAGGGGAAAGGTGGTTGGTTGCATTAACGAGGTGGGTGGATGATTTTATAAAATTGTATAAAATATGTTTCTAACGAAATGTATAACATTATCTCGTTTGCTATTCGTTTGAATCTACTTACATGCTATTTTATTTCCGAGTGATTAATAATAATTATTTATGAATATAAAATATATTTATTATACATGAGATAGAAAATTTATATATATATATATGAGAAAAAAGAAAAGAAACCCTTGGAAAAAAAAAATAGAAAAAAAATTGTAAAATATATTAAATTTAAAAGAAGAAAAAAAAAAATAACGCGTTGTCAAACGATACCACGATGTATTTCATTCGTACGATGTAACAAATACAATTGCAATTGAAAGTATGCAATATTTTTCCTATTCGTATTCGTATAGAAATCGATTTTACGAAATAGATCTTGAAAAACGAGTCTGTTTTAAATAACACGATTTTATTTCGCTGACTGTGTCACTCGTGAAACTCGTGTCACTCGTAAATACCTTTCGTTCACGTTTCCATTTACATAGACACCCACACACATTCATTCTAATTCATACATGTACAAAAATATTTTTCGTATTATTTTTTACTTGAAGAAAAATTACTTCGAAAGTTTTTCTATTAAATTATCTTATTTTATCAATCCAAATGAAACTAATCATTTAATAATAATTATAATTAATATCACAAAATTATATAAATAATAATTATTACATACAATTTATATTTCATTCGATTGGTTTATTTATCTTTGTTAAACTCATCTAATATTAAAATAAAAGATTATTATAATCGTGTATCTCAAAATATAAATAGCATGATACATTTATAAAGATCCACATATAAATGTAAATAATAATGAAATTAATTATCTAACACATCAACCAAAATAATATTTACATGCATATATGCATGTGTGTTACGTAATGACGTATAGAAAATAATATGAAGAAACTTTTATCCCATCCCATCGTCCCTTCAGTCAAATATTTCATATTAATCGGATTTTCTATATACTACGTTTTGATACGTTATTATATAATATTATTATAATTGTTATAATTATAATAATAATAATAATTATTATTATTATTTCTAAAGAATATGTGTAGATTAAATATACGTACGATTATATAACATAAACGTGTATCATACTGAAACACGATAAAAGATAAGTGAGTTCCTATACAGGGAATGAATATTGGAAAATCGATCTTATCGAATTATTTATTATTTCAGCCAATGATTCCTGTTATCCGATAATTTTCAGTTCTCGTTCACGAAATATTATTATTCGACCAGTAACTCCAGAGGATGAAACTTGGGGGGACAGAATGAGGATGATTGGGATGGGTTGAAGTAATGTGGAAGGGGTAGAGGATAGGGTAAAGGGTTTTAGTTACGATTCCGACGAATTTCCAAAATTTCTCTCATCAATAATTTTCATTCAATTTTCGAACGATTCTGACAGATTTAGAAAATTCAATTTATAATTGAAAACCTTGCTAAAAACAGGATATCAAAATTATAATTTAAGATTATGCTATATTTTAGAAAAAACATGGTGAAAAATAAATAGGCTATATTTAATTGAATGATTCGATAGGAAAAGACAAATAAATATTTTAGAATAAATTGAGAATTTAATTTTGTTTAATTATTTATTAAATTGTTTTTGTTTATTAAGTAATTATTATCTTGGTTTCTATGCAATATTAAAACATTTTTGTTTTTATTATTATATGTATATATATTATATGTATTATAATTATTTTTATTAAATATTGTTATAATTTTATAATAATTTTTATTAGAAAACTATTATCTTGGTCTTTATGCAATATTATAATGTTTATTTTAATTATTATAGGTATATATTATAATTATATTTTATCTGAAATATTACATTTATTTTAATATAAATGTATTATATATATATATTTAATTTATTGAAATATTAAATCTTCAATGAAATACATATATTAATTTTAATATTAATTAAATAAATAATAAATATCAATATATAAATAATATTAATTGAGAAGAACAAACGAAAAGTAAATTAAAATTACACTTAAAATAAAAACAATGTAAAATTAGATAATAAAGTTAATAGTTTGAATTGGAGTTAGGGTTTTTCTGAGAGGGAAAATAAGTATCGATGTAAGGGCCAAACACGTGTTTCCTAATCCTTTCGTAGAAGGCCAGCAAATAAACAAGCTAGCAAGCAAGCAAACCAAGCTCTCACCCTTTCCCTTCAGAGTTCCTTGGCTTCAGCAATCTGACTCGAGAACTCCAGTCACAACGTTTCCTCCTTCTTCTAGTTAAAAGGGTATATATATATATATATACTTGTATATGTGTCTATGTGTAAGAGAAAGAGAGAGGAAACTAATCCGTACCACTCTGAAAACTTCTCTTTCTCTCTCTCTCTCTCTCATACACACATACACACATACATTTACACTAAAACGTGCTTTTCAGGTTACTCAAGTTCTCGCGTGCAAACCAGGAGTAGCACGTGTATGACGGAGTCCCTCTTGAGGGTTAACGTTCTAAAACCATTATCGTTACGTTTCCGGACTTGAGTTTGACTACTGGTTACCTGATTCATACATTTTATGTTTTTTTTTTCTTTCACCTACCAAAAGTTTCATCTCAACGAATTAAATCATTTGTTATTAATATAATTGAAAGTGATTCACACACACACACACACACAAACACACACACACACATACATACATACATACATACACATATTTAAACGAATTTGATTGAAAGGGTGGTGATTTTTATACGAGTTTGTTTAAAAAATATTTAGGTATCATAGCTTTTGTTTAGATAATAATAAAGTAATGGTGTATTTTTGTTAAACTTTTAAACGATATAAAAAATAGAATGAAAGATATAAAAATGGTGAAGGAAAAATCACCAGGAAGGGACTTGGTTTATTCATCGAGGTGTTTTAAACCCTTCCAAACACTATTATCTAACTGTCCTAGTAAATAATAAAACGTCCAAACTGCAAGAGCACGTTGGGATAGCCAACGTAGTGCCAAGAAAAGAACAAAAGAAAAGATGAAAAAAAAAATAAAACACGAGATAGAAAAAGGAAAAGAAACATTTTGCGGTTCTCGGAGCTCACGTCAGCTGTGATTTCGAAGATGGTTGGATGAAAAAAGAAACCATGTGCTGAAAAAGAAACCCCATCTTGCAAACTCGTTATCAAATAATATTTTCGTCATTATTTAATTCGTTAATAAATTTTGTAATAAATTAAAAATTTAATAACATACATTAATCACTCATATTTATTATAATATATAATAATATAAATATAAATAATTTCTATAATTATAAAATATAATTATTGTTAACAAACAAATATGTTTGTATCATATAAAACAAGTAATAAGATACGACACAAATTAGAAATAAAAAACATTCCTTCAATTATAAATTACATCAAATCTTAAATATAAATAAATTTATTAGTGACAGGATATACAGGATATCTTATAATGATTCCCCTCTATTGGTTTACTTGTTGAAAACAATCTATCGAGTAAACTGTTATAAGGATACAAGTGAAGAGTAGGTTCAGAGTTTAGGGATATTGGGGTATGAGTTTTAGGGTTTGAAACGTTCGATCGATGTCATTTAGCGGAGGGTTAATCATAGGGAGTGATAAAGGAAGGAATTGGTCTAGGAAGTCTAGGTTGCGTCCCGGTGCGAAAGTTGGACAGCTAGTTTCAACCCTTAAAGGGAAGGAAGTCAATCCTGGTGCCTAACGAGACCATCTAAGACATCGGGTAATACGTTGTTTGGGGTTGCACTTACGTTCCTACCAAATTTAGTTGGCCCTTTAAAGAAGAACTCTCAACTATACCACACACACACACACACACACGCATACATACAAACCATTATCCCTTTTAGGTTAGTTTCCATCTTCTTTTTGGAAGAACAGATTACTGAGAAACGAGAAAACGAAGATTCGATACCTTTCCTACCCCCAACGCGAATCCCGTCGAATTACTGAGTCTTCGAGTAAACTTAACCTCAACTACAATATATATATATATATATATATATATATATATATTTTATTTTCTTTCTTGGTTGTTTTTATCTTTGATTCGACAAAACTTTTTCTCTTTTATCTTACTCTTTCAATTAAAGATCAACATCGTGTTTAAGAAAATCTTAACAGGGATTTCTTTCGAGTATTTTTGTAATTTCAAAGAAAGATTGAATCTTTGATCTTTAAGTTATGTGTTTCTGTTTTCTTTTTTTTTTTTTAATACAATCATTCGTTCAATTATTATTATGGTAAATGTAATAGTAGGTTCAAATGTTTAATTAAAATTTTAATTGAAACGTAACAATCTTTCAGGGATTTACAATTATTAGTGTTTAAAAAAAGAAATTTACTCGTTAAACCTTTCGATTTGTTTTTTTAGGAATAAATGGAAACAATCTTGTGAGTTGGAGAATGTAATAAAAGAATATTATTATTTTTTTTTTGTTCAGAAACCATAACGTGTAAATAGTTAACCCATTACCTGCAGCATTACGAAAATGCAAAGAAAAAAATTAAATTAACTGAATATTCATAACCTAACCTAACTAAATAAAACTATTTTTGCAATAATTGTTTCTTTTTTTATATTTAAATGAAAACAAAATCGAATTTATATTATTAATTATTGATTTAAAATAAAATAATAAGAATTTTTAATATTTTCATGATTTTAACGAATATATATTTCATTTTGAAGTTGCAGTTATTAAAAAAAAAAAAAACAATTTGAAAATGCGTCCCAAAAAAAGGCTATTGGCTGGTAATGGGTTAAAGGGAACGAGAATAAAATAAATAAATCTTTGAGAATGGGAAAAGGGTAAAAAATGAAAAGAAAAAACGAAAGGAAGACAGAAAATAACATCGAATAGGTTCGATAGTTTGTGTTACGTATCCAACAGTAGCATAAGCCTCTTCGAGGGTTTATTATTATTTGTTAGACTACAGAATCCTTATGTGGACTCTGTAGGATGGTTTCGTAAAAAGGGATGGGTTATTTTCTAGGGTGCTTAGGTAACAGGAGAAGAGAAAGGTTTTCCTCTCCCATGAGGAAAAGCATCCCCCTTTTTTTGATATCGAGTAATCCTCAATGAAAAGGTACGGATACACATCAGAGATTTTTTTTCTTCTTTTTTTTTTTTCTTTCCCATCTAAGGTACATATCCTTATCTTTGTTTATTCAACTTAATCGTGTGGTCAATGGAAAATAACCCAAAAAGATTTTCTTCCATCATTTGTACTGTTTTTTCCTCTTTTTTTTTTTTTTTCATTGTATTCTTCGATAGTTTAAAAAAAAAATAACATAACAGTTTGTTTATCGTTACTTCGATCGATCGATCGATTTTTATCGATATCCTGTTTTTAAACTTTCAATATTTTTCTTCTATAAACTGAGAGGGAGTTGTTATTTTTCTTTTTTTTTTTTAAATTGTTTTTTTCCTTATTTTTTTATTTTGTGCATTTTTGTTTTGTTTTTGTGGTCTGTTGCAGCAATTTTCAGAGAGAATGAGTGAGTTCAATTTGAATACATGTGTGTGTGTGTGTGTGTGTTGTTTCGAAACTAATTGAAAAAGCAACGAACAGTGTCAACCCCTTTTAATATGACACCTTTATTTTTCTTCTTTTTTTTTTTTTTTTATTGGATATCAGGAATATTTTGACGATCGATCAAATAAAAAATATAGATTTTATATCAAACAAATTGTACGTACATTTTGTTTCTGTTCAAACTGGTATATAAATTTGTATTTCTCTGTTATTTGCTTAAGTGCAATGTAAATTGCATATTGTCGATAAGTTTTGATAAAATATTTGATATTTAATTTACTTAAAAAAAAAATAAAAAAAAATTCTATCTTACATATATTTCAGTCTTTTCTATCTTACCTATTTTTACTTTTTCAATAAAATAAAATAAAGAAGAAATAAAAATTAATAGAAAATTACATTAATAAATATATGTCATTTGTATTGCTTTCTTTTTCTAATCTTATTTTTTGATTTTTGATTTTGTTCTCGATTTTTATCGTAAAGCTTTACAAATGTTGCCACTCTTGAAAAAGGTTTTACCTACGTTGTCATCTTGCACCAACTCATTTTTGTCAATAGTGTAAAGAGATTACTTGGAAGGAAATATGAAATTTCATTAGAAAATAGAAAGAAAAATAATCCAGAAAAAAAATAGGAAAATAAGAGAGTTAAAACGAAAAATAAAAAAAAACAAAAAACAAAAAACAAAAAATGTACGCATGGTTCAACGTTATCAAAGGTTGTTATTTACGTTGAGAATCTGCTACAAGCTCGTGTACACTTTCTTCTATTTTTATTCAACATTCCTTTTTTGTTCATTATTATTTATTCTTTTTATTGTTTTTCCGAGAATGTTATGAATTATTTGTCTACTTTATGCCGAGTGAGTATGCAAAGAGAGAGAAAGAGAGGGACAGAGAGAGAGAGAAAGAGATAACCATAATCGTTCTCACGCCAGGCATCTTTTTATCATAACAAACCTAAACAATACTTCTTCTTTTTTATTTTTTTTTATTTTTTTTTTTTTTTATTTATTTATCTTCTTTTTACTCCACTCTTTCATTTTATTATTTTATTTATTTTACTATTGCAAGTAGTAGTAGTAGTAATTGTAGTAGATAGCAGTGTGTTTTGTTTTATTACCGTAAACAAACTTTTACAAATGTTATATTTCATTTGGAATTAAATCCAACAATATTTGTTTTATGTAATGATTAATTATTAATGTAAATAAATATTAAACAAAATCATTATTTATATAATTTTAATTTGTTTTTTCTTTTTTTTTTTTTTTTTGATTAATTTCAAACGTTAATTACATTTGATATTTTTTCAGCAATAATATTAAAATAAAAAACAATTGATCTATAACAATTGATATTGAATAAAAATTTAATAAATAATTGAAAAATAGATAGTTAAATGTATATAAAATTTTGTATAAACTATTTATATAATATAAATCATGCCAAAAGGAATTTTTTCTATTTCAAATTTATTTGTTCTGTTTTTTTGTTATTTTGTTGTTTTCTTTTTTTTTTTTTTTAGGTTTCCAAATGCGATACAACGAAATTGCGATTGCGTACCAATATCATTCTTTCTGTCTCTCTCTCTCTCTCACAATTCACACATACACAGACAAATACATAGACAAACATGCATACTTACTCTTGAAATTTCGTGGGATCTACGAGCGGTCGCGAAACGTTTAATAAAATCGCCAGTGAGTTAGCAGAGTCCATTTAAGCCGAGACAACGAATTACCGGAAAGCCCGGAGATAGTATTGACCGTTGGGGCGACAACGAAATAACCGTTCGAATCCCAGTTCGATCGGCCCTTTTTAACGCACACACACACACACACACACACATACACACACGAGCAAAGTATTTCTTCTTTCATTAATAAATAATCAAAGTAACAATTAAGACAATTAACATCTTTTTTTTTCTTGTTTCTTTATAAAATGTATTTGATTGTAACAAAATTCTTAATATGTTCATTGAATTTATTTTTATATATAATATAAAAATAATAATAATAAATTAATATATTAATTAGTATAATTAATTGTACTAATTAGTATATAGTATTATATATATAGTAATATAGCACTATATTACTATATATATAATACTATATAGTACTTTATTACTATAATAATACTATATATATATAAATAAAAATAAAAATATATAAAAATATAATAATAATAAATATATAAAATATATTAATAATAAATATATAAAAATAAATATACATTTTATATAATTACAAAGAAAATAAAAAATGTTTGTAAATCAAATATAATTATTTATTATTAAATAATAACAAATACAAGTTCATACTTTTAATTTGAAATATTATCCTTAAAATACTCGTAGGTGGTTGTATAAATTATATTAATCATTCATAAAATTTCTAATGTTTTAATAAAATATTATTTTTATTATTTTAAATTCGATCATATTGAATTTTGTTTCGTCCAATAAGAGTGGATTATTTCATAGAACTTTATTTTTTTTCTTTTTTTTATTTCATTCATGTAAAAGGGAATCGAATTAACGATTCAATGTGAAGTTAAACCTCAATTTATCTAAAGTTAATTAACGAAGAATATCCAATGAATTTAAGTATGTGTCTATAATCGTGTGTGTATTTGTGTGTGTATGCATTATACTTCATATCATCGTAATATTTAGCAGATTATAAATTGACCATATGAACAGATTCATATGTATGGGTACACGTATTGTTAAATCTCACTAATACAATCAACCATTATCTTTTTCCATGGATTCATCGATAAATCAGCCTTTAAGCGAACCATTTTCAATGGTTTTGTCTTTTTTCTTTCTTTCTTTTCTTTCCTTTCCTTTCCTTTCCTTCTGCATTTTTTTGGCGACCAACGAACGTTATCGAAAAAAAAAAAACATTGTGGTCAGAATTAAAAAAAGCAAAGGATTATAAAAAGAGAGGGGAAAAAAATGTGGGATAGTACGAAAGAATAAGAATCAATGAATTGAATTTCATACTACTTTATGACATTTTGAATCATACTGTGTTGATATGGGACGATTTGAAGGGCCTTCCACGTCCTCATCCCTTCGTCACAATTTCTATCGTCATTTTAAAAATGTCTACTGAGTTTCAATGCTATGGAATTCTCGTGGTTGTGATTGTTCTACAATTTTTGTTTTCTTTTTCTTTTTTTTTTTTTTTTGCTTTCAAGGATATTCAATCGAATCATACAAAATTTTCGTTTAATCATTTTGTATATTTAAAAAAAAAAAAAAAAAGAAAAAATACAAATCAAATATGTGACAAAAGTAATAACATTCTCGTACAATTGTACAATTGTCGGTTACGTTTGAAAAAGAATTTCAATAATACAAAGAAGAAAGGGAAACAAAAAAAAAAGATAAAATTGAAGTAACTGCACTCTCAAATCTGCGAAGAAATGGTGTCAGATACTTCAACGTAGAAACAAAAAATAAAAGAAGAAAAAGAAGAAGAAGAAGAAGAGGAAGAAGAAGAAGAAGAAGAAGAAGAAAGAAAGAACTATAGGGTTGAAGGGTAAGCCTTAAAAGCATGTGCGTTGAACGTTTTAGAAAAAGTGAATAAAAAAATGAAAAAAAAAAAAATAGGAAAAAAAAGAAACAAAAAAAGAAGAAGAAAAAAATAAATTCGATTTCCCATCTTCGAGGTCGTAGAAAGAGAGAAAAAGAGAGAGAGAGAGTTTGAGACAGTTTGTGTGTGTGTGTGTGTGTGTGTGTGTGTGTGAGTGAGAGAGAGAAAAGTCGAAAAATATCGGTGAAAATATATGAGACTACTACCGGAAGAGAAGAATTCTTCCTCGTTGCTCGTCGATCTCGGTTATATTGGTGCTACGTCGAACAGCTTGGCTTTTCCTTTGCAAAATGAAACCCGTTTCCTTTGACCTCGCATCAACCTTCACTTCGTTCCTCTTTTCCTACTTTTCCACCCTCTTACGTATCTTTCTTTCTTTCTCTCACTTTATATCATATATATATGGGATGATTTACGCAACTTGGATTTATCTAATACCAGAACTATCCTTTCCGTCATATTTATTAAGAATTTTTTTCTTTTTTTTAGAACATTTTTTTTGTTTTACACGAATACACCCTTATTATCAATAGGAAAAAAAGAGAAATGAAAAGAAAAAAATAGTATTTTCGTATAAATTTATTTGTGTATCTTATTATATATATAATAATATGAAATTGAAGTGTGTGTAATAAGTAAAAATGATGTACGATTAAGATTAAATATATCTGGTATACTAGTTGGCAAAATATAATATATATAATATTTAAATAATATAAGGTAAGGTAAAGAAAGGTATTTTATTATAAATTTATTCGTATATCTTATTATTAAATTTATTAATATTTTAAAATATTAAAATAATTAAAATAATAATCAAAATATTTAAAAATATTAATATAGTAATTAAATATAATTATATTAAATATAAGTATATTAAAATAATTAAAATAATACTTGAAATATTTAAAAATATTAATAAATTTAATAATAATAATATAAATATATATACAATATTTAAAAATAAATATTTATACAATATTTAAAAATAAATATTTATACAATATTCAAAGATAAATATTTATACAATATTTAAAAATAAATAATTTTTCCAATATTTAGAAATAAATATTTATACAATATTTAAAAATAAATATTTATACAATATTTAAAAATAAATATTTATACAATATTATATATATATATATATAATATTTTAAATATATGTATGTGTATGTACATACATCGTTTAACTGTAAAATATTCGTAGTCACCTGACATTTATATTCTCGTATATTACTAACACTTCACCCTCTCTCGTAGTTACTTCTCCCTTTCGAAATATAAAATTTCCAAACCTCTATCGTGGACTCCACGTATAACGATCTTAATCGAGACTATGCGAACGGAAGTACGGAGGTAACCTAGATTTCTCTCTTTCTATAATTTACGACCTGTTTCCACCTAGCCGATCATCTTTCTTTTACGATGGTAACACATTAAACTCTATGGGATGAATATATTCTACGATGCACGTCAGGTTATTAAAATATTACTTTTTATTTATTTCATACACCAATTTCACATTTTATTATACTTCTATTAAACTACAGAATTATTATTATTACAAAAAAAAAAAAATACAAATAAAAAAATGAAGTAATATTCTTTAAAATACATCATTTTTCTTCAAAAGATTCATAATTTTTGATGGGGGACAAAATATAGAAAATATTCAATTGAATTTACTAGAAAACACCAAGTCAACCAACCAATTCAATTTAACATAAAATTAATAAATATAAATAAAATTAATATTAAAAAAAAATAACTTTGAAACAGTAAAAAAACAAAAGAATAAAAAATAAAGAGAGAGAGAGAGAGAGAGAGAGAGAGTGGAAGGGGAAATAAAAATTTTACTCTTTTCGAAATTCTAGGGATAAAGGAAGAAGAGAATAGAAAAAGAGAGAAAGAATGATAAAAAGAACAATTGGATTCGAATGAGAATCGAAATGGAAATGGAAGTGGGAGGGTGCGTACAGTGGGAGAGGGTGGGTAACGAAAGGAAAGAGAGAAACAGAGAAGAAAATACTTAAAAAAAAAAAAAAGAAAATAAAATAGAACGAGTAATAGACAGTAATTGAGTGTAACGGCAAATAACCCAGAAAAAGAAACAGAAAGAGAGAGAGAGAGAGAGAGAGAAAGAAGAAGAAGAGAGAGGGTTGAAGGGAGGAAGGAAGGAAAGGGGAGTAAAACTCGTACGGAACTTTTAATTCGGTCGTTAAGTCGAACGAGAACTACCAGCGTATATGTTCATGCATATATATGTGCATATATGTGCGTATATGTGCATAAGGTTTCCACGATTTAACTGAATTATACAATTTAATGCTGACATGTTACATATACACACATATACATAGAAATTTGTATATAACGTATATACAAAAAAAAAATAAAAAACACTGTGGTATACATACGCACTCACATATACACGATCATATAATAAAAAAAATCCCTTAAATTCTTGCTGACATTTCATCTATGAGATGATCTTTTCGAAAGAATTAAATTA
>NW_015148994.1:94011-104287 GCF_001465965.1 Polistes dominula | reverse complement strand
TACCAAAAAAAAAAAAATAGAATAAATATTAGACCATATAATTTATATATAAAATTATATAAATGAAAAATGTTAAATATACATTTACAAAAATTACATACATAGATAAATTAATGCCATTTGATTTTATATATTAATAAATTAATGAATAATTTCTACACCATTATTTGCATTATTATTTTTGATTTGTTTAAATCATACAATTAAATAAAATTGTTATACATGACAGTATCGATGCAATAGCAATGAAAATAATTAATCTTATAGATAAGAATGGAGGATTGTATTTAAAGAGAAATAAATATGTCGAGTTATGAATATTCGATTTGATGATAATAAAAAAAAAAAAAAGTGATTTTTTTTAGATTTCAACCATTTCTATCTCTCTCTCTTTTTCTCATTCTATTTTCGGTTCGTTTAAAATAGTAGAATTTCTTCATTTAATCTTTCCTATCATAAAGCTCGACCTAACAATTTCTTAATTGAAATTTGCCGTACCAGACGGCGTAAGTTTCACTTTAATTGGACCCTATAAAACTAAGAAAGAGCCAACATCCATTCTTTCTTTTCATTTGAAAAGATCGAATTCTATAAAAACAAAATTCTTTAGTCGAATTCTATAGATTTTGTATCGAAATATTTTACGATAATAATAATAAAATATAAATTCTATTGAATTTAAGAATAAAAAGAGAAAACACATACATACACGTTATATATATATATAAATAAATAAAAATAAATTTGCATTGTCAGAAATATCTCGCAAATTTGTAAAACTTGAATAGTTTCAAATGAACATTACACGTCACAAATAAAAATAATAAAAATAATAAAAATAATAATAATAATAAACAATTCAATGATACATTGTTAACTGTAAACCAACGACGAACTAGAAAAAAAAAATAGAACGTGAAATATTACAATAACAACAACAAACAACAACAACAATAAAAAAAAATGAAGAGAGAAGGAAAAGGAAAAACCTTTTGCTGTTCATCTCGAATAAAACGATCTGCGTACGTTGAGGGGGATGGGAGATGGGGGGATGGGGGTTGACACTTGTCGTCAGGTTTCTGGTTGCACGTGTGCATCATTACAAAACATTCGGTGATCCATTCATGGGGCTTCATTCGTATCCCCCATTCGTGATTTCATTCGTGATTATTCCATTCGCGCGTGATGCATGTGCATGTGTGCACTGCGAAAAGGTTGCAGTGCAATGCAGAACAGTTCCGTGGCGAAACGAAGTGGTTGCCACCCTCTCGCGAATACATTTACTTCTACCCTTCAACCACCACCCTCAAACCACTACTCATCCTACTCATCCCTCGACTCTAGTCCCATCTTTTTTTCATTTATTAGCTTTTTTTTTTGTAACCCTCTTCTCTTTATTCCTATATATATATATATGAATTTATATATTTTTATATTTTCTTTTTACTTATTTTACTATTTTTTTCTTTTTTTTTCTTTAATAATTTTTTGGGGGGATTTTAAAAGATGTAAATCAAAAAATTTTTTACCACAATCGAAATAAAACATATTGAAATAATTATTTTCAATTATTTTATATATAAATAATTATTATTTTTATATTTATTGAAATAATATTTTACAATATTATAATAATATCAATTACATATAATATAATTATAATAATTTATTTTAATTATATTAAAATAATATATTATAATATATTAGTGTAAAGTGAATATGATATAATAAAATAAATAAAATAAATATATAAATAAATAATAGTAAAATATATTCTTAAATAAGCAATTAGAAATTAAAAATAATCACACAAAATAAAAAATAAAAAATTCATTAAAATCATGTCAACCGATACAAAATTCATTGGAAACCAACAACGTGACACTGTATTTTTATATATGAAGATATATTATTTTATAAACATTTTAAAAATATATATTTAAACAATTAATCTATGTGAGATGATTGTTGCTTAACATAGAAACAAACAGCTGAGGAATAAATTACTTTATTTCTTAACGTTGTATTATAATTTGTTTAAATGCACCAACTCTGATGTCAGCTACGAAACCAGAATGATATATATAGAACAAAAAGGGATAGAAAATGAAAGGAAACGGTTTATTCGTAGGGATGCGAACGAATGGGAAAGCAGGTGTCTGAAAAAAGGTTTTGGAGTAGTCCAACGTGAAATTCTATTTCATAATATTACGTTCTTAGGATACAAATGTGTATCCTATTTAATCCTGGCACAAACTCGTAACACGCAAAAATACAAAAATAAAAATAATATATATATGTATATATACTACTGGTATAAAACTTAAAGAGTTTTAAACGCAGAGCACCGTTTCGAAAGATTTTAACGACTATCAGGAGAAGTGAGGAGGGTATGGAAAGAGGGGAACAGGATGAAGAAAAGGGGGTGGGTTTTGGTAAGGAAAAGGAAACAGAAAAAGAAGATATCTAGGAAGAAGAACTCGAAGAAAAGTTCAAGCAACTGAGAGGTCTAAAATGAGATATATATATATATATATATAAAATAAGATAGGTTGGAAATGGAAAAAGAAGGAAACGAGGGTTGAAGGGCTAGGGAATGAAAAAGAGAGAGAAAGAGAGGGTTTGAAAAGATAGAAAGATACAACTTACAGTTGACTGATAATTCTTAACAAGTTTAATAATTAAAATTAAATGATCTTCTTTCCTTTATTCGCCACAGTTGGGTCAAAAAGTTTGTGAAAAAATCGACACGCACGAGAGTTGTTTTGACAAAAAGTTGTATAGCTTAATTAATATATATAATTTATTATTATTTCATATATTCTATTCTAATTGTGATATTATTTTGTGTGTTTTTATAATTTACTAAATAATTTATAGAATTATATTACATCAATAATTTTATAACAAAGCAACAACAACAACCTGTGATTGGAGCAACCTATTATATAAATATATATAATTATAAATAATAATTTTATTATATTTAAACCGACACAATTTTAAACCCGAAACAATTTCAATATTAAATACCAGATAAATTTCGTTAATAAAAAAGAAAATATTTGCAAAATGTTTAGTTGAAACTCAAAATATAGAAACGGTTAAAGAATCTAAAAGGGATTTACCGTTAAATCGTTTCCTATCGAGTAAAAGACCCTCTTTTGCAATGTCTTTTCCGTTTGTGAAGCCTCTCCCACCCCTGGCCCTATTCCACCTACTCCTCCAGGCCCCTATTCAGCCTGTAACCTCCCTCCCTTATTGCCTTCTTCCCTACCCCTCTGTTCTAGAAGTACCATTAGCGGCTCTCAAAGTACCTTCCTTCGGAACCAGTCCAACCCAGCCCCCAACTCAACCCAAACCAAGCCAAGCCAACCCTGTTCAGTAGTCTTGCTCAAGGGCCATTGCGATTCTGAAAACTTGGCTATCGCAATAACAGTTTCCGCGGGATCCGAAAGCGTGTGCTTGGGTTCTTCTCCCTTATGCGAAATTGCTACCCTTCACCCCTCTTTTTTGGGGATGCTGGTTGGTTGGTTGGTTGGTTCCTCCCTATGAAGGAAGAAGAAAATGATGACTGCTCTTCTTCTTCTTCTTCTTCTTCTACTTCTTCCCTTTTTAGTTAGTGATACGCACCACCACCATCACCACTACCATCACCATCACCATTCTTTTCTATTCGACATCGTTAACCCTCCCCTACCACCCCTCTCCCCCTTTGCTTGCTTGCTTCCTCAAAATCCCTTTTTTTCACGTAAAACTTCTTTTCTCTTGATCCGTACTGAGAGGAAAATTATTTTTAATCTAGAATGAACAAAATGGTTAAAGAATGGATTTCTTTTTTTTGATTTTTCTTGTTTTTAAGGGAATGTGTTTTATTTGAAGAAGGGAAAATATTGTTATGTCAAATAGAAATGATTTAATAAGGTGACAAATAAAGTTTAAGGTTGTTGTTTTGTTTATAGGAATTGATGAAGCTTGAATTTTTATTAGGTTTTTACCTAAAATTGTTCTGAGCTATAAAGATTACATTTGTAAAAAGTATTAGAGAATATTAGTTGGTGTAATTATGAAATTAATTAGGTTTTTTACTTGCTAGGATTACAAACGTTATGAATCAGGTTAATATTTGTAATGAACGTTTAAATTTGTGCTTTTTTTTTTTTAAATTCTAAAATTTTTACATTTTTTATCTTTCAGTTTTTCTGCTTGTGCTCTCTTTGAAAAAGGATTTAGAATAATTTCAATATTTGTATATATATATAGAATTTTCAGTTGAACGAATGAACGAACGAACGTTGTAATTAATCTCCAAAATCCTTGTTAAAATAATAATAATAATAATAGTAATAATAATAAATAATTATGAATAAAATGCTTTTTCCATATCATCGGACCAATGATAACTTACCCACTATGCAAATTTTATCAACGATATTTTCTTTTGATCATAACGAATGACGTACTAATATTTTTCTATTGACATTCCTTTTACAACTCATCCCTTTTCCACTTTATCCCTCACTCTTATCCTCTTTTTTATTATATATATATATATATCTCTTTTCACAATTTCCAAACGATTGCAAAAATATAATAATAATATTTACTTACGATATTATTTTAACGCAATATTATAAAACAAATAAATATCACGCGAATCGATAAACATTGATTTTTGTCGGATTTGCAAACATTTTCAATTTGATAGATAGAAAAAATTAATTTGCCAGGAAAAAAAAAAAAAAGAGAAGAAGAAAAAATTCCTACGGAAAAACGTATGGAATGTTCGTGTAAAACGTTCGGTAACGAATTTTTTCTTTTTTTTTTTTTAGGAGAGGGGGGGAGGAGGACGAAAAAACCTATTGCGCAAGATATTCTTATTTTAAAATATAACATAATATAATAATTGATAGTTTATTGCAATTATTTAAATGAACTTGTATAATGTTAATATCTCACAATTATTATATATGTATATTTCTTTTTTATAAACTTTATAATATATATTCCCTTTATATATTTCTAACTAAACCAACAATAATAAAAAAAAAAAATAATAATAATAATAATAACAATAATAAAAAAGATTGAGTAGATGCGAAATGATAAGTAAACGTCTGATGTACATAAAAAAAAAAAAATCAAAGTAAAAAAAAAAAGAATCAGATTCAGAGTTGATGAATCAAGTCGAGGGAATGGTTTTCGGTTTGGAAAGGGATGTAAGGGAAAGGGAAGAGGAGAGAGGGGTTGGTTCACCGTCCATTAAAGTTCTAAGCGTTTCGTGGAGGTCAAAGCTCGATTCTGATGCAGTGAAGGGTTCCAACTGAGAGATAGCTAACGAGAGTCTCGCTTTTTTTCGAGTTCCTACGTCATTTTCTCTTCTTCCTTTTCTTCCTTCATTTCACTTACAACTTCCACCACCTCCCCTACAAACCAAACCGTGTACATCAACCCCTAACTTGTAAAACGAGCAACGATATCGGGCCGTTCGCGTCAAACGATGACGCGTCGTGCCACTGTAAAACGATCAAAGGGCTAGCTTACAGCGATGAAAAAAAAAGAGAACAAAAATAAAAAGTTAAAGGGTTAGGGCTTGCATACGAATAAATAAAGGAATGTGAGTATGTTAAAGAAAAAGAGAGTGAAATGAAATGAGATGGGGATGAATGATAGTTCAAAAGTTTGATAAAAGAATGATGAATGTTCAAGTATGGTGTTGTAATATGATATATGTATGGTTAGTCTTTTATGATGATTGATAAATGATTAGTATGATTCGTAATAATTAACCCTTTGGCTAAATTTGACGTATCAATATGTCATGCATTTGTTTGGTCAAAGACACAAATGACGTTCTGATACGTCATTGAAACTGGGACGAAATTTAATTATAGTTCATTCTGGTTTATTTCAAAGTATTGTAATATATATAAATAATTTTTATATTATTCTAATTATATTATTATGGTATTTAATATTAATTTAAATTATTATAACATTTCAAATTAATTTTCAAATAAATGTGTACTCAAAAGGGTTAATATATCAATATTGAAATTATTTTGATGTTACGTTTAAATAGTAATGAATAAGTATAAATTACTATTTTATAATAATTACTAAATCATTACAATCAATTTTAAATATTATATTTAATATTAATTTAAATTATTGTAACATTTCAAATTAATTTTCAAATAAATGTGTATCCAAAAGGATTAATATATTAATATTGAAATTATTTTGAGGTTACGTTCAAATAATGATGAGAATAAGTATAAATTATTATTTTATAATAATTACTAAACCATTACAATTAATTTCATTACAAGTTCTAATAAAAAAAAAACATATAACATTTGAATGATAATTTGTCAGTGAAAAAAGTAACCGATTATTTCAAAACAACGATGAGAAAGGAAGATGATTGGTGATACATAAACGAAACATTTAGAGATAGATTAGACAGTTTAAAAGAGATCCGGTGATTGAGGATAGTAATGGTTGATGAAGTGAGGAAGTGAAAGGGATTGAGAAAGTTGCCAAGTGGTGAAACAGGGAGGGATGAGAGGAATAAGGGCCAGAGTCAGGCAGTCAATGACCATCGATCCGTTAGCGGGTTCACTGCGGTTCCACGTTTCCTTTGCAACGCAGTTGGCCTTGCTTGCTTGCTTGCTTCTGGATCATCTGCTTCTGGTGCACCAGACTCTTGGGGGTTCTCTCATTGAAGGTTCGCTCGGGTAATTAGAATCTCCTTAATGTATTCTCGTAATAACGTCCAAACCTAACCACTAACGCTCTCAAACTATACATTCTTACATACACACAAACACAAGGTGTGTACCTACACCTGAGAGAAAGAGGGGAAGGAAGGGTAGGATGCATAAATGAAAACAGTTGTTTAACAGGAGTACAAACAAAAGAGAGAGTGTGTACAGGTTGTCATTTTGTAAAATTCATTTGAAATTATAGAAATTCAATAATGTGATCACAACTATATTTATAGTCATAGGAATCAATTGATAATTCAGGAATGGAAGGGTAGGTAGATAAAATTATGATTTATTATAATATTGAAATTTGTTGTTGGATATTTTTCGTATAAATTTAAATGTTACCTTTGCTTTGGGGAAAAAGAAAAGAAAATATATATCCAAAATCTAAAACTACGAAATCCTGTATAACAAATTCCATAAATAATCTCCTCCTAGCAAAAAAAAAAAAAAATAGAAACATCTCCATTAAGGATAAAAATTCTTTAGATCCAAAGAAGGAGGAGTAATATGCAAGATGAAAAAGGGATTGAAGTTAGTTAGAAGGAGACGTAGTTAGGATAGATAGGAAGTAGGAGAAGGGAACTATCATCCTATTCGTTCTGACGAAGAGGAAGAGATGGGGTAGACGGTGAAAAGGGGGTGTCGGGAGGAGAGAAGGGTACTCGAGGGGGTAACAGGTCGGATGTCCGGCAGTCCGTCACCGGTTATCCCCTGGTATCTCCGGCTTGGCGTGGCCCGCAACCCGTCACACCGGACCGGTCTCAACCCCCATATCGTCCTGCACCTACATAACAAGTACTGAATATGCATATGTATATGTGTATAGGGTTTCTCTCTCTCTCTCTCTCTCTCTCTCTCTTGTCTCTGCATAGTCAGATTCATCCTTGTATTCTCGAATATACCGGTAGGACGCATGTAAACGTTGACATGGTGAGAGACACGAGAATATACTTCCATGGAGTATGTGTGTGTGTATGTATGATATTTATGCATGTATTTATGTTCCTGCGTTGAGTAAGTAGTTATATACATATATATGTGTACATATGTTGGGGGTATGTATAAGTTTTAGAAAACAGGAACCATCTCACCCTTACCAACCTGACCATTCTACTCCTATAACCTTTTTTTGTTTTTTTTTTTTTATTATACGTTTTCTTCTATTTTCTCTATCGTATTTTTTCTTTTCTTTTCCTTTCTTTTCTCTTCTGTTCTTTTCTGTTCTGTTCTGTTCGTATTAACGGGATGACACGTTTCACGAGATACGAGAAATATGCATCACAGGGTTGTTATTGTTGTTACTAGGTGTGTGTGTGGTGTGTGTGTGTGTGTTGATATTTAATCATATTTTATATAAAATATATATGTTCTTTTTTCATTTGTTTTTTGGGGTTTTTTTATTCTTTGAATTATATATTATAGAGATATTATAATTGATTTAGTTACACCTGAATTATCGTTGGTAAATATTTCATTATACTTTTATAATTTTATAGTAAGTTTACTTTTTGGTATTTTTATTTTATTTTATTTTATTTTTTTTTAAATAAAATCGCGAAGAACAGAAGTTAAAGATATTACTGGCTTAATCTAAATTAGTTTGATATTTATTATAAGCGCAATATTACTAAAAACAATAAAATAAAAAACTTGTATAAAATTATTGACCAGCCACCAAGTTACTTCGTACAATTTGTATAACTATAAAGTTTCTTAAAAAATAAAAAAAAAATTAAAGTAAAACTATTATTATTATCTTTAATTGAACGAATGGTTATATTGTTTTTATTGAAAAAAAAAAAAAAAAACAGAAGATAAGAAGAAATAAAATAAAATTACACTAGGGGGAAAAAATAAAATGCACTTAAAACGTGAATGCATTTTGGTATGCGTTTATATCCGATGATTGTGAAAAATTTCAAAGCCATGACACTTGTCAGGATGACATTTTTCTATCTTTTACTCTTTTTCTCTCTTTCTCTCTTTCTCTCTCTCTCTTTCAGGTTAGTTCGGAACGAGTACTCAGAGAGAGAGAGAGAGAGAGAGAGAGACAAAGAGAAAGAGAGAGGAAAAATTGGACACGCAGATCTGTCGCGCGGCGTACCGCGTTGCGTTAGCTTGATTCGCAAATACGTGCATATGTGTGTGTGCAATCGCAAAACCGCTTAACCGCGTTCGTGAATAAATTCCAAAGAGATAGAGAGAGAGAGAGTGAGAGAGAGAGAGAGTGAGAGGGAAGGTGGGAGTAAAAGTCAGGGAAACAGAAAGAGAAACAGAGAGAAAGAGTGTAGTATGGTTGTAATACTACGGGGTTTTATGGAAAAATGGTGGGGGGAGTGAAAATGTTAACGAAAAATTTTTTATACATGGATTAAAAGAAAAAAGAAAAGCGATAGGTTGGTAAAGTAGCCCGGTTTGTTTAAATTCGTAACTGTTATGGAATAGTATACGACGATTGAGTTTGAATGAAACGAACGAAATCACCCTCGACGAGTTGGTATATGCGTTGGGATAAAAAAAAATATAAAAAAAAGAGAGAGAAAAAAAATATATATATATATACATATACCTAAGGACAAATAGTTTTTTTTTTTGGTCGGTTTTTTCATTTCGCGAGTGAATCGATCTCTCTCTCTCTCTTTTTTTTTGGGGAAAAAAAAAAACGATTGCGGCTTTACGTTAATTGAGTAAAAAAAATCGATCCTCGATCTCCCCCTTTCCCCAAATCCGTAACGTGTTATATATTTTCACACTCTTTTTATCTTCTCTTGAAAAAAACAAAACAAAAAAAAAAAGAAATACAAAAAAATGGTTCAAATAATCGAAACATCATTCAAGCTCGCCAATTCCCGGAAGCTTCTTTTTATTTTTTTTTTTTTTTTGGTTTTTGTTTTTATTCTTTTTTATTAAATATAATATATAGTAACGTACACAGAAAAACATATAAACACATACACGATTCGTGGATTTTCAATCAAATATTTTCAAAGCTTTTTTCGTCGAAAATTTTGTTGTGGTATATCGATCAACGATAAAAAGTACCCCCTCTATGATGTTTCATCCCCTCTTTTGCTCTTTCTCACTTGTCGTCAAACGTATTTAACCTTATGCACGCAATATTACGTAGGCAAATCACAAATTAAAAGTCATTTTTACATTAATTTTATACCCCTTTTTTATAAACATTTATCAACGTTCATTTCTTTCACCCCATAAAATCCATATATATATACGTAAAATAATGATAGTAATGTTGGAATATTGTTGATATAAAAAAAAACGATATACTACGATATATTTCGATATATTTCCAACGATAAATCTTAATCCGTTAATAACGATCGGATTTAAGCGTAAAGCAAACAAATCTCGATTAGCCATTGGTGAAAGTTAAACGTGGAACAGAGTCCTTTACTGTCTGTATATTTGTATGTGTGTGTGTGTGTGTGTTTCTTGCATGCTTACGCACATCCTGCATCTCTATCTACTTCTATATATGT
>NW_015148994.1:89011-91511 GCF_001465965.1 Polistes dominula | reverse complement strand
CGAGCGAATCACACCGTACCACGTTTTCCCTATTTCTGTTTTCACCATGGGAAAAAAAGGTTCTCCTCGTTTTCTCGTTCGTTCACATTCTCCTCTCTATGCGTTTATCTGTTCTTTCTCTATCTCTCTCTTTCTCTCTCTCCCTCTTTCTCTTTTTCTCCTTTCTTTTTTCTCTCGTTCACACTCATTTCACGTACGTATTCTTTCTCTTTCTCTTTCTMTTTCCCTTTCTATTTTCCCTCGTACCAATGTGGAAATCGTTTCGCGATCTTCGGTCACTGGAAAAAATTGACGATGCATGGAAAAACGGGTGGGAGTTGGTGGCAGGGTGAAAAGAGAAGAGAGAAATCTCTGTGTACGGTTCACGAGATAATTCTCGCGTTTCGAAATTCTCGCGAATCGAAATGCCGAACGAAAAATGCACGCCGTACTCTCTCTTTTTCTCTCTCTCTTTTTGGTTAGTGATAGAAATCGAGATAGATAGATAGATAGATAGATACAGATACTCGGACAAGGGGTTGTTTTTTTCTACTTTTTTCTTTTTTTTTGGAATAAATTTTCAAAGAAATATAGTCAAATCCAGTATTCATGATTTATTTTTATTATTATCTAATATTCAAAGAAATAAAAATGATATATAGGATTGCAACGAGATAGTAGTAATTTAGGATGATAATTATTAATAATGTTTCTTATTTTTTAATAATTTGTCTTATTTTAATGTTAATTTTGTAATAGAGAAATTAATCGTAATTAATTTTATATACGATATTAAAAGAAATAAAAATAATATATAGGATTATAACTAGATACTTAATAATAATTCACGATGATAATTAAAATTATAATATTAATTATATTATATAATTATTATTAATTATAGACAAATTATAGAAAATATTATTAATTATATTATATAATTAATATTATAATAAATCTTATACATAATAATCTTATATATAATATAAGAATAATAATATAATATATTATATATATATTATCAATATTGATTCTATTATTTTATCTAATTAATGTAATTTTTATATTCTTTACAAAAGATGTAAGGGAGTTTCATTTTTTTCTATTTTAATTTAAACTAGTAGAATTCAACTAATATTAATATTATTTTTCGTGAGATATTTTTGTTTCAATCATTAAACCAAATCTTTCTCAATACATGTTCGATAATTTTGATAAGAAAGTAAAAAACAAAGATGGAAAGACCAATGTTTTAAAATCGTATTAACGCGAATTTACGAAATGTTGGAAGATTTTTAAATACTTCACGTGTGGTATACACACCAAGTGCAAAAGGTTTGTAATTTAATATGACGTGTCTGAGATGACTCGTAATTAAAACATACCTTTCTACGTTATAAAATACGAATCATAAACGTTCCTCTACCTTTTTACGTGACTCATCGCACAACAACAACCACCACCATCACCACCACCAAACAAACATGTGTTTTCTCACAAAAGCATTCTAAAGATTCTCATTATTTAAACAAGCGAAATAATTTGGCATAGACGTTGTACAGACAAATGAAAATATTTGTAAATGAATGTAGACACCAAAAATATGATTGAGTTATTTGAAAAGAATTAAAAAAGAAAATCGTAATTTTTTTTTTTAAGAAAATTATTGAAAATTTCGAAAAATAAATAACATTGAATTAATTATACTTAAAAAAAAAAAAAAAATACTAACATTATAATCATAATATCAAAACGTAATAATCACGATTAAACAATTCTGTAGAAATCTTTGTAGATATTCTAAGTTAAACAATCTTTTATAAAAATGATATCGAGTTTAATAAGATTTCCAAGTTCGATTAGTTTTGAAGAATTTATGAAAAGGTATCCTTAAGGACATTGAAGTCTTTAGTTACACGTTAGATGAAAAATTATCTTTACTTTTAATCAGTTCGATCTATCTTTCAGTTCTTTTTTTTATTCTCCTTATTTTTTTTCCGCTTTCAACCTGCAATTTTCGATGCATTAAAGGTAAGAAGTAGAAGATGAAAAAAGAAGAGAAAGGTGTACTTTATTACAAGCGAATAAACATTCATTTTTACTGTACAAACTTTGTGCTAACAGAATATCATCACGTCATTTTGCGTCTTGTCTATTTTCAAGTTTACACTCGATCAATCCTTAATTTGATACTTCGATTTCCTTTCTTGTAAAATATTCAAGAAAAAGGAAAAAAAGAAAAAAAAAAAAGAAGATTTCACTCAGAAAATAGGAAGAAAGAAAAAGAACAATTAATTAAATTAGAACAAAAAATAGAACTGAATTGAAAATTGATCTTAAAATTAAAGATTATATTATTATAAATTACTATAAATTATTATAATAGATTAAAAATATTTATAAGAGGATATTTATAAAAATAATATTATAAAAAATATATATATATTAAATTATTATACAATGCTAAAAATATTCATAAAAAAATATTTGTAAGAATAAAAATATATTTAATTATTATACA
>NW_015148994.1:65755-88980 GCF_001465965.1 Polistes dominula | reverse complement strand
ATACTTCATTGTATCTTTCTCACATTGTTTTTTAAAACTTCAAATTAAAAAACATTAAAAAATTTATTTAAATATATATATATTATATTATTATAAAAAATATTGTGTGAGTTTAACAAATTAATGCATTAAAAAATTAAAATACATTCTCAGTGTTTTCTATTTATATATATTATTATATATTATATTTATTTATCGAAATATATATATATTTATTTTATCGAAATATTTTGTTAATTCTGTCGGGTTTCTTTTTTTTTAGGGAAAAATTGTACGAATATTTATACGAAATATTTACGAGAGAAAGTAACATAGGAGGAACGTTCTCACAATCGTTGAACAGTTTCGGTATTTTATATGTTCAACGATGCGAAACGTTGAATAAAGTGGTAGGTAACTATCAATCGTTCAATATAACATAGATTTTACCAAATACACATAAGCACAAGTATTGGTTTAATATCCAAATATGAACCATCCATTGTCTCCATTGTAAATATTAATATGAGTAGTATTGTTATTTGGAATATAAATTTGATTCATATATTAAACTTAAATGACAAAAAAGATATAAAACAAAAAGAAGGATAAAAAAATATGTGAGTGTATCAGTGTGGACAAAAAATTTGTTAATTTGAAATACGAGAATTGGGTTTGATTTGGTTTAGTTTGGTTTGGTTGTTTGGTTGGTAATGTAAATTTCAATCGAATGTACAAATTAATCAAACGATATGATTTTGTTTTTATGGTGAAATAAAAGTCACATGATTCAAAAGACAATTATATTATTTGACAAAAATATTTAAATGATTTAGGAATGGGGAATTATAAAAATTTCGTCTTATTCCCTTAGAGACGAAAAAATTGAACCCAGTGTTTGTCAGAACGAACAGAACTTTTTAGTAAACCTAACCTATGAAAATATAACCAGTAAAAATTCTAGTTTTTTTTTCTTAACATTTACACAATGGTAAATAAAATAACCTACGACCACTTCTATCGTAGTTTTCTTTTAGTTGAATATTTTTGTAGAAAACCTTTAAACGTCAAAGTTTTAACTCCGTGAAATTTGACGGTCTATGAGCCGCAAAATGAAGTCGGGTTAAGGAGAAGGGACCAAAAAAAAAGTAGGGGTGAACGAAAACTGAGTGAAAGAGGGAGAAAGACAGAAAACGAATGAATGAATGAGTGAGTGAGTGAGTGAGTGAGTGAGTAAGTGAGTGAGTGAGTGAGTGAGTGAGTGAGTGACTAACAGAGAAAGAAAGAAAGAAAGAGAAGGATGGAAAACTCGAGAATAACGGGCGTCGTGGAAAAGTTTTAAATTGTGCCCCGAGAAAAGCGAGCGATTAGTGGATTATAAACATACTGGAAACTTCTGATGGGATCAACTGACGTCCCTGGACGCGAGAAGGGGTGAAGAGGAGGGGGAATGGGTACGAAAGTACGGGTGGTTGTTGAAAAGGGGGGGTTGAGTTGAGATGGGTTGAGTTGGTTTGAGAAAAAAAAAAGGGAAAGAGAGACTTAGAAGGGTAAGAAAAGAAGGATAGAAACCGTGAAGGACCTGGGTGAGGGGGTGAAGGTGAGGGTTTCTTGAGAAACGAGACTGACTCGTTCGAACTGCAACTATAATCTTGGAAACTGCTCAACGTCTTTCTTATTCTTCTTTCACTTTTTCTTATACTTCCTTTTTTTTCTTCTTTGTTTTTTTTTTTTTTTTTTTTTTAAATCCTTAATCTTCTTCTTCTTCTACTTCTACTAGTTTTACTTTATCTTTTTCTTTAACCCCTTCTTTCTCTTCTTTCTACTATTTTTCTTCACTATGTGTAACCTCTATGCACCAAGATCATATGAAAAAGATATCCACAAGGATTTAAACTATAAAAGATAATAACTTTTCTATTTGTCTTCAAATTATAACGTTAATATTTGTATTAGATAATAGATTTTATTCTAGAGAATAAATAGAAAAAAGAAAATAAGATTTTTATATCTTAGGTTTATAGTAAAGTAATTTTTCTTTACTAGTTTTCTATTATATTAAATCCAATTGTCGTATCTTTCTATCACATATATATATTCTATGTGTAAGAAAAAGCATCCTTAGATAATACAATAAAATATAAATTTTATACTTAATTTACACAAAAATATATTTTGTAATTAATTAAAAAGAAAAAATTATAATATTCAAAATTAATAAATTCTTATTACTAATGAATCCTAGTATTGCAATAGGATTCGTAGTATGGTCAAATAAATAATTATATAATTTTAATTTTATACTCAATTTATAAAAAAAAAAATATATTTTATAATTAATTAAAAAGGAAAAATTAAAATATTCAAAAAAACAAATTTCCTATTCTTGATTAATCCTAGTATTGCAATAGGATTCGTAGTATGGTCAAATAAAAGAATTATATAATACATATTTTGTTT
Organism: Polistes dominula; assembly: GCF_001465965.1. The sequence goes on along the minus strand of NW_015148994.1, from coordinate 86,541 downwards.
TTATTTAATACTATAAACTTCCTTTATTCTTATTTATTATTAATTTCTTTTATCCACAAAATAAAAAAAAAATCATTTTTAAATTTTATATAAATTTAATTAAACTCCTAAGATCGAGTACCATAATCACATTGTAATTACATTTTAATTAGGGAAGACAATTATTTAGAAGTGGATGAGAAGAGTGAGACCAAAAATGGTTGAACTTTTTAAGAACAGATGTGAAAAAAAGAATTAAGAAAAAGGGTTAGGTTTAAAGAACAGGGGATGAAAGGGGGTGGGTTGAGGTAAAGAAGTACACGTTTCCCATTCATTCGGTATTGGCACACTGTTCGTACTGTTCACACTGTCGAAGAAACGATCCTCGAAACGAAACTCATTGTTTCTAGTCGTCGAGTTTTGAGGACCACCACCACCACAACCAACACCGCTACCACCACCATAGTTCAAACCACAAAGGAACGTCGTCTATTTCGCTGTACCAAGTGCACACTCGAATACCCGATCTTGCGATTAAATCAAAAAGTGTCTCGAAAGTACTCGAGAATATCCTCGAGTATCTAAAAATGATGAACAGAGAAAGAAATAGATGAACGAATCTACACCCCCTTATACATTTCAACATAAAACGAGTTTTATTTGTAATCCTAGGATTTTCTAAGAGTAGAAATTTTTTTATTTTTAGTGTTGCAAATCTTTTTTCTTTTTGCTATTGATTTGTTATTTTTAATTAATTATACATTTATTTTGCTATTCAATGAGTTCTGTTGGAATTCTAGGATTTATCAAGAATATGAATTTTTTTATTTTTATTGTTTGGATATTCTATTTCTATTCTATTGATTCATTATTTTTTAATTAATTATATACTATAATAATAAATAAAAAAATATGTATATTATATAGTAATTTATTTTACCATGCTACAAATTCTATTGCAGTATTAGGATTTATCAATAATATTATAATTTATTTATTTGGAATATTTTAATCGATTCTTTTTTAATTAATTATAAAATATATTCTTTTTATAAATTGATTATAAAATTTATATTACAGTGTATTAAAACCATTAAAAAAAAATTAATTGAATATATATAATTTGTTACTACGCATTGAAGAATACAAATTATTTCTAAAGAATAAATTAATATACAATAAAAATCTAATATTACAATGTCTAATTAATAATCTGGCATTTAAGATAAACGTTTGGTGTTATTTGCCATTTGTTAAAAAATAAGAACTACGTGAGAATTTAAGGAATGTACTAGTACTAGTACTAGTACTACTACTACTATTACTACTACTACTTGTTAGAAGATACGATTTAATGGTTACATTGTTTCCTCGAGAGCATTTTCTTTTATGCAACTGTTTTATCATTACGTTCTATTTATATATATATGTATATATATATATATATATATATGGTACATATGTGTGTGTTATGTACGTGCTTGAGAAAACTAGGTTAGGAAGCTCTGAAATGGAATCTTGTGGCAAAGCAGCATACATAGCCCGGTTTTCGGTACGTTTCCCCTACGTTTTAGATGAATGAACGGAAGCAGATAAGACATCAAAGATTCTTATTCCTAGAAAATCTTATTAATTTCTTCCGAATAATTCCATTTTCAATGTAATTTTCTTTACGTCACTAACATCTCATCAAAGTGTTATTTTGTTTGGTCGGAAGAAATTTACACTTGAAAAATTAAGATTTTAAACGAATGGCAAATCTCGAATCTCTAAGAACACATTTGACATAGAGATAGTTTCTTCATTTAAATTTAAAATATATAATTTAAGTTAGAATATTTTTTTCAGGGAACAATTGTCATAGCCTAATCATTTTTTTTTTTTTTTTTTAATAATAATGATTTTTTTTCTTTCTACGAGATAGAAGTTTGAAAGTAAAATTGTAAAACACACAAATATACACGTGGACAAAAATATACATAAATACAAACGACAGTATTCGCCATTATGAATTTCTAAACGTCTGATGGTACACGTTGGTTGTATACCACGTGAGAAAATGGAAATAAATGTCGATTACTCGAACCGCATAACAAATACCCATGAGCGTACGTACAACCCCGGTTAGTACGATATATTGTCATTTAATCGATCAAATTTACATACAAAATACACGTTTACATTTTAGATACTTTAGCGAAATACGATTTACAAAACTGTTTCTATTTTACCAAAAAAAAAAAAATATATATATATATATTTTACAACACCATATAAACCTAATCTAAAATCCCATATAAGTCTAACCTAAGATCAAACAAAATCCATCATGAACAATTGCTAAATCCAAAAAAGACATTTACTATAATAATTAATTAAAACAATTTATCACAAGAAAATACACACACACTAGCCAATCGTAGAAGGTAATACAGACACATAGAGTTTAAGGTGTCCTATGATTACGAATTGTCTGCACTGCATATACGTGTGTGTGTGTGGTGATAGTGAAATTCACGAATAGTAACATACAAGTCTGTGTTAGGAGTCTATGAACATTCGATTTGATTGCATCCAGTCGGTGAGGTGTTCAAGGGGAAAGAGAGGGAAGGGGAAAGGAGATAAGGGTAGTCGGTAAAATCGAAGGAAGGGATTGTAGAAGGGGTGGTTCGTACTGGCAAAGGGCCTCCGTTACGAACGGTCTCGATTGGCGGCTTTCGAATCTTAATAAATTATCGGGCCGGTTTCTAACTCGATCTCGTGCGCCTATCGGCACGCTCATTAATCACACGATATATGTATACAACCCCGTTCCCGCTAACACCATCCCCTAACCGATAATCGGCTTCAGGGATACCCACCAACCAACGGAGAATTCGAATTTCCAACTGGGAGCTTCGAGATCCTTCTCTTCCCTATCTCTCTGTCTCTTTCTAAATTTTCATCCTAGTTTATTCTAAATTACTTCGTACTTAACAAATCTTCAAGACAAAATGATTTGTAGAAAATTAAATAAAAGAGAATTTTAATTATTATTATATTATATAGAGTGTGTTCTATATAACTGTATTCACACACGATTTTTCAAGTACTTGGGATAATCTGAGAAAAAAATAGTTTAAACAAAAGTTGATCTGTTTTTGGTTTACTATAAATTGCAATAAAAAAAAGTTTACCTTCGTTTTTTTTTTTTAATGACACCCTATATTTGTGATCTTACAGTAATATACCCCGTATTAATACAAATTCGATAGACGAAGTATTGAAGTTAATAATTAAATTATTTCTTTAGTTTTTCCTTTTAAGTTGCACTAGGATTCGAATTACATATATAAAACATACGTTTGCAAAAATTCCACCTGAGATATTTTTTTTTTCATCGCAAAAAAAATTTATTTTTATATTACGATATATATATATATATAAAGAGAATTGTCTATTCGTCAATCGGTATGTTGTTTTCTTTCGATCGATCCAATAAAAATTGTTATCACCCCGACTGACATAACAAATCAAAATGAAAATCAAAATTCGTGTTATAGAAAAAGAACAAAAATAAAACGACCAAACAGTTATGACGATTCGTCAAAATAGTTTAGAAACGTTATACGATATTTTTATATTTATATTCACGATGAAATAAAAACAAAAAACATCCCAAAAAAATGAACGAATAATACAACCGTTAAAGGTGCTATATAATATAATAGGATCTATTCTCAAAAAATAGAAAACCCTTCTAAAAAAAAAAAAAAGGGGAAGATATTCTTGTCATAACTATTATCGTTTATTGCAATGGGAATTGTGGGGGAGAAGAAGGAGGAAAGAAGAGGAAAGAAGAAGATTCGATAGGTGGAGACTTTTTCAATGTGATACTATAAAAGTAAATTATAGAAAAACGTGACGAGATTCTATTCGCATTTTCCAAAGGTTGGTAAAAAGCAAAGCAAAAGCAAACGAGCAAGCAAGTAAAGAAGGAAGCTAAAGAAGGAAGGAAGGAAGGAAGGAAGGAAGTTAAAGGATGCTGTTAATACAGAAAATCGAACCGAACCTGAACCTTATTCTCTAACGTAGCCTAAAGGCAACCAACCCACTCTCCCACCTTCCCACCCTCACCTCGTGCCCAGCGAAACTCCGCGGAAACTTCACTTTCGAAGTCGATTGCTTTCCTTGCTTCGAGGCAACACGACGCAATAAAGCATTAAGACGTCCACTACTCTTAGCTCGCAACCCCCCAACCAACCCCGGAACTTACTCTTACCCTCTGTCGACCGATCCTTGAACACCCCCCTAACTCCACCCATACTTTGCTCCAGCAGCCTAACTTCATAGCCTTTCGCGATCTCGCTTTATCCGAACGTTCAGACGATTCCTATTGTTCAAATGCTTCCTGTCGAATAGCTTATTTATGAAATCGCAGGTGAGGGTAGGGGGTAGCAAATGGAAGAGGGGAAGAGTTAGAAGAGAAAAAAATGAAGTATTCTATGAAGACGTTGAAAGCTTCGCACTATTGTTGAGAATCAGATATTCAATTTTATATTTCTAACAGGGAATCACATCATTTGACAATACCATTATTTTATATTATTAATTATTATATTATATATAGTTTGGAATTATTGTATGGGGAATATTATTATTATTAATATGAGTTTATTGTCGCATCAACAACTAGGTTATTAGCGACATGATACATTAGTTGCAGTATATTTTACATGAATTATTATGTATATTTACATTAATTATATTACAATTAATATTACGATAATATTATATGTGTTCATACATCTTGATTGCTTTAAGGAAAATAATAACACTTTTATGGTGTTCGGTGAGGGTGAGGGCCGTCTTTAAATCGCAAGGAATTCAATATTTTATTCGTGCATTTATGTCATTGGGGCAGTCTACTAAAAGGTGTTTAATGCTTATGGTTTCGTGACATGTTTCACATTTTGGTTTAGGCATTTCGGTATGGGGAATATGTTTCGATACGAGTTAAAAGAAAAAGARATGATGATGATCATGAAGAAATACTTGCAACGTACACCAACGTTATACAAATGAAATAAAGAAAAAAAAATATATATATATATATGAATATGTGTGTGTGGGGGTGTTAAAAAAAAAATAGAGAGAAGGGTGCAAGCATCGGCTGTGAAAACAAAACAAAACGAAAAAAAAAACGATATGAAAAGTGGAACGGGGGATCCGGTCAGTAGTTTAAAGGGTGAGTCGTTGAAAAATTAGCCGTTGAATTTTAGTAGAGAATTTTCTCTCGTTCGAGAGAAAGGGTATTTACCCCCTTTTTATTTTTTTTTTTTTTTTACCAAAAGGTGCATCCGAGACGGGACTACGACTACTACAAAAATCATAACAACGGATGAAAATGTCCTATGAAAAAAATATATATACGAATGCAAGTGTGTGTGTACACGTGCACATGAATGTGTATGGTTTGTAGGGTGCTAGAGAGAGAGAGAAAGAGAGAGAGAGAGAGAAAGAGAGAGAGAGAGAGAGAGAGAGATAGTGAGATGAAAATGAAAGAGAGGAGCATATCCGGGAAAGTGGTCTTTGTGCTTGAAACGATAAATTTGGCGGGTTTGGGAGCGTTTTGCTCCCGAAAACCTATCGCAATAAATACGAGGGACGTCCGGTGCGCGGTTGAGCCGCCGCGTTATACTCTAATGCAGTGCATATGGAACAATTTATAACGCTTCACCGTAGACCGAGCAGCAACCCCCTCAACCCATCACCAAAACCCCTACCTCCTTTACCTACCTACCTACCTACCTACCTACCAACCAACCAACCAACCAACCAACCAACTCCCACTATCACATCTACATCCACACCCTTTCAATTCTCTACCTTCCAAATTTCCTCTTTGTCACCTCTCATGGTTTCATTTCCAATGCTCATGGTACGTTCTTCGATACCTGATCGTTTTTCTGTTTCTTTTTTTCTGACAGTTCGTTAATTTTATATCTTTTTTATTTTCTTAAAGGGTTTAAATAGAGTTGTATAGGATATTAGTTGATCAATTGAGAGGAGATTTTCGACATAAACAACCTAGCAGAGCTTCTACTTTGCTGAGCAGTTCTGAAGGCATCCGACTAAATTGGAAGCTGCATGTTATTTTGATGGGACGAAAAGAGAATTGCAAGACTTGTTCCCAAAGAACGTTCGGCCAAAGGCGACAAACTGTGTAATATATAAATGTAATATTTTGCACAAGATTAAAAATATTAAAATAAACTTTAATCATATAAAAAATAATTTGTTTAAATTATTTTCTGCCTGTACCAACAATTCCTTCCAAAAATTTCTATAACATTTTAAAAATTTTCTCGAAAATCGAGATTTGTAACAGGATCACATGATCTGCGAAGAGGTGGCACGATTTCGGAGATTCTTGGAAATGAGGTTTTTTAGAAATTCGGAAATTCTTGGAAATGAGGTCAATGAAGTAAAAAAAATTTTCGGAAATTGACCTCATTTCCAGGAATCGCTGAAATTTCGTGCCACCTCCTTGCATATCATCTTCTCCTATTACAAAATAAATTTTTCGACAAAATTTTGAAAATTTTCTCGAAAATTGAGATTTGTAACAGGATCACATGATGTGCAAGGAGGTGGCACGCCTTATATTTTTTTTATATTTTTTTAAATCGTACTTTTGAGTTTTTTAAAAATTCTCACTTTTAACTCACCTTAACGTTGCATTATTTTGTTCACCTGTTTGAATTATTTTCTTAAGAATTATAGGTACAGGAAAGAAATAATTTAAACAAATTTATTTAATTAATTAAAGTTTATTTTAATACTTTCAATCCTATACAGAATATTACATTTCTTTATTGTAAATCTAATGTTTAACTTATGAATAAATACATAAACAGTAAAAGCTTTTGAAACACTGTAAACAAGATCTCTTTACATACATCAGTATATCTTAAATATTAATATATAAAAATATATTTATTATATTTATTATTTAAAAATATATATATATTTTATTTGTAAATTAAATAAATTTCCCCAAAAAAAAAGAAGAAATGTGAAACTGTTGAAGAAACTTACAACCAAAAATAATTAATAATTAAAACTAAAACATATGCAAATGAAGTTACTTCAAACTGTTTAACTTTCGAATCACAAATAAACATATAAAATTAACACGAGTTACACTAGAACCGAGGTAAATTATTCCTACGATCGTTAAACATTTACCACACCTCTTTTCAATATTATAATTTTCTTCAAAAAGGGTTTACACAGAAAAATAAAAAAAATAAAAAATTAAAAGTAAGATAATTGATTCATGTATTATAAGAAAACGTGTAAGAAAAAGTATCTTTTAAAGTAAAGAATCCAGTAGTATATATTTCAAATATGAAACTGTAAGTACGACAACTTCATTGTAAGTTTCCCTTCGAATTATCATGCTACTCGTGTTGGATTCTCGCAATAAATAGGAGCTACGTCCAGTGCGTGCCAAGCTTACTCTAATGCACTGCATATGGAACAATTTATAACCCTTCAACGTATGCGTGTCACCCTTTCCTTTCCGAATCTCTCACACACTTACATACTTATACACTTACAATCCCCCTTTGAACATTCTCCTGAACATCACAAACACCTCAACTCCAACAACCCCCATTCTCATATTCCCACCTACCATTTTCTTCCTCATCTGAGAATTTTTTTCTCACCCTTTTTCTCTTGAGAACATACTTCTCTCATTTTCTGACTGATACGTGGTGGCATTTCAAGCGTGGTAGGTGTGATAAGCCTCAGATAAATGTCACGATAACAAAGAGATGAATTCGAAAGTAGCTTTATTTTCTTCCACCCCCTTTTTTCCAATTTTCCTTTTTTCATCTATCCCCTTTTTTTTTCTTTTCTTTTCTTATCACTTGTCCCCTTTTTTTCTATCTGATGTATTTATTTTAACGTAATAAATCATTCGTACAATTGTATCGGTTTCATAAACATAACTGATTGATATAATTTTATGATAAGTCAATGACAGTGGGATGTTGATTGCAAACACCATAGCTTTGATATTAATTATGAAAGAACATTGTTAATGAAAAGAGAACATTGACCCTACCTGTAAAACTTGTCTCTATCTATCAATGTGTATAATATATATATATACCATGTATGTATGTAAACGTATGTGTTTGTTGTTTCAATCAATCGCAGTGAATATCGTCGAATTGATTAGGTTTACTCGTGGTTATGGCTGAATAAATGATGACTACTTTTCATGGTGCAATCAAAATGAAACGTTTTCGTGGTACCATACAACGTTCATGTACCAATTACCATGACTACTTGTTATATTAGATATACACTTTCAACGTTTTATTATAGAAGTGAAAAAAGAAATAAAATAAAATAGAAAAGAGTAAGTTTTAAGAGTGCATAGTATCAGGATTTAGATAATTTATTATTATAATATTATTATATTATAATTTTTTTTCTATGATTCTATAAGTAAGTTATATTATTTTTTATTGGAAATATAATAGCAAGTATATGGTGTATTTTTTTCTATTTAAAAATGTATTAATTATAATAATAAAAAAATTTATAATAATTTATTAATAATATATTATAAATATATAATAATTTATTATAAATATAATAAAAATTATTATAAAATAAATTTATAATAATTTTTTTATTATTATAATTAAATAATTTTCCTAGTATCACGATTAGGATAATTTGTTAATTATAATAATAAAAAATTGAAAATTAATATTATAATTTATATCTATTCTATAGATTATTATACTTTCTATTTTATTAAAAAAATTATTAAAATAAATTTCTTTAATATTCCAATTAAATAAAACAATTTTTTTTTTATATGACTAAGTCAATGCATGTCTTTGGATATTTATTATAAAAACATATAAAAAAAAATAATAATAAAATAAATTCAACGAACATATTTAAAAATTTGATGAAAAAAATATACATTCTAAAGAAATAATATAATATATCAAAATAAAAGTAAAAAATATCACACACACGTTAGTTCGATGCTATGGAATGATTCAAAAAGTATTCAAATGTTTAAAAGCATTCCTGTCAGGTGTGAAAGTATCGGAATAATGGGGAAAAGCCTTTTTTCTTTCATTTTATTTTTTGAAAGAGAATGAGAGAGAAAGAGAAAAAGGTTGATTTCATGGAAGAGATCCTTCGCACGGGCGATCTTTAACAGGATCACCGGTTTTCTCTGTTTAATGCGATCGTATTACAATGAAATTCCCCGAGAGTGCATTATATCTGAGAAGTAAATGCGTTTTCTCGCGAATCCGCATTCGCCGATATGCCATTTCCGACGAAGGTGCTTTTAATGCATCGTCGATTGAGGCTGCCAGGAATATCCAAGCACTACAATCGCGGGGTTCTAGCAAATCTGGATGCACTTGCACACCAGTAGTATTCGTTTCTCATTCTATTTCTTTCATTCTTTCATTCTTTCTTTCTTTCTTTCCTATATCTTTTTACTACCCGTTTACTCTTTCTCTCTCTCTCTCTCTCTCTCTCTCTCGCTCTCTTTCTTTCTCATCGTTTTTATCCGGATTGCAATCTGAAACAGGATACACTATGCTCAAGGAAATACTGGGATATTTGGAAAAATGTTTTTTACCACCAAGGTGCATATTTATTTCCTTTTTCTTCTTTTTCTTTTCTTCTCTTTCTATCTATTTAGATACTATTAATTAAACATTTAAATTAGGTTTATCAATGGGAATTTAAAATTGTGGTAATTTGATTTCGAAGATTATTATTGATTGAGAAGTTAATTATTGTTCTTTTATTTTTAATTTCTTTTTTTAATTTATTATTTTATTTATTTTGTCGATATTTAACTAACTGACACTGATCTGATAATAATTGATTTTTAATTAATAAGATTTTTGGATTTAGAAATTTAAATTAGGTTTATCACTGGTAATAATCTAAAATTGTGGTAATTTATTTTCGAAGATTGTAATAGAAATAATAATTGTATTATTTTATTTATTTCTCGATATTTAACGAATTGACCCAACAACGATTTAATAATTAAATTAATTCAATCTGCAATATCTTTCTACTAAGAAAAAGTCCTTAAATTATTTTAACAATTTGATTAATATTTTAATTATCTCATTTTAATTGTGAAATAAATATGTTAAATTATATAATGAAATAATTGTGTTTAAAAAATTGTAATAATTCATTAAACTCTTAGATTGACATTATATGTAATATTTTTTTTCTACCATAAAAATCATATAATTTTAATGAACATAAATCCTCATTGAAAATCTTTGGTATTAACGAGACCTTGTCTTTGTTGTCTCTATTTCAGTATAACGTGGATGAATATTTGAAAGGTTAATATCCTATCGTATTTTCGTTGTGTACGTATCCGTCCGTTGTCTATCACTAAAACTGGCAATCAATTTTTTGTTTATTCTGCGTACTCTCCTCCCTTTTTCCTTCCCTTTCCTCCCATCACCCTCTTCATCACGCTCTTATTTTGGGTTCACTTTTATCGGTACGATATATCTCGAACAATCTCGAAATATCAGCTTTTGCGTTTGATTGTTTTCAAATATCGATTTATCGTTAATTTATCAATTTACGAGATAACTTTATCGGTTTTAAACATTATTCGAATAAATGTTAAATAAATAAATAAATGAATGAAAAATAAATTTAAATTAAATTAACTGTCAAACGTCAACGCGTTCAAGAGAGAATTTTGTTTTGTGTTATCAAATTTGAAACTGATTATTATAGTGATTTTTAAAGATATAAATGCACAATAGAAGTTTTTTATTTTTAATAAATAAAATCCAATCAAATTTTATACAGTTAATTATTTAAAATCATTATTATTATTATTATTATTATTATTATTATTATTATTATTATTATTATTATTATTATTATTAAAATCAAATGTCACTTTGTTTCGAGTAATTTGTAGAATTTTTTTTTTCCAAAAATTTATTCAAACGAATCCAATGGGAATGTACCATTAACGTGAATAAAAATATAAAAAATAAAAACAAATAGAAATGCGGTATGTATACAGGAAAAAAGGTTGAAATATATTTGCAGATGCAAATTTTATTGCTTTGCTAGTTGCACGCGTTAAAAAAAACTTATGCGTCTCGTAAATGGGTGGATGGTAGCTTTTTGAAATGACCGAAAATTTCATTACCGGAGATTTTTCATTCCATGTATGTTATTTACATGACCAGGACCATAGAAAAAAAATCTTTATTAACAGAATTCAGATTATTATTAAATGTCAAACGTAACGAAACATAATTAAATATTTTTATTATTAACAAATTACGTTAACAATCAAATTATTTAAAATTAAGTTAACAGTTAACTTTGATTAACGAGTATACTTGTCAATGTATCAAACAAACGATTGTAAAAACTAACACACACACACACACCCCCACGTAAATAAAAACTCTGATGCATGTAAGTGTACGTGTACACATGTGCACATATGCGTGCATGCATACAACGTTTAGGAATGTACAAACTCATTTGAAAGGAAAGTTTGACAGGACATGCGTATTACAAGGACGAGCAGAAGGACATTTTCGATGGGTAAAATGTTTCCAAAAAGCTTTCCGATGAAAACTGCTAGGAAATTTTGTTCGTGGAATGATAATAAACGGGGTGGGGTTAGAAAAGGGAAGGAAGTAAAAAAAAGAACCAAAAAAAAAAGGGTAACATAGGGAAAAAGGGAACGAGGATTTTGGGTAAGGGAGAGCGATAGATAGGGGTTGAAATAAGAGTGGGGTGAGATGAGGTAGGATGGTGGGATGTGTCCAGTTTGTGGGTGGAATCGACGGTCATACGTGGAGAGAAAAAAAATGAAAAAGAAGAAAAAAAAGCATACGTGACATCTGACGCAGCCCTCCCCCTTTCTCCTCCTATCCCTTCCTACCCCTTTTTGGGCTGCTACGGTCGAACCTTTTTTGTAATAAAGCTTCGGAATCCCAGAAAAAGCGTCATCGCGTATTAAGCGGTCGCCGGATATTAAAGCGCAATCTGAAATTTTGCGATGGCTGCAAAAGGCTGAGGGGTGAAGGTGAGGGTGAAGGTGAGGGTAAGGGGGTAAAACTGGGACCGAAATAGGGTGGGGGTTTGGATAAAACGAATGATGAAACAAAATTTGTACAAATAAAGAAAAGAAAATGAAGAAGTTGAGGTAGAAGAAATGGAAACAAATAAAAATGAAATAACGAACGTATAAATACTTGTGTGTGCATATGTGTGTAGGGGTGTGTGTGTGTGTGTGTGTGTGTGTGTGTAAATGCACGCGTTCATATCTATCTCTTCGTTTCACATTGGAGTATTATTTGCTAAATGGAAAATGTCAGTTTAATGACCATGTCCTTGCCAAACCATTTCGTAAAAAGACACCCAACCTGACCACTCGTTTCGTTTTTTTTTTTTTTTTATTACTTTTTTTTGTTTACATCAAGCTTTTGGTTATTTATTTATACTCGTACGTACGACGATGATACAGGAAGTTTGAAAAATAAGAAAAAAAAAAACTTGAGATAACAAAGAGAGGAAGAATTATTCCAAATATTGTCAATTTTTAATGAAAATCATGGTTTTTTTTTATTCTATGCTTGTAATACGTGCTCGTGTGTGTATTTTTATAATTTGTATATATATATAAAATATAAAATAGAATAAAATCACAATGCGAAAAGAGAAACATGACGAGTGTATGAAATATCTTTTTATATATTTTGTTTTAATTGAATCATTTAAAAAAAAAGTGTGAGATAAATATTGACAAAAAATTGACCAACATTGTCCATGCATTTATATTTCAATTTTTTTTTTGCTTTTAGGATAATTAAAAAAAAAATAAAAAAGTACAAATCAAATTAGAACCAATTAGTATGGGGATTGAGTAGTATGTTCCAAAAAAAGAAAAAAAATATGATGACTATGCAAAAGTGCATGTTTTTTTTTATCCGGTATGCTATAAATGCACGTTTGTAGTTGTACAACATTTTTATTTAATATTACACTCTCCAAATGTTTCTATAAAAAAGAACAAAAAAAAAAAAAAAGAGTAAAATGATATTATAAAAAATATAATATAACACGAGAATAAAAAAGGGATGAAAATGAAGTTGGTAGAGTAATCAAAATTTTTGTTAATTTGTANAAAAAAAAAAAGAGAAAAAAGAGAGAGAGAAAAAAAATAACTAAAAACGATACGAAAAGTAAAATGTAAAATGATATTATAAAAAATATAATATAACACGAGAATAAAAAAGGGATGAAAATGAAGTTGGTAGAGTAATCAAAATTTTTGTTAATTTGTAAAAAAAAAAAAAAAGAAAGAAAGAGACAAGAATATGAAGAAGAATAATAAGAGGTAGATGAAGGGATGAGTTAAAAAAAGATGGGGTTGGTGGGGTTGGAATGGAGAGGGTAGGTTAGAAGGTTAGAAAATAAGAAAGCAAAAAAACAAAAAGAAAGAAAGAAAGAAAGAGACAAGAATAAGAAGAAGAATGAGAAGAGGTAGATGAAGGGATGAGTTAAAAAGAGATGGGGTTGGTGGGGTTGGAATTGAGAGGGTAGGTTAGAATAGCACTTGGATGATTGCCAATGAATGCTTAAATGGAGAGGAGGACCTGTTGATAATCGCACGATATAATGCCTCGGGACTTCTTACTCCGTTCTTGACTTCCTTTATCATCCTGCTCGAACCACCCCCTCCCCAAGTTTAACTCTGTTCAAATCCCTACCCCTTTCTCACCACCAATAACCCAACACCCACTCCAATAATCTACCACCCATCCTACAATCACCACTACACCAACATTCGACTACTATCTGTGGTTCGTTGGTTGGTTTGTTGGTTGGTTGGTTGGTTGGTTGGTTAGGTTTGCAGTTTTATTCTTCGCACTTTTCTTATTCCGTACGATAACTGGGGGATGAAGGGATGAAAGGGGTGAATTATGTAAGGCGTGTACATTGAAAGAAATTTACGAGCGATTTGTCGAAGCATTAGGCGAAAAGATACCACCACTACCATAAACCATCACCACTATTACTATCACAGAAGTGTTGGAATTTTTATTAACCCTTCTTCACTTTTTATCTGTCTTTTTCTTCTTCTTTTTTTTTTTTCGTTTGTTTGTTTCCTGGTGTATTTTCTTTTTTTCTTCTTTCTTTCTTATTTACGCGTTTTATGATAAGGTAGGATAGGATAAGGGTTGTAAAAAAATATTTCACGTGCGATGTATATTAATCTGGTAAACCGGTTGTTTCTCTTTTTTTTTTTTTTTTACTAAAAGGGAAATATATTGGATAATTTTTTGTGATAACCAGATTTAAATGATATTATTCGATTAACAATTTATACGATTGAAAATTACTTGAAATTGAATAATAACGAATAAATGAATAAAAAAACAAATGGGAATAATGAAACAAAAAAAATATAACAAAATCGAATTGATTTCAACGTAATCTAAATGTATATATATGTATATATATATATATATACATACTCACAACTATAGTCATCTAATCCAGAGAATTCGATTAAGGAATATCTCGATTTCTTAACAAAAATCTAAAAGCGTGTCGGAACGATCTAAGAATTGGAGAGATTTAATTTAAAGCATAGAGTGAGAGTGAGGAGAGTGTAGCTGAATGAACTCGGTGCAGTTTCAAAAAAAAAAAAAATATAGAAAAAATAAAAGAAAACTCCAACAGACTAAAAGAGAAAGATATAAAATGAAAGATTGGATGAAAGGAGACTACTACGAAGGATAAGAAAGAATTAAAAAAATAGAAGAAGAAGAAGAAGAAGAAGAAGTATTTAAAAGTGCAAAGAAAAAAGGAAAGAAGATGAAAGATGGCAAAAAAGAACAAGAAAAAGAAAAAGAAGAAAAATAACCGTAAGGGATCTTGAGTTTCCGTTGCACGTCGATCGGATAATCGAAAGGTGGCTCTTCTTCATTGACCGTTCAGAATAAAAGTTAAATCTTGCCAATTATCGAGTTGATAGAGTAAAAGAGAACGATATATAGAATGTGTATATATGTGTGTGTGTATGTGTTTGTGTGTTAAGATAGAAGAGAGTAGGACAAAGTCAACGATGAAAGTTTCATCAGGAAGCGTCTATCAGGGTGTCGGTGGTCCATGGAAGATATGTGAGCGTTCAATGTTTAACTACGTGATACTCTCATCAGTCGAGTGGACCCTTAGGATCACTTTTATCTTCCATCTTTGTCCTTAGGGAGATCTAAGATGCTTCCTCTTTCACTTCTTCTTCTTCTTATTCTCTTTTCTTTTCTTTATGTTTCACGTTATACTGTCTTCTTTCTTCACTACGTTAGTTTTATTTCATTCTATCTTTCATCCACTTGATGTTCACACAAAGAACCACTCCTTAACTCTCTTACTCCCCCCCCCCTCCTTAAAATAGAACACATAGGTTTGGTTCGAAAACGTTCACCGTTTCAAGTGGAAAATCCGTTAAGTAAACTTCTCAGTTATATCCCACTGATCTAGAGAAAAGGTGTATGTATGTGTGTGTGTGTGTGTGTGTGTTTGCACTATGCTGCTCCAACCAATAGAACTTTACGATATGCCTTAACCATGGTTAACGTTTCTTCTACTATCTATCTTTTTTTCTTTCTTTCTTTCTTTCTTTCTTTTTTTTTTTTTCTTTATATCTTTCATTTTTTTCTTCTTCCTTTTTTTACGACGATTAATTTAAGTTACTGGTAGTTTGAAATACAAGAACCTGACTGGTTTTAAACTACTTAAGAATAAAGGGGATTATTGTTATTGCGTTTTATACGACACAGTGTCTGTTTTAACGATAGAAATAAATTTCTCAATGTGTTTCGTTTTAAAGTAAGAAGAAATATACCTAACGTCCTATTGAGTTCAAATAAATAGTTTAACGTATTAAATATTACGAAGGATGTTTTATCAGAAAATATTTGTCATTAAATTGCATTTAATAAAATTAATTGAATTAATTTAATGCTGTTGTTTTTATTTTTTTTTTTATTTTTTTGATGTTAAGAAAATTTATTACAAGTTTATGATACCTTGTTAAATGTTTCACATGAGTGATGTGTTGATTTTTGAAATTCAGTGGAATCATTTCTTTTCTTTTTGTTTTTTAATCAAATTAATTAAATGAATAAATTAATAAATAAAAATAAAAATTTATTTTATTACACTAAACAAAAATATACAATTAATTTAACAAATAAAACAAAATAAAGTGTTGCTACTATTTGTTTTATGTTAAGAAAATTTATTACAAGTTTACAATACCTTGTTAAATGTTTCACATAAGTGGTGTGTTGTTTTTGAAACACATTACAATCATTTCTTTTCTTTTTCTTCATCTAAATATTAAAATACGAAGAAACATTTAAACTCGAACTACGATGTTCAATCATTTCGAAAGACAACTTTTACGCAAATGTTCTAATTTTGTTTCTAAAATTTATTGTATTATTTCTTTTATTATTATCCTTACTGGGGAAGGGAAAGGGGAAAGGTGGTAAACACAACAGGTATCTGATACATCAGCAGCATTCGCTATTGGCAACGTTCCAAGTTGTTAAAAGAACGGCCTTGAAAATAAACAAAAAGTGTTAAAGATCCGTAATACTTCTAACTTGAAATATTTCCAAGAAAATAACAAACAAACAAAAATAGACATCGTTTGTAAGCATAAAATAAGGAAAATAAAATCAAAACCTGTAGAAGAAGAAGAAGAAGAAGAAAAATATATTCGTGGATCTTTAAAATTAGCGTTTAGAAACTAATGAACGGAAGAAGGAGGATAGGAATAAAGAAGAAAAGAAGAAAAAGAAAAATAGAACCGAAGATAAAACACCGATGATTGTGAAAGATTGCGAAAAAAAAAATTAAGAGGGTGGTAGAGGGTAGAAAATGAAGGGAGGTGTGGGAGGAAATTAAACGAAAACAAGCTGATAAGACAACTTCCGTTGACTATCTAGCAACTACTCTGTGTGTTTCTTTTTTTATTTTACACAAAGTTTATTTCTTTTACTCTTTTATCTTTTTTTCAACAAAAACAAACAAAAATAAAATAGGAATAAGGAAGAACACAGAATTGTTTAAAAAATATTATACGTATATTTAATATATTGTTTATTATTATATTATTTATATTAATATTATTATTAGTATTATTATTATATATATGTAGTATTATTATACACATTATTAATATTATTATATAGTATATATTTATATTATATTATTATTATTATTATTATTATTATTATTATTATTTGAATTATTTTAAATGAATATATATTTAATTTAAAATTAAATTACAAACTAGTATTAACCATAAACCTTTGTTATTGATTGTGCTATAAATTAATAAATAAAAAAATAAACAATAATTTTATTTAATCAATTGATTCTTAAATAAATTGATTCTCTTGATCATTCTGTGTTTTTTATTTAATTTTATTTGTTTTTTTTTTTTTCTTATTATTTGTTCTATTTACGAAATAGGTGGAGAGAAAACGATTCGATTATTTTTCCGTGTTCATTTTTTTATTTTTATTTTTTATTTTCTATTTTATCTCAAAGAATCTTCTATTTATTAGAAAAGGATTAAAGTAGTAAAAAGGCGAGAGAAAGAAAGAGAGAGAGAGAGAGAGAAAGGAAAATACAATTGAGTTAGTCGACTGATAGTTCTGCTGTTCTATCAGAGAAACGAACGAACCCTTCGTTACTGATGATTGTAACTAATTTCCTTTAGCAGGACGGTAGTAAATCGAATGAATTTATCTGGAAACTCGAAGGGAAGCTAAAAGATGGCGAAGATACCAGATTAACGTTGCTACAATCATTTGTATACGTTTATATTAGATTTTACTACATGATATTATATTCACCATAATTTTCAACATTTTCTATATATATATATATGTTTCTTTTCTTTTTTTAAATATAACATTACATTAAATATTGTTTCTAAACACATAAATATATTACAGTAATTAATTAAAAACACGAATCAAGTATTATATTAAGTTGTTCGGAAAGTCGTTTCATTTTTTGCTAACGCAATAATGGCATTAGTTGATGCAAACCGACAAATAGTAACACATGAGTTTGATGAGAGGTTAAATTTATCAAATTCAACTATTTATGACCACTTGAAAGGTTTAGGTTTAACCTCGAAGTAAAAATTGTCTTCATTTTTACAAAAGAAAAACGAAACTTTCGACTTTCCGAATCACCTAATAGAATAACACACAAACACAGTAGTCATTTTTTTTAATTACAACATTGCATTAAAATTATCCCCAAAAAATTAAATAATGAAGCAATTAATTAAACAAGAGAATCAAGTATTTTATGATAATACTTAAACACAATATACTCATTGTTTTAATTAAAATATTGCATGAAAATCATCCGCAAAAAATTAAATAATGAAGCAATTAATTAAACAAGATAATCAAGTATTTTATGATAATACTTAAACACAATACTCATTGTTTTAATTATAATATTACATGAAAATCATCCGCAAAAAATAAAATAATGAAGCAATTATATTAAATACGCGAATTAAGTATTATATTATAATACACAAATATGAATACTTATAAGAACTGATATAATAATAAGTTGTATAAAAAAACTTTATCTAGGGTAAAACGATACAATTCAACCTAAAGAAAACATTCTGCAATATAAAAAAAGGATCGTTTCCAAGTATTTTTTTATTCTTGTTTGAAATAAAAAAAGAATAAAAAACAATATTATAAAACAATGAGTTGAATAGTTTTCGAGTTACTTTTTCTTTTCCCCAGATAAAACTCGTGCATTTAATGTAGTATAAAAAATACTTGAGAACACCTATGACACTTTGTTTTGTTACTTATGTTATTTTTTCTTTTTCCTTTTTCTTTTCACACTGTACATTTAAAACACTTTCATGTATATAATTCTTTGAAAATATTTGACTTGTTTGAAAATTCTGAAAATCAAATAAATTATTCATACACTTTCCATTCTTATATATGTAATTATAATGATGAATAGAATTTGTGATTGATTTAAAAGTGAAGTGAAAGATCATCAACAGGTCTTCGAATCAGTGAAAATAGTCATTGGCAAAATTCCAAAGAAGTGAGTTCACGAACGACGTGTCAGTTTCGACATCGGGCCACAGGTGCGCCAAACGAGCAAAACAACGGATGCAGAAGGTTGCAACAGCAAGAAGAGAGAGATCTTTTATCGAAGGGTAGCATGGTGAAATAAAAAAAGGAAAAGAAACAAAAAGGAACATTCGTGAAACGATCGAGAAGAAAAAAGAAAAGAAAAAGTGAAGGAAACAAGACATCAAAGTGGTTTAAATACCCTCAAGGAAAATACATCCTTTCTCTTTTTATTTCTTGCATATTTAACACGCATTATCGATAATATTAAAAGAAGAAAAATATTCATTGCAAACGTTGAGATTTCATTTCTGTTTTGTTCAATTCACTTACATTTTTCACTGATGTCATTTAATTTAATTTTATTTATTTTTTTAAATTTGTTATTCACATATTTCATGAAAATAAATTATTTTCTTCCTTTTGCACTCGTTTTCATTGGATAAATCACTTTCGACATTTTTCTTATTTAGTTTTTGTTGCTGTTGTYGTTGTTGTATTTTTACTACTTGTACTTTTAGATTAATTTTATAATTTTTATAATATTTTTATCATTTTTGTACTCTTTTACTATTCATATTTTTATAATAATTATAAAAACGTGAAGTTGTTATTCTAATATTAATTGACTGTTAAAACTTTGAAGCTCGGAATTTCTTCAGCACTTTGATTTTACTGCATCATAACAAACTACTTAAATAAAATTTTTCTTTTTTAAAGATTGTGCGAATAATACAAAAATATTTACATATATTAAAAATAATAAATTGTGTGTGTGTGTGTGTCAGGGCTTTTGTAAAGTAATAAATATATTGTTTAGTTTTGAAATGTAAAACAAAACTTTGAAGCTTCTCGTTAGCTTCTTCTATAAATTTCATTATCAACTAATTCATTGAACAACGATGGTATACTTAAAAACTTTTTGATAATTAAAAAAACAAAAAATAAAGACAGAGAAAAAAAAATATGTTAACAAATTTGTCAATTAATTTATCGCGTTTTAATTTTGATTTTAACTGAAGTAAAAGTTTGAAACTTTCGTATCTTTTTTCTTTTCTTCGAATGTCATGAATTATCTGGATTTGTCGAAAAGCAAACAAGGATGTTAAATCAGGATTGAACTAACTCGAAAAATTTGACTCGAAGGTGAGAGAAAGAATCGTCATCAACAGGTATCCACAATCCGGATTCAGTTTCTCGTTCAAGTCCAATAAGAAAATGGTATTGGTGTGGTGGTAAAACTGCACTTTTCACAAATCTTACAATCTAATCGACAATCGATAGAAAAACGACAAGAAAAGGAAAGACCAACGAACAAGTAAACAAAAAATACGCTTACAAGTGTTATATAGTGTTCTAAAAAAAAAAAAGTATTTAATTCTAACATAAATATAAAACAAATTAAAAATTGTTTGAAAAAGAAACAAATGATTTACAATCCCTACAAAACAAAAGAAAGAAAAAGAAGAAGATTAATAAGAAATAAAAAAAATATTATTTAATTCTAGCATAAATATAAAACAAAATAAAAATTATTTGAAA
>NW_015148994.1:0-65718 GCF_001465965.1 Polistes dominula | reverse complement strand
AAAAAAAGAAAGAAGAAAAGAAAGATTAACAAAAACTAAAAAACTAAAACAGAAGGTTGAATAAAACTAAAGAATAAAATCACTAAAAGACTTACCGTATTAGAGAAACACGTCAGAACAAATAGTTCCTAGTTAGACGTTCCTAGTAATATCCTTCGAATTTAAAAAACGTCCACTTCTGAAAATCCCCTTCTGAACGAAATAGTCCTCTTCTTTCACGATGGTCAAGTAGCACAAGCAAGGACAAGGTTGGAAACAACGTGCCAACCGAATTATCAGTTCTCTTTGTAGAATAATAAAAAGATAACGACGCTGATGATAATAATGATGATGATGATAAATCAAATAAGATAGATAATAACAATTTGTTCGTAATTAACAACGATGATGATGACGACGACAACAACAACAACAACAATATAGACGACAACGACAACGACGACGACGACGACGACGACGACGAAAATTGTAATTGTTTCAATGGGATCCTTAAAAGCATATCACTGTTCGCGAATGTTTAGGAGGTGGTAAGGTAAGGGTGGGAATGGGGTATACTGATCCTTTATTCTATACTTATTTAATAACAAATTAACATATTAAAATTTATACGTATATATACATATATTGTATATATACATATATATACACATATATATATATACAATCACGTAAGAAATAAAATGAAAATTGGTAACAAAAAAATGAAAGATAAATAGAACAAAAAAATAGCGTACAATTTAAATAAATTGAACGATGATGATACAAATGAATGAACGAATGAATGAATAAGTTTATAAGTAAGAGTAAGATGAAGAGAGAAAATGATAGGAGAGAAAGAGAGAGAGAGAGAAGAATAGAGAAAAGAGAGATCACCGGGGCGCGCGCGGGTTCACTCGTTGGGGGTGTCGCGGTGCGACTGTAGCACAATTGCAACCCTCTCACGATCTCGCGGCTTCCATCCCCCTACTACTACTATTCCTCCCTCCTCTAACTCTCTCTCAACCATCCTCCCCTCTCTTCGTCGCACGCGACTTCTCCCCACCATGATACTCTCCCACAACTTCTACCTTTCCCTCTCCCTTTTCTTCTTCTTCTTCTGTACCTGGTTTTACTATCTCTCAACTAGTTTCTATTTCTATCTGTCTCTTTCTATTTCTAGGATTTTCTCTCTAGTTCTCTCTATATATTGCATGAAGCATTTGGAACTAGCTAATTTGTTGTAAATTTGATGATCATTGGTGTTTTATTATTAATGTAATAGATAATGTAAATTGTTAGTATTATGTGTATATGAAAATTTATTATTATATATATACCTAATTTAATATAATTTAATATAATGTAATATAATGTAATATATATTTAATAATATAATGTAAATTATTAGTATTATATATATATGGAAATTTAATATTATATATATACCTAATTTAATATAATTTAATATAATATATATTTAATATACATTTTTAATTGAATTATATTTTAAATTATAATATTTTTAATTAAATTTTTAATATTAATTTTTCATATATATTTAAACCTAGCCAACGAAATAACATTGCATATACCTAACACCTAATCAATCAATTAATCATGAAATCAATTTTATTCGATGATATAAATATCAAAAGTTTTAAATGTTTCACCCTATATAAGTATATCGTAAACCCTTAGAATAGTAGGGGGTAAGTCTAGCCACTCCTACAGAGCTACGACGTGCCTTTTCGAAAAGCCCTCTCGTGGGTTCTGAGTGCACCTAAACTCAGGTTCTTCGTTCAGGTGGCCTTACACTGATTGCTAAGGATGGATGAGATGGGGATAAGATGGGGATGAGATGGTTGGATAGATGGACAAATGGATAGATGGATGGATGGATGGATGGATGGATGGATGGATGGATGGATAGATCATTGGTTGCAATGGATACGATGGATGAATAGATGGATGAATTGATGGGTGAATTGATTGAGAATCTTCTCTTGAAGAAGACCGCGCATCGTCCTGCAATCGTCCCGCGCACGCCCTCTCACTATTTTCCCCCACCCTCCTTTCATCCCACCCCTTTCTTACCCTCTCTCACTCTTCTAACGTTTCTAGAGTGGTATCTTGATACTAGAGAATAGTTCTTAGACGATCAAGTACTTGCTTTAAGAGAATTTCATGTTAAGGGATAAATATAATGTCAAAGGATAACTATAACATATTCTTCGTTGTATTTTTTATTCTTTCTTTTTTTATTAGGATTGTTAGGGTTTTATTTTGAATTATTTTATTTATTATTTTTTTTTTAATAACAAAGTTATAGATAGTAATTATAGAAATATAGAAAATAATATATACATAAAGTATATTGAAATATTGAAAATATTTATCTTATTAATATTAAACTTAGGTGTGTGTGTGTGTGTGTTTGATGGACTGCATATTGCAATATTGCAATTGTTTAAATTGCAATATCTTAATTATTTTTTAAATGCTATTAGAGTTGTACGATTAAACAAATTATGACAATAAAAAGTATAACGCTACTTGTACATTTAATTTTAATTATGAATAATTAATGGATACGTTTAATTATTAATATTATAAAAATACTATAGAAGAGTATATATGTACAAGTTTGTGTGTAGGAGTGTAAGATTTTGTCCATAATAATTTTCTTATTCCTATGAACGATGAAGTATCCCATAAAGATGTAACTTTCGTTGAACAGTTTTGACGAGCTCACGAATGTTCGTCGAATGTTGTGTACTTTCGTAATTTGTGCTTGGATTCCATTAATTTTCCACGAAAATTCCGAAAACATTTTGGGAAAGGGTTGGGGTGGAAGGGTAGGGGTGGTAAACTCACACGACGAAATAATTCCCACCAACGATGCAATATTGTGACGGAATCTCCTCGTCCCTACGATTTTCCAACAACGTTAACATGCCACCACCATCGGTATCGAAATAGAACAGAGTACTTGATAAATAAATAAATAAATAAATAAATAAATAAACAAACAAATGAATAAATAAAAAACATGAAAAAGAGAGAAAGAGAGAGGGAGATTAAATTGCAAACATCGATCTCAATTTTTTTACCCCTTTCGTTCATTCGCTTTTTTAATTTATCATAAAAAATATTTAGATTAAAGATACGAATAAAGTGAGAACAAACAAATATAATTTATGATCAATTTTTTTTCACCGATATGCAAATTCAACATAAACGCGTGTCCTGTAATCATTGATCATTTATTTAACAACAACAAAAAAAAACACAAAAATCTTTAAAACCTTTTCTAGTTACAAACGTTTCCTGCATTAAATAATATCAATTTAAATTGCAACGACATATAATGAAAAAAAAAAAGAATTCTATCTATTAAATTACACACACTCCTACGCGAATTCTAAATATTATTATAGAAAGAAAAATTATTAATTAAAAAAATAACAAATTTTACTTCGATTATGATTAAATGATGTAATAATTCCTCCTAACTATGGAATAGTGTTCTATAAAATACATTTAAATGTTATATAGTATGTTATAATAATATTAGGTATTTTAAATTTTAAATATTATTTAAAAACTAAGAAAAATCTAATATTAAAATAATTTTATTTTTAATTTTAAATTAGAATAAAAATGGCAATGAACTTTTGAGTTCCTAATGCCAATTAATAATAATAATATTATTAAAAAATTAAAATGCTAATACTAAAATATTTTTATTTAAAATTTTAAATATTATTATATTAAAAATTACAAAATTAATATTAAAATAATTGTATTTTTAATTTTAAATTATAATAAAAATGGCAATGAACTTTTGAGTTCCTAATGCCAACTAATAATAATAATATTATTATTAAAAAATTGAAATGCTAATATTAAAATATTTTTATTTTAAATTTTAAATATTATTATATATATATGTTAAAAATTACAAAATTAATAATAAAATAAAATTAATAAATAATAACAAATAGTATTCTATACAATGCTATTATAACACGTATCGTATTTGTTCTTGTTAAGAAAAAAAAATATAGAAAGAAAGAAAGAAAGGGGGTCGGTGTGGTCCTTGCAAAAGATAAAACGAAAAAAAACAAAAAACTAGGATCTCATCCAAAAAAAGAAAGCAAAAAAAGAAATATCCTTGCAAAGGGTGGGGTGTTTCTTTTCCTAGTTGTAACAGTCATGCGTGCATCCGCAAGCTTCGTTGGCCTCGTTTTTTTTTCTTTTACAGAAAAAAAAAAAATCTCGGGCGCGAATGCAAGAACGACGTAATTTTCCTCCTGCAAATGCTGAATTTTGACGAGAAATGGAAAATTCTTTCTTTAGTTTCATCTTTTCTTTTTCTTTTTTTTTCTTCTACCCTTCTTTCTCTCATTCGTTTTTACATACTACATAAATCTACACATACACACACACACACACACACATGACAAAAAAATATATATATATAATCTATACATGCAAGTAAAGGTGTCGTTTGCAACGAGGATTGGGGAAGGGTGAGGAGAGCTCTTTTGTTTTGAGAAGTTTTCAAAAGAAAGAAAAGAAATTTTACTACCCCTTTCTACCCCTACCAACCTTTCTTCTCTTCTACCACCCCTTCTTCTTTTTTTTTATTTCTTTTTTTTTTTACTTTTGCTGTCTCTTTTTCTGCGTCGTCACCAAGACATTCTTTTTCAAGGAAACGAAAGGGACGAAGGGAGGAGGTGAAGGTGGAGGTAAAGGACGAAAGGGGACGAATAGAAGGATAGAGAATAGCGCCCGTTCGATATTAGGAAATACCTCCTGCCAATTTCGGATTATATAAGAGGTTAACGTATTCTACAAAAACCTTAGGGGGCTCTTTCCTCCCTTTCCTTCCCTTAGTCGTGTCCTTCTCTTCTTTTTTTTTTCTTTTCTTTCCCTTTTCTCCAATCCATTTTGTATTAAGAATTTTGTTATACCTATTCATGCGAATTTTGTTAGTTCTTTTTTCTACAATATGTCCACTACCATTGCGTATATTAAATAAATCAAACCTGGATTATTATTCGTGAATTTTTTTTGTTATTAAAGAAAATAATAATAAAATGGAAATAAATATAATAATCTGATGAAAAATTTGTAAATACAAATGTGATTGAAATTTTCATGTATTAATTAATTTCATTCTTATATTAAAAGAAGATAATCATATTATAATAAATTATGACTAAACTTGTAATAAATATCTACGAATAAATAAATGTGAAATAAAAAAAAAAATATATATATATATATATATATATAATTACTATATATATTATTTTATTAATTTTATTAACCCAGATTTTAATTACTCAAAAATAAGTATATTAAGTATATATACATATTATAATAAATTAAAATTCTGATCTCGTTTTAAAGAACCTGATTCAATCCTAACGCAACCCAGATTTTATTTATTCCAAAAAAAAATAATATGTTAGGTATATATATATATATATATATATATATAATATAATATATATATTTATATATATATTATATATATTATAATAAATTAAAATTCCGATCTCGTTTTAAAGAGACAATTTCTCTTTTTTAACGTAGCACCCTAAAATGATAAGAATTGTATAAATGAAAAAGAATTGCGAATGGGTTAAATTAAAATAAAAAAATAAAAATAAAATGAAAAAATAAAACAAGCAAAAAATAATAAGAAAAAGGGAAAGGGAAAACGTTAGAAGGTAAGAAGAAATGTTAGCTGGATGTAGTACGTTCCCAACTCTCACCCCCTTCATCCCCTAGTTGGTATAAAATAAAGGATGACCCTGTGGTCGGCCTGAGGCGCAATATCAGCGAGAATTGAAATAGTCGTGATATTTCTTTGAGAGGTTAGACGAGCAGAGAACGAGAGAGAATGAGCAAGGGGTTGGAAAACTAGGGGAGGGTTTGTGTGCTGGTTTTCCAAGGAAAAGTATAAGGCGAGAGGAATAAAAAAAAAAAAAAGGAAAAAAAAACTAAAAGGACGAACGAAAGAACACCAAACCAAACCAAACCAAACCAACCAACCAACCAACGAAAGGATGAAAGAATGAATGAAAGAAAGAAAGAGAAAAATAATAAGAAGAACAAAGAAAAAATATTATTATATATATATATATATATATAAGAGAAAGGGTAGGAAGGAATGAAGAAATAATAAAAGAAATAGAAATAGAATTTTGTTGGATTCCAAACGATACTACTACTACTACTACTAATACTACTACTACTACAACTACAACTACTATAACATTGAGAAAGGGGTAAAGAGGGGGATGAAAAATAAAAAAAATAAAATGGGAAGCGTTGGATCGACCGTCCTTTACAATCAGATTTCTTACCGGTACGCTCCATCAGCACGAGCTGATACCCCCAGCCCTTTGTCGACAAACCGGTGGTGAAGGGCGGGAAGAAGAACTATGCTTTCTATTGGACACCACAATGAAGATAGAAACAAAGGAAAACGACGGCTAGGAACGATATCGCCTAAAGGGCTGACTCACGTCATTGACCACATCTTACAACACAGAGAAATCCACCACCATCCTTTCTTTCTTCTTCCTTCTTCTTCTTCTTCTTCTTTCTTAACTCATCCACACATCATCGCCCTTTTTCTTCTTTACTTCTTTTCCTATCCATTCGTTTTTCTTACTCTGGAATAACTGTACTTTAATCTTACGATATTATTTTTTTTTCTTCTTCTTTTTGGTTAAATAAAATAAAAAAGATGATTAATTTTAACGAAAGATATGGGGAAAAGGGGATAAGGGTGAGAAGTTAGTAGGATGATGGTGAATTTTCAATGAAATTTTCTTTCTTTTCAAAATATTTCATTTCATTTATTAAAAGAAGGAATGTCTCTAATTTTATTTTTTATTTTTGATAACATATTTCATGATTAAAAATTAAGAACAATATGATATAGTTGTAATAGATTCGTAGATGATTTATTAGATAATTGTAACGGTGGAAAAATAAACATTGTAAATGATTGATTTCCTTGTTTGATTATTCATAAAAATTTACTCAACCGATCTGTCAAATTATTTTAATTTTACACAATTGAAAAATACTTGGGAGGAACAATCACGAAATAAAAATGTAAATAAGATTTTATAATAAATACAAATAAACGATAATCTGAACAAATGAATGTAAGATAATTGGATTTCCAAAAAAAAAAAAAAATAAAATAAAATAAAATAAAACAAATTAAATTGAATGGAATTAAAAAAGAAAGAACAATGGAGAAATAAAACTTTTTCATGGACGAACAAGAACCTATTGTATTTCTATAGAATTTCACCGATAACCCATACTCATTAACATTGTTGATGGTAGAATAGATCTATTAAGGATTGTATGCATCATGGGGTGGTATATTATACGTGTTCTTTGTTAACTAAGAAAGCACGAGATAATATAACGGAAGATAAAATAGAGGAAATAGCCCCCAATTAAGGTTTATTAATTGGAAAAAGAATACTTTCGAAGATTACAATAAAAAATATCTTATAATAAAATATTATTCTTAATAAATATGTATTATATATAATAAATAAAAAAAGAATTTTATGTGAAATATGTCAATGTACAATCAATGGAAAGTAATCTCATTAATATTTTAATTATAATTATGAATATTAGAATTATAACGATGATTAAAAATCCTAAAAACTATAATAATTATTTATACATAATATTTATTATATATTATTAATATATAAAATAAATATTAATAATAATATATTAATCCCAAAAAAACATAATTTAAATTAAACGTGTGCATGTGCAAATGCACAATGCAAATATATGCAATGTAACTTTAGGTTCATTTCAACTTTATACAAAATTCATTGCACTTGACTCTAATTTTTTTATTTAAATATTTTTAATTTATCATTTGTTAATATACTTATGTTAATGTAATGAAGTATAGTTTCTTCAATTAATTTCTAAGAAAGGGAATAGTTACGAAACTAGTATTATTATGGTCATGACAAAATATCGTCATCGTTGAAAGCTCATCTTAAACAATGAGTAGAAGTGAATAGGAGAAGTTAAAGAGAAACAGAGAGAGAGAGAGAGAGAGAGAGAGAGAGAGAGAGAGAGAGAGAGAGTGAAAAGCCTGAGGACATCGGTTTGGCGTAAGTTTCATATTACTATACAGGTCGAGAACGCCTATGAATCTTTGGTAGAAGAAGTTGCGGGGGCGATAAGCGACATAGAAACTCTGATTACAACTCTTGCTTTTCCCATAGAGTTTTAAAAATTCGAGTAACCCATAGAGAATTGAATTTCATTTATTTTTAAATTATATATATATAATAATAGTAATCTTGCCAATATAATTATTCTCATCATTTTTATTAATATTTCTAAATGCCTAAGGGGGTGACAAATAAAAGAAATAAAAAAAATGCCAAATAAAAATGGTCTCGTCAAATTTGCAAACGAAGGCTGTGTACAATATAATATTCCCAAATTATTTCGTTTTATGCTTAAAAAAAAAATATATACATATATAAAAATAAAATGAAAGACCATTAATAATATCTCGTAGTTTTTTTACGCAAAGGCAGGGAGAGGAAAAAAAGAAGAAGTTAGAGGAGTAGTATATTTGTATATCAAACTAAATGAGGACAATTCAACGAGTCGTCGTATCCACCCACCCCATCTCATTCCCCTTCCCATCCTCCTTTCTACCACCTTTCCCCATCGTGAATCCTTTGGCACTGGACAAGAAACAATTTCCGTAACAAAGGAAAATAAATATGGACAAGTAGTCTCTCGTTTTAGCGAAACAGGGATGAAAACTAGTAGACACGTATAAACCTTAATTAACAACCGGACAAAAAGGGAAGAACCGAGTGGTACGAATGAACTGACGGACAGACGCGGTAGACGAACGAAGGGGTGAAAAAGAGGAGAGGTGTGGGTTAGGCTGGGGGGAAGGTTATATCGTTTCTAAAAGTAAAGTACGTTCGATAAAATAGCGAAAAGAGAACCGCAAAACTCTGAGGGGGTGGTGGTTTACTTGCCCTGAGGCATTGGCCAAGTTTAATATTACTCCTGGTATCATCAGAAATGCCGACTATACTATAATAAGCCTTCCGGCTGAAATAGTGGTTCAACAGTTACACACCGAAATACGAATTTCTCTGTCAGAACCACTTTCCCCAAAATTCTACCCTCACCTACACCTCTTCTACTCGAACATTCATCACCCACTTTGCTATCATCTTCAACTTCTTTCCTAACTAAGTTAACACCTGTGTATTGTCGTCTTTTAGTTTAAAAAAAAAAAGAACAAAAAAAGACCACCCTCTTGAGGATAGAGTGATATACTTGAAAACAAAAAAAATCTTCCTTTTTTCTTTGGTAACCTGTTAGTACTTTAATTATTTTTTTTCTTTCTTTCTTTCTAACTATTATTATTATTATTATTGTTTATCAAAACTTTGTATCGTAGGAAAGTTCGACAGGTAAAGCAAATCTTTAAACCTGTTTAACTTCCCTACTATACAAAGTTTTTTGTATATTGTATATTTTATTTTGTGGACGTTAAAAACAACTAATTAAATTATTATTTTATTATTTTTTTTTTCTCTCATTATTTTGTATTCTTTATTTGTATTTTGTTTTTTGTATTATTCTTTCCTTTCATTTTCTATTTTTATCATGTTACTATTTCTAAGGAGAGAAAGATTCATGAAAGAAGATCAAGTAAGGAAGAGAAAGAAAGAAGAAAAAAAGGAAGGACTCGGGGTAAAGAAATAAAATACGAAAAGGAAGAAATAAGAGGTAAGGACGAGAGGTTATATAAGGATGTCGCTTTCTAAGAAGGAAGAATGAACGAAAAATAAAAATAAAAAGTAAAGAAACTTACGGGGGTGTATGTGTAAGGGAAAAATAGAAAAGACAAGACAATATATATATATATAGGAAGAAGAAAAATTGGAAATCGTAGGAGGAGTCGAGGTAACACGCTTAAAGGATAGATGGCCTGTTTCTTTTACCACCCCCAAATCCTCTTCTTACAGCATCCTTCTGACCTATGTTTACATAGTTCCACCAGTTTACACTACTTACTATTACCTTTCAACCAAACCTTTTTCGAACACCTGTGTATTGTCGTCTTTTAGTTCTAAAACAAAAAATAGACAAAAAAGAACCGCCCTCTTGAGGATAGGGTGATATCCTTGAAAAGAAAAATTCTTACCTTTTTTTTTTTTTTTTCAAAGTTATATCTATGACGTTTATCAATCGTAGAGAAATTTCTTCTTTCATCATGATTTTTACAGCATAATCTGTAAAAATAAAATAAAATACAATTGTTAATATTTTATTAGAAATTAATTTAACGTTTAAATATAAATAATAAATAATATTATTTTTTTTTATAATAGTTGGATATTGTTTATATTAACTTATTTTATTTTTTAAATTCTAAACAAAAAATTAATTCCCTTCCTTAAAAATTTCCGATGTATAACTGGATTAAATAAATTTAACGTTTAAATATAAATAATAAGTAATATTAATTTGCAAATAATATTATATTATTTTATTTTAAAAATTTTAAATCTCAAAATCTAATTCCCTTAATAAAAACTTCTGATGTATAATTGGATTAAAT
Source organism: Polistes dominula (assembly GCF_001465965.1). The sequence continues at coordinate 55,061 of NW_015148994.1, read as the reverse complement.
AAAATATAAAATTATTTGAAAATAAACGTATTTAGTAAGATAATTCTCATTGAATTAATTCAATTTTAGGTTTAAAAAAACATCATAGTAATCGATCAAAATCCGATATAAAATGTCTTCTCTTATCTATCAGCAAAGTATTCCAACTATTCCAGTTAAAGGTACGCATAGTTATGATGAAAAACTACGCAGATAGGAATGTGATTTCCAACCGAACGAATATTTCCAGATAAGAAAGCGAGAATATAAATCCGTCTCGAAGGGATGAGAAATAGAGAGATGGTTGTTGAGAAAACCGAAAGAAAAATAAAAAAGAAAAAAAGAAAGAAAAAAAAATGAACGTCACGATTAAATCGTTAAAACTCGACAAAATTCTTCACGGTGCAGCAACTTCGAAAAGGATTCGCAAACCATTCCTTTAAGAATATTATCGCTTCTTGTCGAGTAAAGGGGTAGAAAAAAAAGAAGTTAAGGGAGTGAGTTAGGAGTACACTGTTCTATCTTTTTTTTACACCTAAAACACAAACTTTTATCTATAAACAGAATTCTAAGCTAAAAATTCGTAGGATATTTTTGACGAAAATAAGTTGGATGAAGGATAAACAAAATGCAGAAAAATAAAAAAACGAAAAATAGAATAAAATAAATGTGTGAGGGTGTAGGTGGAAAAGGGTTTATTGCTAATTCATCGAAGATGAATAATACTTACTAACTTTTATTTATAAAACAAGTTCTAAGCTAAAAATTCGTAGGATATTTTTGACGAAAATAAGTTGGATGAAGGATAAACAAAATACAAAGAAATAAAAAACGAAAAATAGAATAAAATAAGTGTGTGGGGGTGTAGGTAGAAAAGGGTTTGTACCTAATTCATCGATAATATAAAATACTTTGCCTTAGTAGCCTAATTTTTTTTTTGTTTTTCTGAAATACATCATATTTTTTTCTTACTCTAACTTTCTTCTATTATTTTCTTTTTTTTTTTTTTCTTAACAGCTAATCTCAAATTTCCGTAAGTAAGTAAAAGGGAAAAAAGTATAAGGGAAAGTTGCAGTTTTACGAAAGAAAGAAAGAAAGAAAGAAAGAAAGAAAGAAAGGAAGGAAGGTAGAGGTAAGTAAACTTTAAAGATAGGAACTCCTCATCCGGTTGTTCCTGCTAACTCGAACGAACTATCCGATTTCGTCCAAACTTTTCTGCTATTTTCTACAAAATCTTACACCCTACTCCAACCCAAACCCCCCACCTTTCCTTTCATAGAATCATTCTTACTAGTCTATCCTATTTTTTACATCTGATATCAGTATAATTATGTTATAATTAACATTTTAATACGACAAATATTTAATTGTAAGTGAAAATTGCATAATTTATTTTGTAGTTTGATTTATTGAAGGTTTTTTTGGATTTTTGAGATAAAAGATAATTGCTAGTTTAGGATAATAGTTAATGTATAATAGAATTTTTTGAAAGAAATATGTCAAAAATGAATTCCAAATTTCTCGTCATTCGAAGGGGATTTAAAAAAGAAAGGAATGAGGGGTACTGTGCTATGGTGAAATACGCAAAAAGGATAGAGAAAGTGGATGTAGAAGAAAACGCTAGGGGGTAGGGGGTGAAAGAAGTAAGAAGAAAACGATTGGGGCCGTTAAAACTTCTAAGAAAGTGGTTAACTAACCTAAGTTCTCAGAAATGGACTTTGGATAGTTTTACGTCTACGTACTTGCCTACATCTGGCACTAATAACGATTGCACTTGGCCCCCTTTTTCATGATCCTCCTCCTGGGTTATAGGTCGAGATATTTTTTACCCTTTTTATTCTATGATATTACAAATAATTTCTATTTTCAACAAATAAACAAAATAAATATCATTAATATAATATTCGATTATGATTTTTTATTGAATAATTTGAAAATTAAATTATATTTCAAAAATGTTCATGAACAATTGATAAATAAAATAATACTTTTAACTAATATTATATATATATATGTATATATATATATAAAGGAAACATTTATAGTAACTGACCATAAGATTTATTTTTTATATAAATAGTATCTTTAAAGTATAGAGAAAAAAAAACATAATTTAATATTGTAAAATTGACAATATAATAAAAAAAGGCTCCTGTGGGAACCGTGAACCATTCATTGATTGAAAGAAATCGTGGTCTCGAATGGATTAAATTATTATTGTCAATGTGATGAATTTTTGTTCATTAACCTTTCGAAAAAAAAGGAAAAAAAGAAGAACACAAGGAAGATTTGAAATTATATTTAGTTGTTATTTAAGTTATTTTTATTATTACGCAAGGGATTGACAATTTGTCGTACTCGTAAATTTCAATACTACGTAAAGAAAATCGATTTGAAGAATAGAATTTACTTTGGGTAACTGTCAAGATGGATAGTAGATGTAAGTGTAAAATAAGGAAGGACAAAAAAAAAGGGATGAGAAAAGAGAAGTCCTAGTAACGGTGATGGGTACGAAAGGTGGTGGAGAAGGTGGTGGAGGAGGATAGACTCGTATGAACTCGCCATTGAGAAAAAGAATGAAAGAAAAATGAAAGGAAGGAAAAAAAAAAAGAAAAAAGAAAGGGAGAGACGACAACACCTCAAGGGAAATTTCTGTATTTCTCATTTCGCGAAGGGAAAGAAGGTAGCAACGTATATAAGGAGGAGACCTATCTCAATAGTCTTATTGAAAATTTGTATCTCTCCCTTTCACACTCCTCTTCGGCCCTTCAGATTTATTTCTTTTCTCTTTTTTCAACACCTTTTATTCGATACATGTTCGATGATCTTATAGTTTTCTTTTTTTTTTCTATAATAAATTATCTCGTATATCAGGACATAATTTTTTATTATAATAATTATCTTTTTCGAATTAATTTAATGAAACAATGATTACCTATTTCGTTTAATCAAACGAACAAATAAATAGAAAAAATATAAAATAAAATTTAATGTTAAATAATTTGTAATAATGTTAAATAATATTAATAAATTTAAAATTTATATATAAATAAATAATAGATTAGTATGATTGCACACACATGGTGTGCAAGTGGGTCTCAAATGGGTTAAACCAATACGAAAAGAAATGAGGAATATCGGTTAGGATTTGATGAAGGGTGGTTTACGAACAACGAAGGGTTGAAAGATGGAAGGTAAGAGTAGAGGGTTGGGGGATGTATGTGCTTGTTAAAAGTTATTTTCTTTTGGAATCGTAGCATATAAAAGCCGAACAAATGCTTCTAATTCTTCGAGATCTCAATCTTGACCTTCTTTCCCGTCACGGAATCTGAGTTTCCGGTGACCTCGCATCTTCTATTCCCCTGTGACCAACCCCGGAAACGATTCCCTTCGAAGGATCTTTCCACAAACGAAACATCGAGAGTATGTTGTACAATGACCACCACCACCACCACTACTACCACCACCACCAACACTGGGTTGTTTCCTACGTGCTGTAACCTTACCGCCAATTTCCTGCTCGACTTAGGCTGCGAAACCAATTTCAGATACGCTATTTCTAGTATAGGATAGAATGAGAAATGGATAAAGATAGACGGACAGAAACAGAGAGAGAAAGAGAATAGAAAATGCAAGAGAAGGGTGGTTAGTTTCAACCAATCAACTTTTACAAATTATTTCACTATTTTCCAAATCACCAAATACAAATTTAAAACTAACTGTTTGAAATAAGTGAATAAATATCTGACATAAGTTTATTTTTTTTTTTTTTTAATTAAGGGTAGGTTGATTATTGCAAAGTACGAATTAGAAAGGGAAAGGATCATAAATTTATTTATTATAAATAGAAAATCTTAAATAATTGTTTGTAAGAGTTTTAGTTTGTAAGAGTTAGTTAGAGTTCTAAGAGATTTGTTTATAATCGAAATAATGTTAAATAATTTTTTATGTATGTTTAATATTAATATATAAAAATTAATAATTATTAAAAGATACATTTCATTGAAATGAGTATAAGCCTTTTAAATGGTTTATCGATTTAATACCACAACCACCATTACCTGCCCTACCACGACTTACCACCTATACACCCTTGTTTTAGATCATCTTGTAAATTATTAACGCGTGTTCGAAAACTTTGTCGAAATTCATATTTGACGGATCTAAAAATAAAAAAAAAAATAAAAATATGATCCACACCCAGTTAAGTTCACCTAAGTTCGTTTTATAATAAACTTTCTTACCATTAACCGTACTAACTAAAGCAAACAACCATCTTAAAAGTTAATTCCCTCATAATCCCGTTCTTAACGACTTCCACGATTATATATCGATCAGAATAAAAACGAAGTCAAAGTAAAAAAGTAAAAGAAGAAGAAGAAAAATAGGGTGGAAAGGAAGTAAAAGTTTTTTGATGCCCAAAAAACAAAAATCTCATCCCCAGTACACCGATCAACAAAATCAAAAAAAAATTAAAAACCAAAACATTTGTCCAAGACTACTAAAGTAGTAGTCAAAAATTACTCACAAGAATACTCCATCAAAATTAACGAATTTTAATAAATAAAAAATAAAAAAACCCTCACAAACTTAAACCAGTTAACTGTTGCACCTTCTTTTGAGAGCGTACACTGTTTTGTGTCGTTAGAATTGAGCCATTACGAATATACTCGTCAATACACAAAATCTTGCAACTTTTCCATGACGAGTATACTCGTCAATCACAATTAACTGATTAAACAAAACCTTACCGATTTGTACTTACAAAACTGTACACCATAGATACGTAGGATTCGATGATTTTTTCTAACAGTTTCTTCACAATTACTTTAAAAAAAAAAAAAAAAATACGCAAAAGAAAAAGAGAAAGAAAGAAAGAAAAGGGATGAAACAGAAAAGGGATAAAAAGAATAGTACGATACCTCTTATCTAAGCGTACTCAGGAAATTAAAAAGGACCAACGGTATCACAGTAATCCTGATTTTGTTGAAGAAGGAATACGAAGGACGACCATCTCGAACGATGTTGGAAGAGGGTTTGGGGATTGGTAAGGGTTGAAATAAGAGAGAAACGAAAAATAAAGACGCCTTGAATTTAGAAAGATAGAAGAACCAGAACAAGAATAAGAAGAAAAAGAAGAAGAAGAAGAAGAAGAAGGATGAAAGTAGTCGAGGGGGTGAAAAGAAGAAAGGGAAGGGAAGAAGAGAATGTAGTAACGAAGGGTGAAGGGATGATAGCGGTGAGTAGAAACCGATTGTAAGGAGAAGACTTGATACGAGGAATGAGGAGGAGGGTTAAGGACGAAAGGGCAAAGAGGATCGTCTATCTACACACACATACATACATACAACTATACACACGTAATATACTGGGTGTGGTATTTAAAACAAACTTATATTATTCTAACACGATTGTTATCGGCGATAAGAAAAACTACTTGTCCAACAAAATTTACTTAAAAACTTTGAAGGGTTTTTCTGATTGGTTAGAAAAAGTTACTAGACTTGCAGGTTTGTCAATTAACTAACTGAATATGTTTTCATTTGAATATGTCATTCAAAATGCATGGACAATATTTAAGTGGCCCTTCTTCAGGATGGATCATTTATACACCCTGTATAAATGTATATATAGAAATTGTATGTGAACCTAAAGGTATAGTATATAGGTATGGCCGTTTGTAGTCGGTGTTGTCAAAGGACGAAACGCAGGACATAGCTTTGGAAAGCGTTTGCACAAACAGCTGTGAGCTAGCTGCTTATATTGGCCCCCATTCTATCTCTCTCTCTCTCTCTCTCTCTCGCTCTCTCTCTCTGTCTATGGGTTTCTCTGTTACAATGTCTCTTCCTTTACGTCACTTCCTCTTCTCTTTCCGTCCTTTGTGCTCATCTTCTCTCTATCGCAACCTTTGCGCTTCACTATCATCCCTTGGTCTGTCTTTCTCTTTCTAACATTTAGTATTACCTTCTCTGAACAGCCCCTTACCTTCCTACCTCCCACCCCCCAAAATATATATATCGTATGTGTAGATATGTCATATGTGTATAATAAATAAATAAAATGTAATAAATATATAATTATATTATTAATATAATTTAATAAGAATATTCGTGCGAACAAAAAATAAATCTAACGAGAGAAATACTTTTCTATATTTTCCTTATTCCCTATCCCTACCCCTACCCCATCCCTTCTCCTTTTATAGACAAGGAAAACGAAATGGGATAGAATTGCATTTTCCAGGATGCATCATCGTCTCCCTCGTCATGAACTCATCTCAAACTTTACTTCCCCCTCACCTCATCTTTCCCTTTCCATTCCTCAAACCATCCTCTTCCTTACCCCCCTTTCTTCTTACTCTCATATTCAAACACATACGTGTGTAAGTATCGGTAATATATATATGTGATATGTGTATGCTGTACATACTTATGTGTATATGTATATGTATATATACTGACACCATCTTTCTATAGTTGGATGGGTGGGGGAAGGGGGAAAGCAAGGTGCTTCCTTCCACGTCTCGCGTCCGGATATAGGTACACGATTTTCTCAAGTTTATACCGGCGCCTGAAGCTAGTTCGAGCAGGAGTTCAGCCATTTCTAAGTGACTTTGTACAGTCTACTACTCCTCTACCTTCCTTTCCTTCCCTTTCCTTTCCCTTCCTTTCTTCCTTTCCTCATCCCTACTCCTATGAAATGCGAAGAGCAATTCTAATTCTCGTGCAGTGTATCACCTGTGACTCGTGAAAATCTATGATTTCGTTCGATATGAAAGAAATGATCTTTTTTTTTTTCTAAGAACATAAATTTTTATATGAAAATAAATAATATAAATAAATTTTTCATAGCAGTACAAAATATTATAAAGTCTAATATAATTAAATATTATAGTAAAGAATATTAGAAACTGGATGATGATGCAACGAGAACAAAAAATACCCTAAAATCAATTAAAAAGAATACCAACTTGAACGAACATTCATTCATACTACAATCAAATGATAACAATTTTACTTTTCATATTATTTCAAACGATATATTAAGATTTAGATATAACAAAATGATTATTTCTTATATTCCAAAAACCGAAATAGTTCAGAAAGTTCACATTTTGAGACATGAAAGAGATACGAGTTGCATGAGATTTGAGATAACAAAAGGGAATGGAAAACGTGAAGTGAAACTAGGGGAAAGAAGCAAAGGGTTGAAAGTGTAAGTTTTTGTCGCATGTTTTTAACACACTATGGTTGAATTTGGCTACTCGATAGTCATTTCAATTTCTGTCACAAGTAGAATAGAAAAAGAAAATCAGAGAGTACTTGTTTAAGGTGTTGGTTATGATAGCAGCAGCAGCAGCAGCAACAGTAACATGAAATTTGAGGATACCAAAAGGGATGGAAAACGTGAGGAGAAACTGAGGGGATGTGAAAGAAGCAAAGGGATGGAAGTGTAAGTTTTTTGTCAGGTGTTTTAACACGCTATGGTTGAATTTGGTTACTCGATAGCCATTTCAATTTCAGTCACAAGTTGAACAGAGATAGAAAATCGAAGAGTACGTGTTTAAGGTGTTGGTGTTGGTGATGGTAGCAGCAGCAGCAGCAGCAACAGCAATGGCACAAGGCTTCCTCCCTTTTCTCTCTCGATTACTATACGCGCCCTTCGCATTTCCACGGATGAATTAGACGCGACGAACGGAGGCCGAGATTGAATTACCTGCGCGTGTTTGCACGGTATTATGTGCCCTGCGGCTGTAATCAATATGCCGGCATTGAACTTTCAATTAGTGTCACTTAACTCGGCAAACACAGCCGCTCCTGTTCCGACATTTGGTAAAACGAAGATAGAAAATCAAGCTGGTGTAAGTATTACATTGAAAGATAACAAAAAAAAATTTTTTAGATACATAATATGTATATGTATATGTATGTGTATACAGGGAAGTATGTACGTAAGTGTATATATATATATAAGTAAAAAAAAATAAAGTAAAGAAGGATTTTTTCGTTGGGTTTTTTTTATTTTTTATTTTTTATTTTTTATTTTTTATTTTTTATTTTTTAGTGTTTTTATTCTAGGGAATATAACTGAGGATCCTGAGACACCTACCACTATAATTTTCTATCGTTTAGATTACTTTTGCATCAATGGATGTCAAATTAAAAAAATAAAGAAGAAAGAATAGAAAAAGGTGACAATTATAATATATTTGTAATTATAATATAAAATATATAAAATATATTATATTGTACATAATATTAGATTTAATTTTAAAAACAACAAAAAACAAACAATAATATTATTAATACTAATAATAATAATAATAAGAATAATAAATATAATGTATAATTTTAATTCGTTCCAACGTAGTAGAAAATTAAATTGAACGGCCGATTAAACTTTGTATGATCGATACGTTTCATTATTATCATCGGTATGAGAGATAATATCATAATAATTGAATATCTGTAATTAAAATTGAATTAATCAAGCAAGATGATATTAAAATGAGAACACACACACACACACTCACTCATTCATTCACTCATTCTCTTTATGTCTATTGTAATACACGAATATTTACTTACTTATACATGTATATATATTATTATTATTAATATTAATTGGCATTAGAGAGAAACTCGAAAGTTTATTGTAGCAAATACCAAATCCCGCCAGTGTTCTCGTCCCTGAGCTTAACCCCGTCCATTCGCCACCTTCGTAGCCTAATTTCTTTAAGATCCCAAAATAATATTGTCCTCCTATCAACGTCTCGGTCTACCCAATGGTCTTTACCGGTTCGGTATATCGATCAGTATTTTATGTGCCCTTCGATCCTCCCCAATACGCGCCACGTCACCTGCCAATCTTAATCGGCGTGATTTTACGACGTTAATGATGTCCAGTTTGTTGTACAGTCGGTGTACTTCTACACTGTTCTGGGGTTTTCTCCATTCACCCGTTTCTTTATTGCGTTTTGCACCGAACATTTTACGAACAACTTTATTTTCGAAAACTCTCAATTTCTTTTCGTCCCATAACGTAAGTTACCACGTTTCGTTACCATAAAGGACTAGCGGTAGGATGATTGTCCTGTATATCCTGATTTTCAAGCACCTAGACAGCAACCACGAGCTGAGTAATTTATTGACATTGGCTAAATTGATTTTTTTCTTAAGTTCTTCATTTATTTCGTTCATCTGATTTATGATACAAACATCAGAATGTTCAATTCAAGGAATCATAGATTGAAGAATTTTAGTAGTGTATGTAACTATATATCTAGAAGTACATCACGTGAACTATATTCTCCGAACAAGCAAGAAAGAAAGGGAAAGGGAAAGAGTAAGAGAGAGAGAGAGAGAGAGAGAGAGAGAGAATCGATGAAGGGTTGGTTAAGTTTCTCATCTACGTGTTCGACAAGTAAAGAGAAGGACACCAAAAGCAAGACAGATGCTAAGACACAGAAATAGAGATAGAGATAGAGAAACGTCAAAATCTTCTAGTTGCTAATACCTCTCAAGCAACTGTAACAAATCCGTAGGGTGTAATTTACTATCTCAAATCGAAAACAAGGATTCTCGAAATGCATTGCATATTGCTCATGAGTTGTAAGTTCAACGTGCGCTTGCGTACACGACTTATTCCAAGAGTGAAATACATGACAGTTGGTAGATAGAAAGTAACAAAATGTATGTGTGTGTACATGTGTGTAAGAGAAAGAGAGAGAGAGAAAGTTACTGATACGAATGAGAGAGAGTGTGTAGGTAAACGGATTGAATGAGTGTGTATGAACGAACGAGTAGGTAAGTAAACGTGGTTGAATAAGATACGAAAGGGGTTTGAGAAGGGAGGTAAGGGTTTTGCTAGAAGGCAGAGACGAAAGGGGGGAAATGGCATCACACTAAAGTCGGGAAGGGAAGGGAAGGGAAAGGGAAAACGTTGGGGGTTTATCGGTAGACGTCTTCTTAGTTGTACGGTTGATAGTTTATACAGTTAAGAAGCTGGTGCTGCTTGAGGGGACGACGACGACGACGACGAATACGTAGACGAAGACGAAGACGAAGACGAAGACGAAGACGAAGACGAAGACGACGAACTGGGTTAGAACACAGTACCGGTGTCTTAATTAGCGCACAAGAATCCACAGGAACGTAAATCTCACTCTGAACGTCCTCAAATCCCTTTCTGAGAAAGGGAATGGGGGTGGAGGGACAATGAAAGATACAGGATATGGGAAAGAGGGTGGGAAGAAAGGGACACCCTATTACGTGCAAAAGGATATCCTTATTTTATTAACTGGACTATCATTTTTCTAAAAAGATATATTGCTGATTGTTATTTCTTTTCTTTCCTTTTAAATTTGTTTTTTAAGGTATCATTAAAAGATTTTTTTAATTTGTATCTAGAAAGATTATATTATTTGATGTTCCTATGAATTTTTTATCGATTAATTTATTTATTTTTTATTTTAAATAATTTTTTTCTTAATAGAAATAAAATAAAATAGTAAATATAGTAAGAGACAAAGATAAGGAGGGTGTAAATTTTTTAGATATACAATAATATAAATTAATAAATTATAATAAGGTGTATACCTTTATAAATATTCATTACAAAATAATAAAAAACTTATCAGAAAACGTGTTAACCATTACCCATACCTAAAAGAAATTAATATTAATTTTATCCCTAATATTATTGCAAACATAATTAGAAAAAAGGATTCCTATAATACGGTTAATCATTTCAAATCGTATTAAAATATATATACATACATGTATGTTAGGTATGAACACTTGGTTATCATCTTCATGGTGAAAGTATATCTTTGCAGGAAGTAGGAAACCTCTGAATGGATGTTAAGGGAATCGATGAATCGAAGGTAGGACGATTAACGTGCACCCACAACCATCGACAATATTGTGCCCTAACGATGGTTCTAGTGATTAACCACGTACGCCCGTCCGATAAGCAGCACCCTGACACACCATCCACCCCTTCCGACCCCCTTTCAACCATCCTCTTTCTCTCTCTCTCTCTCTCTCTCTCACGAACTAGCATAGCAAAACAGGAGCCTCGAGCGGACATATACGAGCATAGAACCGTCAAGATACCCCGTCAGAAGTGCCAACCGCAGTGGCCTCTGTCGCCTTGGTAATTAGTGGAATAGCATTCGAGTGCAAGTTACGACCCGCGGAGGTAGGGTGTTGTTGGAGACCGTGCGTGCCCTTCTCCACCACCACCACCACCACCACCACCAATACTACCACCACTATCACCATCACTATCACCATCACCATCACCAACTTCCACCAACGCCAACGCCAACGTTACCCTAATCGATATCCGATCACTCGAGCAATACGTCAAGTACATCCCACGCCTGCTGTTAGGGTATCCCACCCCCAACCCACCCTCTGCTGATATTTATTTATTATATTTTCTTATTTTTTTCATTATTATCTGACGAGGACCTTTTCAAGTAACGACTGTTAACTGTTAACCTCGTTTCAATCTTCTTAAATGTTCTCGTTCGTTCAATCGTACCATTTCGTTTTAAACTAGAATGATACTTAAGTTAATTAATTGCAGGAACAATAATTAATAAACTCCTTTCTTCCTAATCCTTTCACTTCTAATTTCATTTGTATTTAAATTGTTTTATCTAAAAAAAAAAAATCTGTACAATCTTATATTGTTAAATGTTTAATTTACAATGCAAAATATATTAAATATTTAAAAATAGGAATTTATATATATATATAGTATGGAGAAATTGGTAAAAGGCCAATAATTAAGTTTACCATTAATCGTTGGGGTCAGCTGGGCTCACACGATCACCAACCACCAGCAGTAGCCAGACGTGTCCACCTTGACGAGGAATTTGGCTGACCCTTTCAACATCAAAAACGAGGAGAGACCCCCTCTCGGTATGCCAGAATGCTGCTACGACCTTTCCCACCTCCTTCTATTCCTCTCGTTCTCCGGGCTAATTGCCCTGAGTGGACCAGAATTGACCTTAGTGACCTTTTCCTCATCGTTCTTCGATGCTTTTTCAACGATAAAAAGAGAAAAATTTGTCCCTATTCTATTCTTTACTTTCTTATTATTTCCTTTTTCTTTTCTTGTGCTTGCTTTTCTTCGTAGATATATATATATATATAGTCGATAACAGTCGATGAAGAAAAATATGTTTGCGGTTGCAGAAGGAAAAAAAAGTAAAAAGGGTCTAAGGGTGGTGTTTGGTGATGGTGGTGATGAAAAAGGGGGAAAAAATTGAATAACAGAAAGAAGAGACGTGATTTTTAACAACGTCAATTATTCAAATAATATTAAACGAATAAAGCATTATTATTTGTTATGTTTAAATATTACTCAAATAATAATTAACTAAAATAAAATTAATAATTATATAATATAATAATATTATTTTATATATTTTAAAATATAAATATATATAAATTAAAATATAATATTATTATATTAAATAATTTAAAATATAAATATATGTATAAGTTAACATATAAATTATATATACATATTATATTATAATATGATTAAAAATTAATATATTATTTTTAAACTGTATATATATATATATCATTACTATAATTTATTAATTATTAAAAAATTATGAAATAAAATGTGTAAAGCTAACAAAAAAAAAAAATATAAAATGCCCTTCTACTTGTATAAAGTTGTGTAAAAAAAAGGGATTACATGATTTAAGGATTGAAAATATTTTCTTTTAGTAGAATGGGTTATGGTAGTGGTGTGTAAAGGTATCAAGGAACGTGGCTAAAGGCGCCCTGTAAATTGGATCTATCAGCGGGTTCGGATGGTGCTATATCATGCTGGAAGTAGCGGCCAGGGAGAAGGAACACTACCATCTTTCAATGTCAGCACAGCCTAGTCGCCATACCTTCTCCTTCACAAACCCCCTTAACCCCTTTCAACCACCACCCAACAACAACATACAATACAATACACGACGACAACATTTTCAACCCCTTACCAATACGAAACGCGAACTAACACTCGAATTTGATACTTTAAAATGTTTTTTTTAGAATATAACCAATCATTATTTTCCTCTCTTTCTTTTTTTTTTTTTTTTATTATGTGTAAGGATTTTGTAAACCTTATTTGTTGAAAAAAATGAAGGATGGTAATAACGTAGGATAATATTTGTTATATTATTTTTATATTGGATTAAATTCTAGGTTTATTAAAAATAGGGAAAATTTTGTGATTAATATTGTACAATTTAATAAATATTATTTATATTAATTATGTGTATTTTTTTTTTTTTTAATAATATATTTTTTTACCTAGGATTTGTATATTATGTAGATGCATATAACAGATCTTTGAAATGTCTTTTTTAAATAATAATTAAAAAAAATCAACTATTAATAATTAATTTATATAACATTAATACCATGAGAATATTAATAGTCGCGTGAAAATGACTTCTCCTATTATGCTATAGTGTATTCCGATTAAAATTCACGTCAGTCGAATGCAAAATCATGCGAAACAAGCAACGGGAGCTAGTTTCGTTTAACTATCGATATTTCTTCGAGACTATAATAAACTGACGACAGTTAAAAAATGAATTATTATTCACAAAATACAAAATACAAAAATAAATTGTAATATAAATAATTTATAATAAAGTTAGAATCACATAAAAATAAATTGTACAATATTAACAATCTGATGTATTTTTTTAATAAATGACAAGTGATTTACGTTGCATGAAATTTCGTTTTAAAAAAATTAAAAACAATTATTTTATTATTTTATTAGACGCAAAAAACACCTAATTTGTCTCTTTGATAATTTGTTGCAGGTAAAACGAAAAGAAGCAACCAACCGACAGTGGTTAACATAACTCAAACAGCAACTCAATATTCAAAGTGTTCCTATGAGAATATCTTCGAAAAATAGAATTAAAATATTAAACGAATGAATATACCTGAAAGCAAACATTTTTCGTTGCATGTTGTTTCGCTACCTTTTATCTATCCCTTTTTACCTTTTACATGACATCGTTCCCTTTTTTTTTTTTTTTTGGATCATTGGGGAATATAAACGAAGAGTAAGAATAGAAGAATATCAAGAATAAACTTTTGCAGCAACGATTCACCAACGGAAGCACACCAAATACGTTTGTTTTTGATATAGAGAAGTGAAATCCTAAAGGGATTTTACAACGACGACAGAAAGAACAAGAAAAAGAAAAAGAATAAGATAAAACAAAAAAATAAAACGAAAGTAAATAGAAGAACAATGTTTTATGAGAAATAATATCCAAAGAAGAGAAAGAGAAACAAACATTTTTCGATTTTTATCGAATTTATGATTGCTTAGAAATATATTTCCAATCGATTTTTATTTAAACACACTATAGATCTTATATTTATTGATTAAATTCTTATACGGAACATATACCGTATTCACCTTGTGCCTGAAACAATTTTTCTTTTTTATTTATTTAATTAAATCAAAAAAATATATAACATTTTATATTACATAAAAAATATCTAAAATAAAAATGTAATCAAACCTAATCAAATTTTATCAAACTTTAATTAATTAGTTAATTAAAAAAAAAACCCATATAAAAATGTTAAAAATTATTAAATAAACTGGACAAATTAAGAAAAGAAACCAAATAATAATAATAATAATAATACTAAGAATAAGAATAAGAAAGGGTGATAAGGAAGAAGGAAACACGCAAAAGCAGTTGGAATCCGATTGCAGCGATTAATTGTTCTTCGGTCGATCGGACTAGCACGAAGGTCCTCGAGTGCATCTCCAGAGCCAATCAGCCGCCAAGAGTCTCTGGTCGTAGAGTGGAAACCGTACAACCGCAGTACGCGAGTGCACTCGAGAGAAATTGGAACACATCCCAAAGTATATACCCAGGTTAATGCTGCAAGGGAACAGCCTGACACTCTCGAGACGGATCGTTCGCTTTGAACCTTCATGTAGCTTGCCCTTCCCTATCCCTTTCCTACCCTATACTCCTCCTACCATCATCAACACTACCACCACACAATTTTACCATTACTACTATCAACAAACTCAACGAAGGTAACGCAAATGCAAGACGCGGACAAACCACCACCACCATCAAAACCACCCCTCACCCCACCTTCAAACGTCCACGAACTTTGATACCGTTTGTCCCTAAAGGCACGAAAGTAATTTTGATAATGTGCTAAAGAACACCAGAAAGCTTCGTTCCCACTCTACCTAACCAAGCAACAAGTTTGCGTGACGTGAATCGGTTCCGCGAAAGACTTTCCCCTTTATCTTACTCTTGCTCGTTTGCCTTGCTTGCTTGCTTGCTTACTTGTTTTCTTTTTTTTCCCCTTGCGAATAAACTCTAGACGCTTTTACTTACACTATGTGTATCAAATTCAACGTTTCTTCTTCTTCTTCTTCTTCTTCTTCTTCTTCTTTAAAGTATCTACCCTGGTAGTAAAGAAGTTTCTTTAAATATACCAAATACACTTGCTTGCTTGCTTTTGTTTACTCACGTTATGCATTACATTTAAAATCTTTTACTTTTATATCTGATACCGGATGTGTAATAAAGATTTGTTTTAAACGAGGATTTATTTTTAAGAAACCGTTTCGAAATCAAATACCAATGTTCGATGAAAGTTTGTTGTTTATTCATTCGTACGAATTGAATTTCGTGATCGAAAAAAATCAAAGTATGAAAGGTAAATCGTAGATTATTTGTTGAAGAATATATCGAATAAAATGGGTGGTTTTATAAAAGCCCTCGCTTCTCTTGAATTCTCTATTCCAACTTGGTAAACTTCTCGAAGGAAAATCCTGTGTACATAGTAAACCACGTGGTGATCATCAGTGACCACATTTTGGAGAGTCACGAAGCTGCTCTACTACCAAAGTCTCAAGGATTTGACGTTAAGGGTCGACTAGTCGCATTTATCAAAATCGACAGTCTACCTTTCGAAATCCTTGGATCCTCATCTCGAAAATGTTTGATGCCTAAGGGACGACGTGACTAATTTCAAAAGGATCAAACATCATTCGTGATACCTTTAACTGTCATAAACTGATACAAAAATATATATCAAATTTTGTCATCTAAATTTCTAACAACAAAATGATCACGTGTCATGGAATTAATCGATTAAATAAATATTTAAAAAATTAAAAGAAAAAATATATTGAAGTTTGGTCGGAATTTAAAAAAAAAAAAAAAAAAAGAACAAGTTAAAAGTGAAACCTTCAAAAAAAGCAAGTATCAAGAGAATGAGACGAGTGCATAGAATCGGGAGTTGAATAATTTATTAGATTATTATTTTTCATTTTTTTTTTTGTAATTGATTATGCATTATTTATAGAATAATATTTCATATTTTACATAAAAAATAAATTTTGAAAGATTGTGTGTTCACATAAACACACAACGCTTTTCAAATCAAATCAGATTCTAAAGAAGTTTTCTTCACTTCGAAAATAAATTGTAAAATATAATAAAATAAAAAAAAATAATATAATAAAATAGAAAATTAAAGAAAAATAATTGTGTACAACGATATACTTCAGTTGGGTGAAATTTAAAAAATAAATTGTAAAATCTTCGAGATAATATTAACAATGATAATAAATAATGTAATAAAATCGAAGATTAATGAAAAATAATTGTGAATGATCGACATAGAACATCGTAAATAGTATTAACGATTAAATACTATTTACTACGATGCTATTCCTTTAAAATAGACGGGGGAATTGTAGTATAAAGCACCGGCAATTTCTTACGTCCTTACAATTCAGGATAACGAGTATCATTTTCTCTTCGGAGAGATAGAAATGCCGGAACGAGAAAGTGCCATTCGGGGTGAAGGAGTAAAGAGATATATATATACATATACAAGTACATATACACATATATACACACAAAATACTGATAAAAGCAAACACGAAGAGAAACGGAAAAGAAAATTATGAAGAGAAGAAAAATAGAAATAAAAAAAAAAATAAAAAAAGTAGTTGAATAGAGAGAATACACCAAAAAAAGGTAAAAAGTAGATAATACAATGCAAATTTAACGTAGATTGAAGTTCAATGATCAAAATTTAATTGACAACTTGACCTTTTAAAAGAAACAAAAAATCAAAAGTCAAGTATACGAGTTTGGTCAAATTTTTTTTTGTATCTATAAGCACAAAAATAATTTAAAAAAAATATATATATATATATATATTTTTATATTTAAAAATCTAAATTGTAGTAAACTTAAAAATTTGTTTTACTGAAAGTATACACGTGTTATTCACCCTAACAACGCATAATCTAAAAACAAATTCTACCCTTAATAATTACATTAATTTAAGATTAAAAAAAATTTAATTTAATATATATATATATTAAATATATTATTAATAATATATTTAAATTAATAAAAAAATTAATTTTAAAATTGAAAACGAAAAATTTGATTTTCTTTTTAACCAACCGAAAATCATATTTGTTCAATATGAATAGAATATCTTTTCCAATTCTTATTACAACCATTAATTTATTATTTCATCATTTTTCTAACAGTGCACACTAGAAATAAATTTTAAAAATAGAATAAAATAGAAAAATATAGACATTATTCAATATAAAAATAAGCATGTACGTCTGATAACATGTAATATCTTTGAAAAGACACTTATTCCAAAGAAGTAAAGTGTCCTTTTCTCACCCACCCATCCACCCACACTCTCTCTCTCTCTCTCTCTCTCTTTTTCTATTCGTTTATTCGTCTTTCTTCTGTTTGTGAAGGATCACAATATCCTTCTATTCGTTTTAGAAATATCCGGTTGCCGGCAAATTTTGCCTTCTACAAACCTACCGGAAAGATAATAAAACTTTCCTATACAGTCTTGGTCAAGTATAATAGTATATGTGAATGTATGTATATGTACACATATACGTGATACATACACACACACTTAAATACTTTCATATCAATATGTGGATATTGTAAAGAATCTTCGATTTTATTTGTTAGTACATTCTCGTCCTTTCTCATTTTTCACTTTATAAATAATTAAATAATTGTTTTCTTTTTTTTATTTTCATTAACTTTCTTTTCTTTTTTTTTTTTTTTTATTATTTCCTGCATCATTTCATTTCTTATCTCGAGGTGCATCCTTTTTTCTTTTTTTTATTCGAATCTTACAAACCCCCACTCGTAAAATCTCTAGTTAGTTATCTGTAATTAAGGTAATCTCAAGCAGAAGACTTTAGTTAACTTCCCTTCCCCTCCTTCCCCTATCCCTGAAACGTGGTCATCCCAAACAACCGACACCAAACGATTCGCCAAAGCCCTTAGACCCTTTTGCTACGAGTTACCCTCTTCTTCGGATAGAAAATACAAGAATACTACCAACACACATGCACTTACATTTAAATATATATATATATATGTTCTATGTGTGTGTAGAGATATATAAAAGGATACGTGTGGTCAAGTTTGTTGTATTACACGTCTATAGGGTGAGTCAATTGTTTTTAATCAAATCTATTATTTTTTTAATAATCATTAAAATAAATTGGAATAGCAATAATAATAATAATAATGCAAGATTGAGAAATAGATTCAACCCTTTGTGTGCTATAAACGCATATATGCGTTTGGTAAAAAATATCAGAGTGGTCTATCGACTCATATGTGTTTATTTATATTAATGTAAAATAATGCAATGTTTTATATTAATTAATTAAATTATATTTATAAAGAAAAACATTAATTATTAAATTTAATTTATTATTAGAATCTAATTAATAATAAACAATTATGTTTCTACAAAATATTTTAGGTAAAAGTATTCAGAACTGAAAGGGTTAAATAGATTAGGATTATTTGACATTTGTATTTGAATTTTAGTATGATTTTCTATCCAGGAATGGATAAATCTTAAACGATATTGTTAGTAGGATTTTATTCGCGTATTCGGGTTATAAAATACTGTAAATATACATATAAAAACACATACATACATATACATTGAAGATAATGAAAAATGCATTGAAATTGATCGAACATAAATATCGAGTTATTCTTCTATACTAATGCAATCCGATCATAGAAAAGATTTTTGAATTTGTTGTTGTTGTTGTTGTTGTTGTTGTTGTTGTTGTTGCGATATCTCTCGGTAAAAACATTTCACAAATGATTCTCGTTTGTAAAAGCTCAAAGAAGAAGAAGATGAAGAAGAAGAGAGGGTTTTAGGATGTTGAAGGGCCGATATATTCATTCGTTGTTCGTTCGTACTTTCGATTGAATGGTTATTGTCTTTAATGCATCCGGACATAGACTGTGTTCCTGGTGGGTATCGATAATTGCAGGAAAATAAAAAGTGCATGGATGTGATATGAATACATGTATAATAACAATATACATATGTAAATATCGATATATGTGAAAACGACAAATTCATTCTTCATTTTCTCCAATCGTAAAAGATTATTCGTCGTCCTGCACCCCTTTGAAGGGGGGAGGACAAAAAAGGGATTATTATACGTCATGTAAAAACCTCTTTCCTAATACTTACGATATATTTATTCCTATAAGTATATATGTGTGTGTATGCATATTTTTTTTATTTTTTTTTTTTTATCTGCCAATGACAATAGTTATTTTTTTTTTTTCGAGATAATACATTGCCTATAACGAGTATAGATTTTTTTAGATTATTATTATTATTATTATTGTTATCAAAAAATAATTCAATGATATCAATGATTCGTTTGAATTTAATTATAATTGATGAACAAAATTATGTTTTTTAAATAAAAAAAACTAGAGTAAAAATTATAATGATAAATACAATTTTGTTTTCGTTAATATCAAATTTGATTAGGTTTATGAATAGAATTTATTCTTTAAATGGATTATAATGAGAGAGAAAGAGAGAGAGTGAGAAGCGTGAGAAACGTGTAATTTCCCTGTCGATACTATTAGAATATGGATATGGTAATTAATCGATCTATGATTAAATGATCGTTCAACGTTAACACACGCACATATCGTTGGATATAATACTAAATTCTAATATGTACTATACACAAAATGACGCGTAACATATTGGAACAAGGATTTCTAATTATATTACGTTACTTGCTAATTAGGATTCTGATTTAGTTTAACATGTTATGGGAAGAGAGAGAGAGAGAGAGAGAGAGAGGAAAAAGAAAGGAAGTACGTAAAGAAAGTAAGAAAGTAACCAGAAGTCATTTGATTTGATTTAAATTGTCATGTTTTAAAATAATAAATAATTAAATAAATAAATAAAAAGAGATTCAAAGATAATTGGAATATTATAAGGAATCGAAAATAAGTAAAATCTTTTATGGAATAATTAAAAGTCATTGAGAAAATAGTGGAATGTAGTTGGAGTAGTTAGATAAAAGCGTAATAAAGGTGGCTTTCCATTAATTCGAAGAGAAGGAGAAAAAGGAGGAGGAGGAAGAGGAAGAGGATGTCGTAGAAGTAGAGCTTTGTGGTTAATACGAAATAAATGAAAAAAAAAAAGAAAAAGATTGGAATGGGGTTTCGAAGAAAATGTTAAATTTGTTGCGTGCCAACAATTAACCAATTCCTTTCTTATTTTTTATCATTAAAATTGTAGAAATAGTTTCATTGGTTAATTTTAATAGAAAAAAAAAAAAAAACACGAAGAATAGTATGCTAACAAAATGTCATTTCAAAATGACATTCATTTAAATGAATCGAAAGGTAGAAATGATTTTCAGAAATGAATGTAAAATGTTGATAGGATACATGACTATGACTATACAACGATATAATCGTTTATCTAAAAATAAAAAAAAATAAAAAAAATACAAAGGACAAAATAATCCTGTACAGTTCGTTGTAACGTTGTTTCATTCAAGAGAACAGATCCGGTCCAATCATAATTATCGCTTCTACTCAACGAGTCACCGTGATCATTTTAATCCACATATGTATCCTGTCTGCATCAATGCACGAATGCATGTATCACTATGAATACAGCTATGTGCATATGTATATGTGTTTATGGTAGATCAATTGCATACGTTTATTGTTCGACGGATTTATAACGCTTTAGAAAATTGTTTGAAATCATTAATACGTTCATTTCTGATTGAATCAAAGGATTTTCCTCGTTTATCGGAGTTTTACAAATATGTAATTAATGAGTTTATTATAATGATTTGATATTTTCTAATATCAAACTTATGTATAATACGTAATAATACATTGCTGTTATTAATCATTATTCTATTCAATTTATTAATAATTTTATTTTTTTGGTTTAAATAATTAATCATATTAAAAAACAAGGTATTGCAGATACTTGAGGAACAATGAAATGTTTTTTTTCTATTCTTTCTTTTGAATAAATTGTTACTTGAAAATATTATTTAAAAAATGTATTGTATTATACGAGTATTTAATAATTTACATCAATGTATTTCAATGATTAAAAATAATATTCTCTTTAAATTTAATTATTCTAAAGATTGAAGAAATTTGCCAAACGTGATTGAACAATTTTCTTCCCTATATTTCTCTTTAATTACAAAAATATAGTTAAATAAATTTTACAAACAATAGACCATAAGTACAACCCAGTGAACAATTTTTAGGATCGAGTAAGCGTTGAAGGAAAAAAATACAAATAAAAAAGCAGCAAAAAGGGAGAAGAGAAAAAAAACAATACCAAAGGATCTAAGTAATACAATCCCAAAATAATATCATGTGGGCAGATCATACGTGTTAGACGTGAAACCTTCGAAAAACAAAGTTTCGAGGAAATGAGACGAATACAAAATATCAGGTGCAGGATAATTATAGGATTGTTTCTTTATAAAATTATTATTATTATATTGTTAACACCTTCAAAAATTAATTTACATCTTATTAAAATATAATAAATAACATATTATACAGTAGGCAACTTCTCAATTCAAAGAAATGAGACAGTTGCTTCTAATAACTAAAAAATGTATGGTAATTAAAGACCTCTCTGCATGCAAGAAATAAAAATCACCGTCCGTCGAACTCTTTGAATTTCCCCACAATTTCCTATCTGCAGATTTTCACGAAACTGATGTTAATATTCGGTCTTAAGACACTTAAATAACAACTCACAACATCCAATAGCAAATAATCTGAATAGAAAATAAAAAAAAAAAAATTACAAAAACGATCTATTAGGATTATGTTTGTCTAGAACGAGTCAAAAGGATAAAAAGAGATTTTATCCGACGAGACCCAACGGACTTATCCGACGAGACCCTACAGACTTACTATTTTATTGAAAAAACCTCACTTCTTTTCGGAAAAAACCTCACTACTTTYCGGAAAAAACCTCACTACTTTTCGGAAAAAACCGCACTACTTTTCGGAAGAAACCTCACTTTTCGACAAGTAATTCGAATTCCACAAACAACTTTTCTGAAAAGTAATGAGGTTTTTTCCGAAAAGTAGTGAGGTTTTTTCCNGAAAAGTAGTGAGGTTTTTTCCGAAAAGTAGTGAGGTTTTTTCCGAAAAGTAGTGCCTACATACCTACGTTCTCATCTCTGTTTATTCTGCTACTCTTCTATTGCTCCTACCTACAAATATTTCGAGTATCGATAGAATTTGTGTCCACGCTTTGTAGTATGCAGTCGCGCACAAACACACAGATATACAGCCAGGAGTGATAACTGCGAAGCATAGTATAAAGCACAGACCGAGATTAGGAAAAACTGTATTGCTATATCCTCTTTCATTGTCTTGCTGGCTCAATCCTATATGTTTGTCTCTTTATCTCTCGTTATTTAGTATAGCAGCCGTTTCATAGGTCCGTTTCCGTTTATTTACTTTTCAGATCACTCCCATTCTAAAGAAGTTTTCACTTTAAAAAAAGAAAAAGGAAAGAAGAGAAATTTTTTTAAAAAAACATAAGACGTAAATGAAACTTTGTATCATAGAGAAGTTGGACAGGTAAAAAAAAATCAGAACATATTTGTTTTGAATCTTGTAGTAGAAAGTAAGAAGTAAATCCTATAAGTAAAGATCAACCCTCGTAATGAATTACCAGATAAAAAACCTAAAGATAAGAAAATAAAATTTGATGAATTATAATAGAATGAAAGCAGACTACTACAGCTACTTCTGTTGATGGTGGTGGAGTGGTGATGGTGGTGTCTTTAAAATTCGAAGTGAGTTAATTTGATTATAGCCATAACGGGGGTCCGCTGTTAAAGGATGAGGAATAATCCAACTGTATAACGACATCGGCTTAGCTATTGCCCTACCGTTTCCATTGCACGGGGTTGGTTGAGGTATGTGGGAAAGTAAGGAAGGAGGGAGAGTTCTGCAAAGGGATGAGGAAAGAGAAGGAGGAGGAGGAGGAGGAGGATGAGGAGGGAGGGCTAGCTATACTGATTGGCCTCCAGCTGGGGCAGCAGTAAACATTCTCTCGCCTTCCCGTCTGAGCCAACCGAGTGTTCAACCCCCATCCCCCGTTCTTCCCTTTACCTTCACCCCTACCACCATTTCCACCCGTTAACCCTCGGTTCTACCCTTCTCTGTTTCTCTCGTTCACTCCGTTGGCCTCTTCTCCTCCTCACCCCTGTACCTTCTCGATTCTACCCTTTTCCCTTCCGCCCACCCCTCCGTTTCTAGCTTAAGCCCGATTTAATGGGGTGGAAACGCGCGGCTCGATCAAGTTGTATTCAATTATCCCTCCTTTCTCTGAGCCACCCTTTCCCTTTCCCTACTATCCCTCTCTCTCTCTCTCTCTCTCTCTCTCTCTTTCTCTTTCACCCTAAGACCATCTACAGAGTGTCTTAGAAGAAAACTCACTCTCTTTTCTTAGACTCCGATTGCGTATGGCATACTGTGACCAACATCAACGACATATTGCTTAAATCCCTTAGGGACTACTCTTCTTCTTTTTCTATCTTTGATTACAACCTTACCTAAAACCATTTCATTCGATTAGATTTATATAAGATTTTATGTTTGTTACTATCGTTGTTTTTGTTAATTTATTATGGAAACAGATTCGAATAATATTATTGTTTGTTTACTGTAAATCTATTTTGAATCTATATCGCGAATTTTTATTTACAATAAAAAGTATTTTAAAAATATCTCAAATAATTTGGAATTTGATGTGGTAAAAAAGAGGTGAATTTAAAATACAAAATTTAATTCGTTTATATATCGTCGTATCATTTTTGTATATGAAAACTATGACATACTAAACACGCACGTTGTCATCACCGTGTCTAAAATTTGTGAACGTATCTCGTGAAATTTGATCGTATGAATGTGGCACGAAGTGAACAGAAAAAAAAAGAAACAATAAACAAAATCGATGAGTCGAAATAGTCCAATTAGTTCGGTTTGTTGAATAGAAGAAAATGATAGAAACTAAAAACAAAAGGGAAAGACAAAGAGAAATAGAAAAGAGTGAAAAAGAGAAAGGAATAAAGAAAGGTTCGTAAAAATGTCAGCGTATAAAATAAACATGACGTGTAAAATCCGGGAATGTGGAAGCAAAAATTGTTCCTAGAATAAATCAAACTTCATCGAAGAAACAAAAGAAGAGTTGTTGGAAACATACATTTTTCTGCTTCGTTCATCTCAACATAGACAATATTACTTGACATATATACCAAACCTTAATACATACATTTATATAATACATCTACACAGATATATATATATATATATATATATATAAATAGTAAAATACTAAAATATCGAGAACAAATCGTTTCACTTCAGTATATATCTCACTCTCTTTCCTTTTCCTTTTCTCTTTCTCTTTTTCTCTTTAAAGCAAATACACATGCACACGTAGTACCTACCCCTAACGTTCGTTTAAAATTTTCCAATCGAGCACGTAAAATCGTACGAGAATATATAAATCGATCCACGTGAAAACTTCGTTCAATCGTATCGCATTAACTACTGGCGCATTAATAAAACTACGTGGAAGAAATGAAATGTAGGAAATAAGGGCGAACAATAAAAAAAAGAAAAAAAGAAATAGAAACAGGGAAACGATACAATACACTCTTTATATAATATAGTTACATTAACAACAAAAATAAGAAAAAAAAGAAAATAAATTAAACTAAAATAAAAAAACAAAAATCTAACAATACAGGGGGTTCACCACAATATTTTGAAATTAATTCAACAAATTGAAAGAAAATAAATTAAAATAAAATAAAAGGGAAAAAGCTGAAAATATGTAAGGGGCTTCACAATATTTTGGAATTAATTGAATATAATATAGTTGCATTATTAAAAAAAAAAATAAAATAAAATAAAATGAACTAAAATAAAAAACAAAAATCTGACAATATAGGGTGTTCATCATATTTTAGAATTATTTCGCAAAATTGAAGCTCATTCGAGCAATTCGTGAAATGTCGAGTGAGAGAGTTCGAGGTACTTTACTAGCTTTGCCCATTGCTGCTGGACTCGAAAGTCAAACCAGTATACCTCTGCGAGTAACACGAGCAGTAATATCACACTCTGTCATGATTTCGTCGTCATTATTTCGGGCAATTATTCGCAGGTGAACAGAGTACGCATAGACATATCCAATTTAAACCAAATTTTCTCTAACACACTCACTTCACTCACTCACCTCACTCATTCACCTCATTCACTATTCTCAAAAAGACAAAATCAAGAGTCGTCATACATATCAACAGAAATTCACCATTTCTCTTACTTATATTACAGTTCCCATGATTCTACCAAGAATAGTAGAACCCTATAACTATTGATATATCTATGATATATATATTTATCCTTCACATTACAAATATGCAAAATACAGAGGTAGAATAAACGCAGATACACGAACACAAAGGTTCAAATATACTTATACGAATGAAACCTGTACGCTATAATACACACTGTGTGGTATGTGTGTATGCCTAGAGTTTAAAGGCTAGGGGGGTTGGGGTAACGAAACCAGGTTTCGAGAAAGGGCCATGGTGCTCTGCAGCAACTGCGCCAAACTTCGAATTAGCGCCGGCGACGAACTTTGGGATTTACAGTACAACTGCGACCCCACCGTCGTGGGTGTCGGTACTGAAAGAATTACACACCCATCGTTCGAGACACACCCCCTTTACGAAAAGGAGAGAAACAGAATGAGTTAACCGTGTGTTAAAAAGAGAGTGAGAGAGTGAAACTGGGTAATGCATACGCGTATACCTTCCCTTATTCCCTTCAACCCTTCTCTTCTTCTACCAGCTACTATACCAACCCTCCTATTCCATACTCTATATTAACCACTTTCCAACTAAACTCACTGCGAAAAGCTCACACCGATATCTTTGCAACTTGGACGCTTCGATGGCGCCTTAAATCGAGCTTTAGAAATTTGTTAGGAAAATTTTCATCCAACTTCTTAACTTTAAATATAATAATAATAATTCAATATTTTCATTGAATTTATATCCGTACAATGTTAAATGTTTGGAATAATAATAATTAACGTGATTACCGGATTTATTTAATTTATATTTATAGGATTTGGTTATTTAATATTTTATTTATTAATTTATTTTTGTTATCTAAAAATCTATAACCTTTTTCATATTATGTAAAATTATTTAATTATTTTACCCTTTAAAAAATAAATAGTTGCAACAGATAAAAGTGTTTTACAATTTTTGTACACGTGTTTGATAAATTATTTGAATAATTGTTTGTTGTATTTTGTATATGTTTTCGAATAAAAAAAAAAAATACAAATAAAAGACTATGAGATTTGGGGAAATAAAAAAAAAAAGGGAAAAAAAGAAAGTTTCACGATACTCGAATTACCTTGATTATCCGGATTATACAAATCCGTCACTTTAAGTTCGGATAACTCGGCGTATCCAAACAAGCCAGGATCCTTATCCGAACACGATCTTACTTGAAAACCCGGATTTGGAATGCAGATCCCAAGGTAGATGCGGGAAACTAAAACAGTTTCGGTCTGGATATTTCTATTACGAAAGATCGCGTTCTTCTTACACCGATATTGTTGCACCAAGATCGAGAAGAGAATCTTCTCTTGATATTTGAACTTTCTTTAACTACTCTTTCCTTAGGCTAATGAAAAAAAAAAAAGTTAGACTAATCAATTGCTCATTTGTATTTTAAACGATGAGATAGATGAATAAATTTGTACATGATAAATTATCGTACGTATAAACTAATCTATAATTCGTCTATGTGATAAAAAATAGGATAAAAAAAAAACAAAACAAAAAAAAAACAAAGCAAAAATAAATTTCTGCCATGATACGCAGAAAAGTATGATGAAGGAGGGAAAAATATTTCATCTCGGTTAATCGAGATTAAAAGAAGAAAGAGAACGATTATAAAATAATCAATCAAATTCTTTCTCTGGTACTTCATTCCAGTTGACTTTAATTTCCACGTGGTTCTAGATACGCGTACCCATAATAACCCCCATTATTATAGCTATATCTTCTTCAAGGCACGTGTCACCACGCACGATGTATTCTAAACGCGAGAGGATGATAAATTGCAAAATTATCGGCGATAAACGTCGATTAACTCTGGCACCAACCTCCGCCGGTCATTTGCATTTTCAACGAGCACGCAGCCAAATTTTATCAAAACTTCTCAAGCCAAACACGTTACCCTCCTTTCTTTTCTTTTTTCTTTTTCAACTATATTTTATAAAGAATAAATAATAATTAAATAATATACCTACATTGGAAACAAAAAAGAATACACAGAACAAATAGTAATAATAATAATAACAGTGATGGTAGTTAATAATCAATGCCTATGAATATAAATTGTAACAAAAATAAAAAATAAAATGTTGCATAAATTTAATTACAAAACACCGAGTAAAAATAATTTAAAATACAAAACAAATAGTAGTAATAATAATAATAATAATAATAATAATAATAATAATAATTGTTATGTTAATTAATATTCGGTTTCTGTGAATACAAATTGTAATAAAAATTAAAACTAAAATTATTTCATAAACTTAAGTACAAAACACTGTTAAAATAATAATAATTAATATTATATAATATTAATAATAGTAGTGGGGTGTGGGTAGTTTAATAGTATAATAGATACGCAGTATATTTATATCGAATAGATATGGGAAAGCTTGTTTTAGTGAACAT
Organism: Polistes dominula; assembly: GCF_001465965.1. Next base: position 26,855 of record NW_015148994.1, on the reverse strand, counting down.
CTAGGGATATAGACGTATCTACGAGGGTAGGACCCTTAACCTAGGGTGTTTGGAATTAGCAGTAACGTTGTGGAAGTTAGAGATCGGGTCAGCCACTAAGAGAACTTTAGTTGCCGTCCTGAGCTTAATTCGCGAAGGCAACCAATTCGACCATGAAGACGTCTCATCGGCAGCTTATCGGAACTTGGACAACTACGCTTAGGTTCTTCTTCTTCTCCCATGGAACGTCCAAAGATAAACGTTTGCTTGCTTCGATTCCAAATCTCTATTCTATTCCTTTCATTCCAATACACACACACACACACACACACACACACCTGTCTTATACTAATCTATAGGTACATGTCACAACTGATAAGAATAAGACAAATATTAATGTTAATTAATCTAATATTCTTTTCTAAAATAAATGTTTTTTATAATATTTTATAATATTTTTGAAATTATTACTTCGAAAAATACAAACATGAAATATTCCAAATTTACTGTGTTCATAGAAAAGAGTTCTGAAACAAATTTTTTTAATTTATTTTTATGATATTTTGTATTATAATATTTTTAAAATTATTACTTCGAAAAATACGAAAATCAAATATTTCAAATTTGCTGTGTTCGTAGAAAAGGTTTTTGAAAAAGATTTGTAAACCTAACCGAAATAATTTATTACTCCCGAATAAAATAAAAATAAAAATAAAAATAGAACGATCTAATTTTATTTGTTTTTCTTTTTTATAAACATTAAAGGAAACTAGTTCATTTAAAATTGGCAGCAAACACTGTATCGTAATCTACCATCGAGAAAATATAAAAAATGGCCTGTATTATTCTAGTCGTAGCTATTATACCAAACAATGAGTCACCGTGATAGAAAGGTATTGGATGTAATTGCAGGGGAAAAAAGTAAGGTTTATTTCTACCTCGGTTATTATTTTATAGCCGTCATGTGAAATGCAATGATGTTAAAAAGGTGGATCGATAATGAATGAAGATGTACGATCAATTATGCACAATGAAGCTTAATAATAAATAACTAATCTAACCTAAGTAATTTTAGTCACGTACAAAATGTTAGATGATCTAATTACAATATTAATTAATTATATTTAATAAATCAAATATAAACTATTTTGATTCTTTATTAAATGCATTCTAAATATCTTATATTTATATTTATATTATTTTACTGTATTCAGTTGTTTTTATAGTTTCTTTTGTTTATGTAATAATGGGTTTTTATCTTATAAATAAAATAAATAAATAAATAAATAATATATACAAATACTGACCCAATTAATTGACAAAATACACGTATCAAGTTTAAATTAAATTAAAAAAAAAAAATAATAATAATAATAGAAAAAAATGATAATGAATTGGATGCACAGTGATGCATAATCCAGAATTCGAGCAATTCGTGGGACTAAGTCTTAAACGCAAAGCAGCGGTTTCGCGCGATAAACCTGAGCGATAACCTATAGAGATGTAATTTATGACCCTGCCTTTAGACCGTTTCCAGTCTGTTTAACTAGATTTCTCTGTCATATAAATCGCACTCGCTATTCCGTAACCCACGCTCGAGTAATCCTCTGCACCCACCACCTAGGGAGATTCTAACCTAAACGTTATCTTCGATTTTATTACGAAATTTAAAAAAAAAGAAAAAAATAAACGAATGAACGATATCAAAATTACCGAAATTATATCACTCTTAATTTATTTATTTATCTATTATATCATTAAGATGTGATTCACGATTAAATAATCATTGATGTACGATCCGAAACAATCGTAGGCAACTAGCTATATTCAAAATGCGCGCCACCGATTCCATCGATTACGATTTTAGCTCTATACTCGTTACGCTACAAGCGAGTATCGAAATGCTAACGATAGCCACCCCCACCTCTCGCATCCCCACCTCTCACATCCCCACCACATGCGCCCTGATGGGCCTGTTCAAAGGGATACTCTTTCTTTTTCATCACTGGACGCCTACGACGACACATCTTTAGCACCTAAGGACCATAGAAGGCCACAAGGAACAACAAAAGACTATAAGGATTCACAAGAAACAACAAAGGATTATAAGGATTCACCAGGAACAACAAGGGAACACCCCAACCTTTACGGTTGTGATCGCTATAAGCAAAGCGTGCGAGAGGTGAAAAGGAACGTAAGCGAAGCGGACAAGAGATGAGATCTCTCCATTATATTCTTTTCACGCGAACGATAATTTCCCGGCGTGGCAACGCCACATGGTTGATTCCCATTATTAAAATCAAATATCATCCAGGGTTTTTATACCGTAAGGCTTTTCCAATATGAGCAAATATTGCATCTTTGATTGGCTCAACCACGTGTTTTATTTCACACCTTAATACAACCCGTTATTCTCCAAATCATAGCACATACATAATTGCCAGAGAACTCCTAATCGAGAAATTTAGGCCATACAATTGATGATATGTACTATGATAAAATTATAATAATCTTACGAGAGTTTTGTTATCTATGTGATTTATCTAAAAACTGATTAACAAATCATTAATAAAACACAAATCTATCAATGAAAAGATTGATAAAAATAAAATTATTTGGTTGTCAAGTAAATGATTGTGGATTTTGTCGATAGGTGGCCTTTTAAAATCAGCATTGACTTAATTGCCGAACCAATATATAAATATACGTAATATATATGTTATCTTAAGTTTGTGCAAATACTACTATAAGATAAGATTTCAATGTAAGATAAAAATGTATACATATATAATGTAATTCGATTGAAAGATAGGAATTTGCGTGAGAGTTGTGGGAGAGAAGAGGTTAGGTTCAGTGACATTATCGTAAGTGAAATTTAAAACGTTTGTAGTATGTGTGATTGTGTTTCCTGGCATACTTATGGTAGGTATTCCGTAGCTTTAAGGATCGCGAAACGAGTTAAGCCAAGGTAAACGCTTGGTAGGAAGCGAGAATGTGATCTTCTCAGGATCCTCGTATAGCTACTACTTCTCATACCGAAAGTATTCGGCATATTCTACACTGAAGTATGCCACCGGTATCAGAGGTTTGTGGACTGTAACAAAGCAACCAAGCCCTACGGGCATCGCGAAATCTATATTTAAAGCTAAGGCATTTGAAGGCAAAATGCGTGAGGGTTGCATCAGGGTTACGTCAGAAAGACGACGACGACGACGACGATAAGGATTTCATCTTTAGATTGTAATATTCTTACTTAATCTTTTGATCATTTTTTTTTTCTTTTTTTTACAATATTATCAATAACTTGTTCCGATGTTTGAAATTTTATATTATTATTATTATTATTATTATTATTATTATTATTATTATTATTAATATATGAATTAAAATCAGTTTTTAAAAATATAGTTACTATTGATAATAATTTGAAATAGTTATATTATCTTGAATGACTTAGTAAAATTTTATCTTTAAACTTATATTGAAATAATGACAAGTAAAAAAAAAATTATATCAAGGTTTGAAAGTTCACTGAGAAGATAAAGAAAATAATCTTTATTTACCATATGACGACGTTCATTTCCAATGACTACTCGTTTAACGGGTTACAGTATGCATTGAGCGTTGAAACATTCAAGTTCATTGTAATATATTCCACAGTATATCGATCGAAACGTCGTCTTGGGAATACACTGTTATACTTGATACAAGGTAATGTTCTTCAATTATTCGTCCCATTTCATTTCAACATAACACTAAATAACAAATGAATCTCTCTCCTTTTCTAATTTTATTCTCCTCTTTCCAAAAAAAGAAGAAAACATTCAAGTATTTCGTACATTTCCACCTTAATTTTACTAACGATCGAGTTAAAGTAAAGTGAATGAACTGATAAAAGTGAAATCGGTTTGATCGATAACTGCTATTGCGAATGCATCGTAATAATTATTAAAAATTGTGTATGCAATTTGAAACTATCAAAATATCGAAGAGGTGGGGGGGGGGGGCAAATCTGACATTTATTATCGTTCGCATCAAATAATAATTAAACATTCGAATCAACTGTATTTGAAATGAAAAAATTCCAAGATCTTAAACTGCCGCTAGCAGATTTCTGCTTCTTTTAAAAATAACGAACAAAAAAGATAAAAAGCAAAAAAAAATAAAAGAAAAGAAAAGAAATATGAAAAAAGAGAAAGCAGCAACAACTACGACTACGACTACGACTACGACTACGACTACGACAACGACTACGACGAGAAAGAAAAAACAAAAAAAAAAAGAAGAGAAAAGAAAGAAAGAAAGAAAAAAAAAACAAGAAAGGTATACACAAAAAGGCAGGGTGGCAGGGGGTAGTAGAAAATTTGCAAACAATTCTCGGGAGCATCCTAAAAGTGGGTAGTTTCGTTCCAGAAATAGTCCGAGGGCCAGTACTGTCCGTGGCATCGAATATTGTGTGCACAGGAAGGTTGGTAGTACACGCGTAAATACAATAAAGGATAGAAGAGACCTCTCTCTATCTATCTGCGTGCTTTTTACACACATACCTAGTCAAAGTCACACACTAACACAATTTCATATACCCTCTTCTTTTACAATTCACGTATACTTATACACACACACATATATATTATCATCAAATGCACGTATACGTGCACGAACATGAGAGACTTACTTGTAGTGTTACACAAAGAAGAAAGATGTACACATAGAAGGAACGATGACACAGTGGTGCGGTAAGCCGTAGCATCCCTCCCCCTTTTAGGGGAAGGGCAAAACAATTTCTCTGCATACTTTAGCCCCTCACAACGGCCCCTCTTCTCTGCCATTCGCACCACGCGTACAATGCAACAGCCGTTTCTGTATTCTCTCTCTCTCTCTCTCTCTCTCTCTCTCTCTCTTTCTATCTCTTGCTTCTTTACTCATACTAACACATATAGTCACACATATGTATTAACACGAATACACCAACATCCCTATAACTAAAACCTCTTCACTTTGTCGCCTCATGTGCACGGTAATATATACCTACAACCCTTTTCTCACTCTTTTTCTATGCATCTATGGGTTTAGGTGACTCTATTTCTATCTCTCTCTTTCTCTTTCTCTGCTCTTTTTTACTACGATGCTTTTTATGATACATATACATACATACGTTTATACACGTGAATATAATATGCTTTAGCGTATAGGATTGTTAGCTGGTTGGTTGCGAGAAGTCTCTCTTACCTACGATTTTCTGCATTCATCCCCATCGTATCATTCTCTCTCTACTCTAATCTTCTATCTTTTTCTTTTACCTCTTGATCTTTCATTTCTTCTTTTCTCTTTCTCTTTCTCCCTTTTAGGAAAAAGGAATAGAACACTACGGGTTTCTATAGGACAATTGCACCCGTTTTACACACAGCATTCGTTCATTGTCTCATTCTCCTTCATCGAATTTTCTTTCACCAATTTTACCCCTTTTCGTTTACCCCACCCTCTCCTTCCTTCGTTCACTCTTTCTCTACAACACTCACCCCCAACTCCCAACCCCTATTTTCTTTCTACCATTTCGTTTCGTTTCGTTTCTTTTCTTTCTTTCTTTTTTTTTCTTAGTTCGTCTCATCATCGTCACGATTTACTCTCGTACTGCAGAGGTCTTCATTAATATTCGACGACTTAATTACTTTGTTAGAGAATAAGAATAAGAAGATGGTAGAGGTACGTTGTTTAAATGGGAATACAAAAAGTTAGTTAGGTATAAATCTAACTGTATAACGATTACGTGAATTACATCTTATGAGAATTAATTATAATACGTTTTTGTTTGTATGAATCAAAATGATATAATCATTGACTAGAATTTAATTATTATTTTATATTTATTATGTTCATTATTAACGAGTTTACTAAAGAGAATTTTAATAACGTAATTAGATAATATAATGTGTAATATAATATGGAACATATTAAATAAAGTATTTTTTAGTCAGATTATAGCAAATATTTGAAAAATTGTGAATACAAATATATGAGACAACCTGTATATATTATTTATTAATAATTATTCTAAAAATTATTATATTATATACATATAATTAATTTATTATAAAAAAATTAAATCAATTAAAATAAGTATATAACTATAATTAATTTAATAACTATATTAAAATAATATGTATACTTTTATAATATATATATTATTATTATATTATAAAATATAACATAAATATAATATATAAAATATAAAATATATAATATATAATTATTATATTATAAAATACATACAAAATTATATATATATTTAATAATATATAATTATATATATATATACTTATTTTAATTATTCGCATAAATTAAGTAGAAAGGTATGCCGAACTCGATGAATGTTCTGTTGGACAATTCCTCATCTATTTTCACCTTTCTCTTCATTATCCTATTTCTCGGTCTACCTTAGCAACCTGTTTTCTCTTTCTCTCTCTCTCTCTCTCTCTATTTCTCTCTTTTATGGACTGACAATTCTACACTACGTAGTATAATAACGGCAAGGAATCTAATTACCGAATCACAAAACGTCGTGCAGGAACAGGCAGCTTAAAAAAGTCACTTAATGCTTGATGACACGAGAATAGTAACGCATAGCATAATACTAATGTGCCTTACAGTGAACAGAGCTTCGTATATAATGCTATTACAGAATTCCGAGTGACAGGAAATTCTACTATTTCAACCAGAATGTACACATACATACATATACACATACATGTGATTCAACATCCTATTATCTTTCTCTTTCTCTTTCTCTTTCTCTGACTCTTTCTCTTACTTTTACTCTTCCCTCTACCTCCACCACCCCCACATCCTCCTCCTTTACAATCTCATTTTCCTTCATTGCTTTGTAACTTGTTAAAGTTTCGGCAACGTGTCGTCATACCTTTGACTAAAAAATTACCTTTCATTATCCTACACACATGACAAAATGATTAGATAATACCTGAAACAGTTTTTTCTCTTTTTGTCCTTTTAATCTCTTTTATATTAAAATAAATTTTCAGCCAATAAAAAAATATTCGTCGAAGTAAAGAATACAAATTTTTTGTACTCTTTTGATTTTTTGCTTTGGGAAAAGGTTCCATCCATTTCCAACCCCACATATTGTGAATAATTTTTTTATATTCATTGAAAATTATATTCATTTATTTTTGATATTTTTGAAAGCTCCTTTCTCCATTTTTAATATCTATTTTCTTTTATACAATATTTTTATATATAATAATATATAATATATATAAATTATATATAATATATAAATATATGTAATTCTATTATATAATATTTATATATATATATATATATATATATATATACGAAGAAAAATAATACAACATATTCGAAATTCAATTTCATGTAATAAATCAAATAAAATAAAAATGTTTCTAATCAAATAAAATCTTTCATCGATACACGTGCGTAATTAAAAAAGCTTGCATATAATATTTTATAAAAAAATAATTTAAACTATAATAAAATATGATTTGAAAAAGAAAAATACGAAAAAGGAATTATTAAAACAAACGTAAAAATAATAATAGAATATATTCGAAATTCAATTTCATGTAATAAATTAAATAAAATAATAATGTTTCTAATTAAATAAAATCATTCATCGATACACGTGAGTATTAAAAAAGCTTGCATATAATATTTGATCGACAAGTAGTTTTTCAACTCGTAATAATATATAATACTGAACGTGGTTACGTTGAAATAATGATGCTGACGAATGTCTACGTTAGCGAAAATATGGGATTGCGTTTATTGAGAAAAGGGTAGGTAGGTAGGTAGGTAGGTAGGTAGCAAAAGCTAGGACGGAAATGTGAAAACTGACGAGTAGGATAAAATCCTATGACCCGTTTCCTTGAAACATCTCTTCTGCCAATTATATATAACTAGCATTTAAGAACATTTTTATGTTATATATCATTTTATAGCTACACATAAATGCACAATCTATAAAGCACGTTTTATTATTTTTCTATTTTAAAACAAAACCAGAGAAAAAACACACACACACAATTAACTATCAATCATTTTCTTTCTGATTTAAAAAAAAAAATAAACAAACAACAAATATGAATATTTGCAATGCAATTTTCATAATTATTCACGTTTCAGTTAACATTGATATCATAAAAACAAAAGTCATGGTTACGATGCAATTCAAATTATTGCACGATAAAATTTCTGATATTTATTTCAACTTATGCGACTGATAAAATAAAAAAAAGAAATTTTTAAAATATCAGAAAAATTCCATCAAACGATATCACCTTTTTTTGATCCGTAACTAATATTTAGTATGCGATTAAAACGAGCATGACTACATCATTTTAATCGTTGCATGATGAAATATTTATTAACAACAAAAAAATAATAATAAAAAATATTTCAAAAAAAAAAATCAAAATCAACAAATAAAAAACAAGTTACAAGTTGTAATCAATGAAAAACACGTGATATTTATTCGGTTATTTACAAATAAATATGCAATTAAACTTTCAGATAATAATTCAGATAATTATCACGTTTTTAGACAATAATTAAATAAAGTAGCACGTGTCTAGATAACACCGAGACTACAAAAACAAAACAGAAATATAAAGATAAAGATAAAAATAAAGAGAAAGAGAGAGAGAGAGAGAGAGATAATGTAAAGATTGATAGGAGAATTAAATCACTAGCTAAGATAGGGAATTTCGTAAACAATACCAATCGCCGAGCTTGAGCGAGATCGCAACGTTTGAAAAAGCATAGCCCGAAGAAGTGTGTATTGTAGGGGGTAGTGGTAGTAGTAGTAGTGGTGGTAATGGTATGGTGATGGTGATTGTGGTGGTGTGTGTGTGTGCGCGACTTCGTCCTTGTTATTTATTGTTCGGCCCGATGAGCGTCATTTTAAATTTCGATATAAATTAATTTAAGGGGTAAACGGAGGAAGGAAGGAAGGAAGGGAAAGGAGGGGTGGTTTAAGCGAAAGCGCGCGTGTTGAGCGAACGCACCCGTTGGAAAGAAGAAAGAAGAAAGAAGAAAGAAGAAAGAAAGAAAACAGAAAAGAAAGAAAGAAAGAAAGTGGGGGAAGGGGTGGACGGGGTAGGACGGAACGTAATGGCTCGGAAAATGAAGTTCTTGTAGCCTTGCGAGAGAATCTCATCGTCTAACTCCCTCCCTCCAACCCTGTCCCTATTTCACCTAACGCGCAACCCTCTCTCTCTCTCTCTCTCATCCTCCGACGAGTCTTTTCACCCTCTTCCTCTGGTAAACCACCCCTACCCTTTCTCTCTCTCTCTCTCTCTCTCTCTCTCTCTTTCTTTCTCTGGCATTTAGCCCCTTCGCTACCAACCTTCAACTCACTTCTACTACAACCCTACTACTACTACTACTATTCTGATATACCTCGAAAAGCTCCCCCACTACAAAGCTCCACCTTCCTTTCCATCTCCACGCAGAAACTCAACGTAGCCTGCTGAAATATCCTTTCGCCTCACTCACTCTCTTACTCTCTGTGTATTTCATTCTCTCTTTCACCCTTCCATCCACGCCCAGGCACTCCGCTTTCGCCATTATCTTAAGTAAACAGACTACCTGCGCGCTCGAGAATTCCAGATAAAGTCACATGTTATCAAAATTCTGAAACCTCTCTCTCTCTTTCTCTCACTCATTCTCACACACACAGACAGACAGTCGTTGTACTTATCGTCGAAGCATCCTTTATTAAGTAAGTGCGAGAAAGAGGGTGTCAGGAAGGGATGGAGGGAGGGTATCGTTAATTCCGTTAAGTCTTAGCCGCGCATTTAATACGCAACGAATAAGAGAATGAGTGAAGTTACGACGAAATCGCTCGATTACTACGAACGCGGATGATGATGATGATACATAGGGAGGAAGGGAAGGTTGTATAGGAGAAGGGATAGATGTTGGTAGTGGTGGTAGTGGGTGGTTAAACTGCAGATCGCATCCCCAGCTGTGGCTGCTCTGACGGATATGCCTGGAGACTCTAAGATATATTGCTCAGGATCTGTTCTGGAAACGATTAAGAAGACAGACACAAGTATAGTAAACGTGTGTGTGTGTGTGTGTGTCTTTGTGTCTATGTCTCTCTGTCTGTCTGTTTATCTGTCTGTCTCTGTCTGTTTATCTATCTATCCGTTCTTCTCTCATTCCTATGAGTAATTAACGATACATAACTCGAGTTCTCGTTTATCTACTATTCCACAAGACCTAATAAACTTGTTTTGCACTTTTTTTTATATATATTTACTTACTTTCCTATAAGTAAGTCAATATTCAATATTTGTTAATCCAATTAAAGATAATGATTATTTGATTAATAAGAATTTGATCTAGTGTGAATAAAGTTTAACAATATCCTTCAAAATACGTTTTGTCTATTGCGTTGGTCTATAAAACGACTGTTACAAATAGTCTTTATATCCTTCCAAGTTGCAAAAATGAAAAAATAAAAAAGATAAAGAAAAATAAAGTAAAAAAAAAAAAAAATAAAAGAAACAAGAGAGACAGCATCGTTTAAACTCTTTCGCCAGAATACGAGTAATGGTTCCGCGCCAGACTTTTATCATTTATGCAGACAAAATCCAACTGAGGGGAGGTTGAAAGGTACCGTAGAAGCTTTATATAAAAAGGAACCCCTGTCTCTTCTTCACCCCACCAGTCTCATCACCTCAATCCCTTCCTTCTGTTTCTCTCTTTCTATTTTACTCTAACTGTACAAGTAAAGCCGAGACTCTGACACCTTCTCAACCTCATCCCAGGTTCCCTCCCGGACTTCCCCTTCATCCAACTCACTTCAACCTTTCCCTTGTACCTTCTCTAACAGTAAGCCAGCTCGGTCTCTCGGTCTATTCGGTCATAAGTATTCCAGGGGTGTCTAGGCACGCCGCATGAAACCAAGAATTGCCGGTATGCGATTCGCGTGTCCCAGTATGGCCGCCTACAATCAGAGTGGCACGCGGCACCATCCCCAGGACAACCTTGGTCAACCCTTACTACCTACCCTTCCTTCCCATCCTGCATGGAACCACTTCCGTGTACACGTCCAGACTAGAAGCCAACCCTAAAGAGTGAATCTCCAGCACTTCAGTGATTCCCGCCAATGCATTCTCATCTCTCCTTCTCCTTCTCCTTCTCCTTCCTTCCTTCCTAACTGAATGAGGGAAGGGTAGAAACAGGATGACGACATCCCACGTGGGATGCTTCTCTCGTCTCGGATATCCTCCTACAACACTGTGATACACACATTCTATCAGTTTCTATACCAACATGCAAGACCCCAAAACATTTTCATGACATTCTTGCTAAATTAAAGTAAGTTCAAATATTTTCCTTAAATTTGGGAATTAATGTTTCATTTTAAGTATTAAATATTTTTTTGTATATTAAATTAGTTAAGTAAGTTAAGTAAGGCATGGTTTGCATGTTTATATCATGTATTCCAATGAACTATGCCCTTCAACACTCTGACAAAATTTTAAAATAAAATATCAAGCCTTTTTCAATTTGTGTTCCATGAACTATTATTCAACATGAAAGTTTTAATCTGATGGAATCTAAAAAATAGCAGATTGTACATGTGTGTGTGTTACACATATGTTCAAATATGTAACTTCCCTTCTGAACTGTAAATTTTCAAAATGAAATAGACACAAGCATTCAATCTCCCTTTTGCTTTGAATTTACTAAAACGAAATCACAAACTCTGTAACGATTCTCTTAGAAACACGTTTGCTACATGTCTTATCTGCAATGGCATCGTTATCCACTGATGTCTTTAGTTGTTCAAATAGATATCAATAGACCTGAAGGCATTGTTAGATTCTATAGGCTGCGCCTGTTAGTTCTGATCCTTTGAAACAGTCTCTGGTCTCTCTGATCCCATTGAGCAATATACCCATTTCCAAGATATAAGAATATTCCAATATTGTTTAATGCTATTCTCATCTGATTTATTCCAACATCAAAGACTAAATCTAACTTTTTTTCTTACATTTTGTTGTCTAAACAAATTGATTAGCTTTTGACAGATTGTTTGAAATGAAACATTTGTTGATACATTTGAAAACAAGTGTCGTATACGATACAATCGAAAGGAGGATGATAGGATTGTTTGAAGGGTTGGATATAATTTTATGAATTCAAACAGATATTTAGAAGATCAAACTCTGATCCATTTATTTGGCCTAACTTCGGTGTATTCGAACAGCTGTGGAAATGTTATCGCAGGGGTTATTACTGTCGTTAGTATCGATTAACTAGCATATAGGATTTGTACGTGAACCCACCTGATAGTGACAGTGTTATTACCATTACTAACAACAATAAACTACATTTCTGAAAACTATGTGATAATGATTGGATTATGACCAATTTCTAATGCTGTTACGATTAACAAATTTTACTAAACATCAAATATCAAAAATTAAATTCTCATCTTTTATGGTAGAAAGAATATCAAAATTCAACAAAGATGTCTAAGGCTGCAAGAATACTCAAAGGACCACCTAGAACCTTAGAAACAAATATTTCGTTTGGACAATTTATTTTAGAAAAATTACGACAACATTATGAAAAAGTTTTTGAGGTAAGCAAATAAATTCTGTTAAATTCAATTGAATGTTAATTAAACGATTCATTAATTTGCAGATTGATGCTGAAACTGGTCAATTTTTAACGTATAAAGATATGTTGGAAAAAACAGTCAAATTAACAGAAATTTTAAAAAAACGTAACGTCCAAATCGAAGACAAGGTATCAATCATTGCCGAAAATCATTGCAATTGGTTCGTTGCAGCTTTTGCTAGCATATTCCTTGGTGCAGTTGTTGCACCGATAAATCCAGTCTATACAGAAAGTTCGTACAACAAATTACATTCAAAATTTCAATTAAATTTTATTAGACACTTTGAACTATGAATAAATTATCCCCAACTCGAATGATTTAATATTAAACTAAACAATAATGATTAAATTTATTATTTAGTTGAACTTAAACACGTGCTTGGTATCTCAAAACCACGTATTATCTTTGTATCAAGAAGAACAGAAAAATTGGTCAGTAAAGTAGTACCAACTTTACCATGGAATATAGAATTGATCGAATTGGATGACGAAGCATTGAACAATAACGTACCAACCATAAAAAATTTATTGAAAACTATAGATGACGAAATAGATTATCATCGATACACACTCATTGATATTGGTGATAACAAGAAACGACCTGTTGTTATTTTATGTTCAAGTGGTACAACTGGTTTACCAAAAGGTGTTGCATTGTCTCATTGGAATTTCTTAAATTTTAGTACTACCATTGGGTAAGAGTTTACAATAATTTTATAAATTAAACAACATATCAATGTGGGGATGGTGGTTCAATTTTTCAAATACAATTATTTTCAATTTCAGTACATCCAATTACTTAGATATTACACCAGATGCAAGAGCGTTATTGTTCCTACCACTTTATCACGGTTATGCGTTTGGTGTGATGGCATTGATAACAAACGCTGGAGGCACAATAATAAGAATAACAAACTTTTCGCCAGATTTATTATTCAAATCTATCGAAAAATATCGTATAACATTGTTACCAATAGTACCATCTGTATTAATCATTCTAGCCAAACATCCGTCAGCACTTAATTACAATTTTCGAAGCGTGAAAAGAGCATTCTGTGGTGCAGCACCTTTACCAAAAGAGGTAACACTTACGCTTTTTTTTTCTGTAATAGTTCGGTACGATAACTTATATGAAAACGAACAAAATAAAATCAAATGGTAGGAGAAAGAAAACGATAGAAATAAAGGTAAGAATCGGGGGAGTGGAGTTAAAAAGAAGAAATGTAAGTGCTAAGTGCCAAAGCCGGTCTTTTACTTTTACTCTAGGAAAAAGGGAAGTCGAATTTGAGACGCGGAAAAGTGAACAAAGAACACCATTTCTCGTTTTCCCTGAGTAAAAAAAAAAAAAAATAAAAAAAAAAAGAGGAAATAAAACGCTACTTACGGTAAGAGGGGGGAGAAATAGAAGAAAGCTGTTTTTACAGTGTCTCGTAGAAATTACATTGATTGATTTTAAGTTCATGTTGTTCTTTAATTATTAACAATACGTCCCAAATAATATTTTTCATAATTAAGTAAATGTTGTAAATTTAAAACAAATGAATAGAATTATTATTATTATTATTATTATTATTATTATTATTATTATTATTATTAAAACAAACACAATAATAAATTTGCAGATTATATTGGAAGCAAAGAAACGATTGAACGTAAAATCAATCGATAATGGTTACGGCATGACAGAACTTACAGTTTTGACAGGTATGAGTAACAAACTTGGTAACAACGATTCAGCAATTACTAACATTGTACCTGGCGTACAATGTAAAATAGTCAATCCTGAAACACAAGAAACCTTAGGACCTATGCAAAAAGGTGAATTGTGTGTCAAAGGTGATCACATTATAATGTTAGGTTATTACAATAATCCCAAGGCTACCAATGAAACGATCGATAAAGATGGTTGGCTTCATACCGGTGATGTTGCTTATTATACTGAAACAGGTGACTTGTATGTCATCGATCGATTAAAGGAACTTATTAAATATAAAGGTTATCAGGTATCACCGGTTGAAATCGAAGTTCTCTTGCTTTCTCATCCTGCTGTTAAAGACGTTGCTGTTGCTGGAAAACCTGATGAATTTGCTGGCGAATTACCAACAGCTTTTATTGCTAAACAACCTAATTCTAATGTTAATCCTCAAGAAATTATTGATTTCGTTAAAAGTATGTATCACCATATATATATATATATATATATATATATATATATATATATATTTTTTTTTTTTTTTAATTATTTTAAATGAAATCATGCAACATTTTTCTTGGTCACAGTTTCTTATTTTTAATAAAAATTAATTGTAAATCAATTGAGAAAAATATAAGCACAAATTCATTTTTGATCATCGACGAAATTTTTAAAATTTTCTTTACAAACTAATTGTTTAGTAAAAAAAAACTAAATTATATCATTTGCAGATCAATTATCACCACAAAAATGGTTGAGAGGTGGAGTACATTTTCTCGAATCTATTCCAAGAAATTCAACGGGAAAAGTAATGCGTCGAGAACTTAGAAATTTGGCATCACGTTTGTAAATAAAAAAAACCAAACATATTTTAACATTATGTTAAAACATTTATGAGGAATATATTTCTAATAGATTAAATTATATCATGAAAAATCAATTAGTTTGAAGAATATCAAACATTTTACAATTGATAAATTGATAATAAAGTTATCTTTATATAAAAGAACATAATTTATATTCGAACTATTTCCAATATAGAAAATTGAATATAACAAACAAGCAGTGATAATATTTAAGTTTCATATACGGATTATGCGAAATAAAGTGGTGGTGGATACCTGTTGCATTCAAGTCAAATACGTCAACTCCCCAAATGTGAAATAGTATAATTAGCGTATAATAAAAATATTGTAATCATTTAAATGTGTGATTACACGTTTTAAAATTGTTCAATTTCATTAACAATCTTAAGGATAAAACAATCCTAGAATAATTTACATCTTCTAAGAAGAATCTTATTGAATGAATGAAAGTAAAAAAAAAAAAAAAAATAAAAGATGAGAAATAAATTTCAATTAAATTGATTCGTACATTTAAATTAACAGTGTCCGCTATCGGAGAAATTTAAATTTTACATCAGAGGAGAGACTCTTTACAACTGCAATCATAGGACACGTGAATGTGCAATACTTATATATATGACATATATGAACATACAATACATACACGTAGTTAACATCGTCTGCGTGCATTCGTGCTTGACGTTCCTGTTGATTTAATTACAACGATAGCCCTCTGACAAATCTAATTGACGTGCATCAATTATTTGGTGAACGAAGGCCGTTTAACTCTCATCCCTTTTCCAAGTTGCCAGTGGCCAAGCGGTTTAAAACGATAATTCTATTTTTCACGGTGCTTTCCTAACGAACTTCTACGACGATTATGGAGATAGGTGTTTCTACATTTTCAACCATTCTCTTAAATAAAAAGGTGTGTAACAGGTTAGATGTAATAAACTGTGAAGAAAAAATATTTTTAATAACTAATATATATGAATATATTTTATTTCAAATTTATTATCAAAGTTGCAATTAAAGTTAAAGTCAAAAATAAAAATACAAAATTTAAGTACTCGTTCTAATGGTGTTTTAAAAACAAAATCTTATGGAAAATTTGTCTCCTAGTTAAAAAATGAAAAAAAAAGAAGATGAAGAAGAAGAAGAAGGAAAGAAAAAAAAAAAAAAAAAAAAAACGGAAACAAAAAGTTATCCAATCCAAATAAAATCGTTGTTACATTTCAGTAATGTTAAAGAATAAACGTTAATAAAAATTGAATAGTAATTATTTAAACAAACAAACAAAAAAGTATAATTCAAACGATCTAACGAAATAAATATTGAACATACCTTTACTACTACTACTACTACTACTACTACTACTACTACTCTCTATCTATCTAAAAGACTTTGAAACGTGTTGTAATGTTGATAGGATGATCCAGTGTACGGTACAATTAAACTCAAAATTAAATTACAATTAGCCATACGTTCACGCTGCTAACGCATTTGGCAGGGATGAATGTTCGAGAAGGGAAGGAGAGGGTTAAAAGAGAACCACATATATATATATAGAAGGTGAGTGGTTGAGAATAGAAGGGAATATTCGAGGAATTAATTCGAAGCAGAAACGGAAACGACGTAGAGATGCGTAGCTCAAAATCAACATTAACGCAGGTTCTCGAACGATCGAGACAACTAAAGCAACCATGATGATCATGATGATGATGATGATGATGATAACGCTTACGAATCCAACATGATCAATTCGATCGATTCATTCATCGATCCGCGATTTATCCTTAGTATCCTCTATATATATATATATATATATATATAGTGATCGTTCCAATCTATTTTCACCTAACCATTCGTGACACGCATCGAGCATGGCCACTTTAACCGATGTTCGATCGACAACTACCGATTTACAGGGGAAGCAGATACAAAACCGGCTCTTACTACTACTACTACTACTAATACTATTACTAATACTACCTACAAGATTACATATATATGAGATAATACTAGTACATTCGTAATATGAATTCATAATACATAGGTATATACATTTATCTATATATGTATTATAGGTGAACGATAGATATAACGAAGATTATCGGACATAACGCGGATAATAACGTGCTCGCGAAACCTTCGTATGAAAATGAGATAGCACGAAAGTAGAAGGGGGTAGGGAAGGAATACGGTTGTACAGGATGGATACCCGAACGGTAAAAGAATGTTACGAGAAAGATCGAGAGAGTAAATGAGAGAGAGAGAGAGAGAGAGAGAGAGGAAGAGGAAAGAGAAAGACAGCAGCTTATCGCTCGAGTAGATCCAATACAATGCGAACTATTGTACCCACGTTCACCATCCACTCCAATTCCTAGGGTTGAGATATGCAGCCCAGGGCTCCAGCCTGCACTTTGTACCACGTTTAAACCTATATATATATATATATATATACATATACTTGGGCACCATTTGCTAAAGTTACCTCTACATACGTGTTTGTACGAAGATTTGTGTGTGTGAGAATTGGAAGGTGAGAAGAATGAGTGAGTGGAAAAGAGATAGGATTGTGTATGTGTTACAGGATAAGGTAAGACAAAGTTGAACGTAAAATAAAAAATGTAAAATGTGAGTGAGAGAGAGAAAACGATGGAATGGGATTTTGGTATTAACTCGCTATTCTTCTCATTCTTATTTTCATCTATTTCTTTTCTTCATGAACATTTCTTAGCCTCCGAGTAATACGTGCCACCACTTCCTAATACCTTTCATCCATTTTCTATAAACTTCACGCAATTTCACGCTAAGGTGTGTTACGTTAGAATAGTTTCTTTAACGTTTCTAAAAGTATAACCCTCTCTCTCTCTCTCTCTCTCTCTCTCTCTCTCTCTTCATCTCTTAAGGTAGTACGATCACGTGCAGGACACCTTGTCATATCGGCATTTCCCGAAAAGGGTCATTCTATATATAAAATCGATCACCTTTTTTAAAGTAACTTTCCTGATTTTTACTTCTCTATATGTGTTGAATATTTTTTGGAATTTTTACTTTAACTCGTGGTAACGTTAAATGATTTTTATTATTATTGAAATTTATTAAATGTGATTTCTTTTTCGTATGGATATTTTTTTTTTTTTTTACACGAAATTACGTTTATATTTTTAATATAAATTTATTTAAAAGTAACATATTTTCGTTTTTTTTTTTTTTTATATCGTTGGAAAAACATTTTGTAATACGAAAAATAATTTGGAAAATATTGATATAATTTATATTAAAACGCGAATTTGTAAATAAAATTATTTTTAAATTATACCAAAATATGATAGTCATTTAATTCGATAGTATTTGAGTTACATGATATAGATAAAAATAAATTATAAATAATATTGTTTTCCAGATTTCATCGAGTGAAACAAAATTGCTGCTTTTGAATATCAACAATCTTAAATTACATTTTATATTAAATTATATATCTCATAAACTAAAAATTTAAAAAATATAAATTTTCTTCTAGTTTATGAAATCATTTAAGAGTAAAGGTCCATCACTGATAACTGTAAAGATAATATTGATCATTTACTAAACGGATAAAGATAAATTATCAAAGTAAGATAATCCTAAAAGTAGACACAAAGGGTGAAACATCCCCCATTCGTGCTTTTACAACAGTAAGATTTATTTATTTCATTTATTAAATAATTTCATTTCAATTTCAATTATAAATTTTACACGATAGAAACGAACAAGAGATGAATTATTTTATATAAAAATTATTTTTTTATACACATTTTATTTTGATATGAAATGATCAAAGAGAAAATAATAGCATTTGTTAGGTTCGGAGTAAAGCCGTATGATGTTGTCAAGTGCAGGTATCGTACTATTACTATAAGGGAAAATACTCTTCCCTATCTTCTATGTAACCGAACATTTCACTATCATATTATGTTTGCGTTTTCAACTGAAAACAAATTTCCTGTGTAACACACACGAAGTAGTATATTAATAACCTGTGATTACGAGGACAACGTCAATCTTCTAACAACTTGCTAACGTTTATTGACTGGAAATAACACCAATTTTAACTTGTCAAAGATTATATAACTATTATAATTACACCTATGATAAAAAAACAACAATATAAATAAATTAATGTTATTTTGTGATCACATTTCAATCATAATAAACTATTAATAATTTATTTTACATTCTGAAATATATAAATGATGCTTCGACAACATTTTCAAAATCTAATTTACCTAAAATACATAATTACATAAAGGAAAATAATTTCACGTACATACATTGATTTATTTGTAACGATCGTGTACAACAAATCTTTTCAATAAACTTAAAAAATGTATTAACATTAAAACCATCACATTATACCAATGTGCGTACATAGATATATATAAAACATAATATATGATATCGAATAAATGATAATGTAAGTTAAACGTATCGAAACGTATCTCGTCGTGATGATCGTCGTCGACCGAATGGAAAATCAAAGTCTTACAGGACGTAAAATCGAATCGATATATCACCCTCCGTGTGGAGGCCGATCCTCTGTTTATTATAATGAACGAGCATGCCTGTATATCCGACGGAGGATGGAAGCGTCGAGTGATATGGTAGAGAAGCGGATAACAGATACGAGCTGGAGGAAATCGCTAGTAGCGTGGGGGAGGAGGGTGAACAGATGAGTAGGAGGATGAGGAAGAGGAGGAGGTGAAGGAAGAAGAGGGGGTGTATGGAGGAGGAGGAAGAGGAGGAGGACGCGTTTACGTGCGCCAGACATCCGATGATGCATAGTTGCTGTTGACATGCTGGAACGTCAGGCTCACATGACCTCTCGAGCGCAGCCATTATCCGCAAAGCGACCCCCGAATTGGGACAATAACCGCTTCGTGGAGTCGTGTAATAATTATTGGCTGGCTTTGGGGTAGCATCCCCCCGCGGCGTTATCGTCACGAGCATTTTGCCTCGTTAACTGCCGAATAATAGCTCGACACTAAACGTGCGCTCGCGTGCATTCGCGCATCACCCCAACCCGGGAGTTACTACCACTACTACACCTTACACCCCCAACCCTTGTTGTGTCACGTTACGTTCTGTTGTTTTGTGTTATATAAACGTACCTTATTCTCTCTTTCTCTCTTTCTTTTTCCCTTATTCTATCACTACCACCCCATACCATCCCTCACCCTTTTCCATCTTTCTATCTATCTGTTTATAATACATGTCAGTTTTTACAAAACACAAAAAGAGTAACAACACACGCGCGTGAAAACTATTATTGAAATTAACATTCTCTGAAAATGTTGAAACTATACACGCTTAACCCCCATAATTCTTTAGCAATCGCATTCTACTACCCAACCGCGCCCTTCTTCGTCGATTTATGCGACGTGAAAACTCGTTCACCCTACCCATTCCTTCCTTTCTTCCTTCCTTACTTCTACTTTCTCTCTTCTCTAAAGTACACACATATACATCCGGAATTAAAATGAAAGCAAGTACAACCCCAACAACTACCACTACTACTATCTATGTACGGAACTCTACAAACTCTCCGAGTTGTAAGTTAATTAGCTACTACGACGTCGACGATAACCATGTCCTTTTCCTTTCTCTACATTATTTTACAAATAACAAAGGCGAGAAACTGTTTACGTTAAAACGAGAACTGACCCTCTTTTTTTCTTTTCTTCCGATCGTAGATTATTTCTCATATTATCTACACGCAACGTAAAAATGTAATGTGTCACACTATTTTCAATTTCAGTACATATAAAATAAACTAACTGTTCTTGTAACGTAAAATAGAATTTAAAACAATTTGTAATATATAATTTTTTATTTTACATAAATATTAAAATAATTATCCCTCAACTACCCTATCAAGACTTCTAAATACACCCACAAGTATATTATTTAATCGAAACTTTTTTGATCAAAAATTGAATACGTATTAATTATTATTATAATTATTTTGTATCGTCTTGAACATTTTCTCGACATGTTTATAATATTGTTACAAATTTACTGACCATGCAACTTTGAAATGCACTCTCCAGATACGTTTATATGTATGTATATATGTGCATATGTACAATGTACATACATAGAGAGAAAATTGTCGCATTGTAAGCGTTCGTAACTGCTCATTGCTCGTTTCGCTAGACTTGCAGCAAGGTAGTGGAAATTTTGTGCAGCTTTTTGGTGAAAAATGACCCAGGGATATCGGGTACGATCCTGTCTAAAGCCAATAAAACTGGCTTCTACATTTCACTGGACGACATGCGAAATTAGTCGTAACGGGTCAGCTCGCGAACCTATCGGGGTTCGAACCTATATATATATATATAGTTATACTAATACTTTTGCACGTGTATTAATCTCTATGTAAAAATATGAAAAGAATTTCATGTATTTAATGAATTTACAACGGTTCGGCTATCGTATTTCATCACGTATCTAAATTAATCTTATTATAACTACAAATTATGAAGTAATTAGCACAGAGAACGAAAGAGAGAGAAAGAGAGAGAATTGTTAACTAATTCTGTCACGGTAATAACGTGAGGTCACACAAAGCCTGATTCACAGTATTTCAATAAGCGAGATGCCATTTCTGTATACCTAATTAGTTTAAACCAGCACCAGTACCATCACTACCACTCCCATAAAGTAAACTTGGTTTTACTATAAAAGATATGCACACCGATAACTTTCAACAATCACGACGATTTTATTAATACAACTATGTATTATACTATACTTTATCTAATTTATTTATTCAACCGTGATCAAATATTCCATTTTGTAATTCCTCACATATTATTCATTCTTAATTCTTGTAATATATAAAAAATAAAAAATCGAAAATAATCTCTCGTAATTTTTATGCAAAATTTGAATGACATAGTATCGACATTGTCTTTTTATTACTTTAACTAAAAATTATATCCCATATTAATCTCTCATCTTTCATCTCTTTACAAATACACACACACACACACACATTATGTTTCCTGAAATTAGCGCAAATTAGTGAAAGAATATTTCTAGTACAATTTATTAAATTGTCGAATGAGATAATTAAAAAAAAAAAAAAGGAAAAAGAAATTAATTTGAGAATATAACTCGAATACAGTTTATCATACGTTGGATGAAGGTACATACCCTCGACAGGAAGCAATCGTTTTCCAATCGACGATCGTACTCATTGATGATCTAATTAAACCTTGCTACAAAATTCCAGGCATTCCTCGTATAATCGACTTAATCATTTACGTGCCACGTTGTACGGTACTTAACTACAAAATGAATCTCTTAAAAGTTCCGAGTATCTATGTACATGTATTTACGTCTATTTATGTGATTATGCGTATATGTACATAAATATATACTATAATGTGTGTATGTAGATGTATTTGTAACTTACATATACAAATACGTAGGTTGAGAGAGTGTATATAACAACCGTTGGTCTTCCCTTGTTTATGCGTGTCATGAATATGCATTTATTTTAGAGGATGGCCGAAGCAATGAACCTCTAAGATATATACCACCCACCGTTCCTACACATACGAGAATATTTATACCGCAGAAAACGTAAACTAATTAAATTACTCCCGAACGGATGAAGATTGATGGGTTCTTTTTTATCCCAACGAGAACATTTTTATCCCTATTTTAAATCATATAAAAAATATTACAAGATTTTTTCTATAATTGTCTTTATAATTGTCATTCAAAATTTATATCATTTGGTATATTAAGGAATACGTAGATCTAATATTACATCGTCAATTCATATTTAATAATTAATTGAATACATTTCAATTTATATTATTAATTATATTTTTTTTTGTTAAATTAGCGAGAACAATTTTATAAATGCTGAATTGAAGATGAAACTTTTAATAACTGACACTAAGAAAGATAATAAAAGATGGGTGAGTAATTTCTTTTTTAAAGATCATCATTTGATATCATTTGATAGATTTGCAGAAATCATGCAAGTGATAAATTTGCAATATTGTTATATGAAAATTTCATTTACTTATTCAATAGTAATAATTGTCCTGTATTATAAAAGAAATGTATTAGAATATTAAAATAATTGTTAATTAATCAATAGGAATGTGCATTGATGTTTAAAAGCTCTAATTCTATGATCGAAGTACCGTCCTCTTCGAAATTCACCTTCAGACTGGTACGTTGTCCTCTATTAAAATTCTTCTATTGAAAGTTGCATATATGACATTCCAAACATTGCACATGTGTGCAACGGTAATAATAATTCTAATAAAGAGTATTTAACATTATAACGTTAAAATTTTAGTAATTTTTGCATTCTAAAGTAGTTTTTTTATCACACCTGCGCAGTGATGACTTTGAGTGTTAAATTATGCTGTAATATAAGAAGAGTGTGTATTAGAATATTAAAATAATTGTTAATTAATCGATGGAAATGTGTATTGATGTTTAAAAGCTCGAATTATATGATCGGATTATCGTCCTCTTCGAAATTCACCTTCAGACTAGTACGTTGTTCTCAGTGAAAGTTCTTTTATTTAATGTTACATCTAATGATACATCCATGCTTTTAAACTACAATATACATTTTTTTTCGATTAATTAACAATTATTAAAAATGTATCGAACATTCTAACATGTTCTATTATTATTTTGAATTATTTTAAATGAAATTACATTTCTTTGAACGTTTCTCAACAGTGATGACTTTGAATTTTTCATTTTTGTATTTACTAAAATATTATAAATCGAAATGATTTAAAATAAAAAATTCAATATTTTATAAATCATTTTGAAGTTGCTTATAATTTCAAGAAATCAAACGATAAATCATCGATTTAACAATATTACATATGTCTAGGATTCGTGAGCATCGTGAGTTGGTTTAAGTTGAACTTCATGTGCGTATACTGTTAGAGAATTTATTGGTATCGAAAATAAAATAGACCACGAAGGAAGTAACTTTAAATCTTATACTGTATATATATATATATACTACATATACTATATATTTGTAATATATATATAAAGAAAAGCAGTAGACGGTAGTAAATGTAATGATTTAGAAGTTCCGTAACATTTTCAGCACAGTCTTTTCCACGATTCAATATACCGAGTGTTCTTTTTTAAAATACAAATATCTACATTTTTAAAATATTTTAATCTGTGATTTTTCATAAAATTGTCTTTTAGACGTTTATTTAATTCGCATGATTTCTAATATCTACAAAAAATAATCAAATATCTTATTAATAATAATTTCTTCTTATTTAAATTACTTCTATCTAAAAATATGAATTTTAATACTTAACAATACTAAATAAGAAGCCTTAATATTTATATTTGCTTCTTATTCACTTACATTACTTTTATTTAACTTAAAAATATATACATTGGTAATATTGAAAATAATTTAATAAAAAGTATTAAAAATTATTCTTATTAATTTCTCATTTATTTTTATTATCATTATTATCTTTCTTATTTAATAATATACATCATTAACATATATATTCGCATACTTATCCTCTAATGTAATCTTAGTGATCAGTAATAATGTTCATTTATACCAAAGTATCAGAACGTTAGATAATTGCATAGATTGAAACAAAAAAAAGAGAGAAAGTAAAAGAGATAGAAAGAGGGGAAAGAGGAGAGAGAGGAGGAATATTTTTCCCAAGAGATTTTCGTGAAAATCCACTTTTGTTCAACATCGACGATGAGCGGATATTCCAACCGATTCTGTTAATCGAGATCATTTAATTTCACGGTGCATGCAGTGACACGTTAGTTCGTACTGTAACAGTAGTGAATAGAGAGAGAGAGAGAGAGAGAGAGAGAGAGAGAGAAGGAAAGAGAGGATAGACAGATGGACAGATAGATGGACGAATGAAACAGACAGAAATAGACAAACGGACAGATCTATATGCAAGAGAGACTAATCTAACCGCGTTAGCACTATGAGGACTCAATTTAGATAAGTTCAATCTACTTCCGTCTTACAAACGTTCTATTTACACGTACATACATATACATAATATATATATGCAGAGTTAAACGTTTCTATCGATTATAAACGAGCTTGACTCGTTTAACATATTCATTTTGAAATTTCGACGGTGACGGTCAACTCGTTCCCATCGGTTCATTTAATTGAAGCCGTTCAAAGACTGACAAGCCTTAACGAAAATTGACAGATCAAGAATAGGATTGATCGTGAATGCTATAGACTATGTTCTGTTCTCTGTTCTGTTCTATTCTATGGTGTGTGTTAATGGCAGATATAGTGTTGAGGAATTCCTTGCTTGATGGTAAAACACAAGTTAGAAACGACAGAATCATTTATAATTTGAAAATTCTATTATAGATGTTAAAGTTCATTTTTAGTTAATGAATATTATCCTTGATGTATTGTTTGAAATAAATTAAGATTGTATAATTGTTACAGTATTTATATCTGTATATGTGTTGGTAATAATGACAGTGGATTGAATATAAATCAAAAAATTTGATAAAATTGATTTTGTAATATAAAATAATTAATACTGTTATTTATTTTGTTATATAGATATTAGTAATGTTATGATTTATTTTATAATATAAGTAAATTAAATGATACATTTGATTTATTATACTTTTTAATTTAGTATACTGTCATAATTACCAACAGATGTGTAAATATGAGCATGTAGAATTTGAACTTAAAAAAAAACAACAAAATTTAAATATGCTAGATGTAACTCATCTTTTTTAAAAATTAGTAAAATAATTGGAAGTATGCTGTATTTCATATTGGATGCTGGACGTCAGATTATGTATGAATTATAACGGTGCCAACGATAGTGCATACTGATATTAGTACTTGTCTCTCATAAAAAAAGCTAATCCTTGTATTTATCATGATGCATATGGATTTCTTTTTTACAAGAAAAAACAGAAAATATTACACAGAAAATAAGAAAGATAGAATATTATAGAAATGCATTTTAATGCATCTCTGTGATTACTATAAATAATTTTGTTACATTATATGATATTTTAAGTAGAATTCAATCAGCACCGTTGTACTTTCATTTGTATAAGACAATTATTTGTTGTTATTAATCAAACTATTTAAAGAATGTTGTACCTTACTTTGTAATACCATTTCTTCTATCTTGAGCCATTAATTCTCCTTCCAATTTTCTAAAAACACAATGTAAATAAGAACATTGTAAAATATTTATACTAATAACAACTACTTAAATATGAAAATATGGCATACTTATTTTCTTCTGCTCTTCCTGCATTTCGATGGAAATTTCAACTCTTCGTACTGCGTACTGCAAACTGCACACTACATACTTCATAACTTTATAACTCCATACATGGATTTACCTTCATTTATTTAAATGTCTTCCCTACAACAAATAAAGATTAATCATAAGTATTTATGATGTTTGAATTATGATGCATTGTTGCTTAACTTTAGTGATTAAACAAACACTAGTTTTGTCATCGAAGCAATGCGAGTACCTAGAAGTATTTATGCATTTTATGATATATTTAAAATATTGTTGCAATCTTACTAATGCTAGATTTATAATTATATAAATAATAAATATTAC